>CM066202.1:35198534-35782355 GCA_033675215.1 Rhodiola kirilowii
TGAAGATATGAATCTCACTGAAGGGGAGAGGGTTTCAAAGGGGCAATCAGAACTTGTTCCTCTACTGTCTGGTGGAAATTTGAAGCCTTATCAATTTAAATGCATTAAATGGCTAATTTCTTTGTGGCAGAATGGGCTCAATGGCAATTTGGCTGACTTTAGGAAGTTCCTTGAATCCTGCGACTTCATAAAGGCAAACACTCAGTGGCGTAGGGTCCAAGATAGACTGGAGGATGATGAACGGTTCTTGCGTCTTGAGAAAGTTGATCGTCTACTGGTCTTTCAGGATTACATTCATGACTTGGAAGTTGAAGAAGAAGAACAAAAGGAACAACTGAGACGGGCAGAGCGCAAAAATGATGACGCGTTCCGGCAATTAATGGATGAACATGTTGCTGATGGCACTCTTACTGCCAAAACACAATGGCGGGATTACTGCATGAAGGTGAAAGAGTCACTACCCTATATGACTGTGGCCTCAAACACTTCTGGTTCAGCGCCAAAGGATCTATTTGAAGATGTTTCAGAAGAATTGCAGAATAAGTACCATGAAGACAAAACTCGGATTAAAGAATTAACCAAGTCAGGGAAGCTTGTCGTCACTTCAACTTGGACATTTGAAGACTTTAAGGAAGCTACTAAAGAGGATATTGGTTCCCCACCTATTTCAGATACTAATCTAAATCTTGCATTTGAGGAGTTATTGGATAGAATCAAGGAGAAGGAAGAGAACAAATCCAAGCACTCGAAGAAGAAGAAGGTTGGTGCTGACAAGCGCGAGAGAGTAAAGGCTTTTAAAGGAGGTGATGATGTGATACATCCTTACAAGCATGGTCCATTCAAGGCAGACGAGGTCATACATTTAGAAGAGAACTCGGGTCGAGTTCTTTTGAAGTGGAGGAGACTGATGTAGGAGCGTTTAGGGCTACGAATTAGTATTTTAGCTTTATTTCTTTGTTTTCAGATTTTAGCAGCTGATGATTATCTTTAGCAGCTGATGACTATCTTTAGCAGCTGATGATTATCTTTTAGCAGCAGATAATTATCTTTTTAGATTTCCTTTCCTAATTAGGTTTAGTTTTCCTTTCTTAATTAGGTTTTATGTTTTCCTATTTAAACCCACATTAGGGTTTCAGTTATGTATCTTATTTTTCTTTCAATAAAACCTTTGGTTTTCGTTCTTGGTGGATTCCGAGATTACTTGGTGGATTCCAAGCCTTTGCGAGTTCATTGCTGGTGGACTCAGTTATCATATTTGTCACGCTGCGTCAGTGTCTCCTCCACTTCAAAAGAACTCGACCCCGAGTTCTCTTCTAAATATAGGACATTATTCACCTTGAATGGACCATGCTTGTGAAGCTGTACCACATCATCACCTATCTTTAAAACTTTGACCCTCTTGCGCTTATCAGCAGCAACCTTGGTCTTCTTCCTCGTACCCTCCGATCTAATCTTAACAGCTCCCTTGATAGCTATAATTTCTTCAGCCATATTTTCAATCACTGTATTGACTCCAAGAGCCGTAGGTAGCTTAACTAGATTAACCATATGCTTGGGCACAACCCTATAAACCAGAGACAACGATGACTTCCCTATCACTGAATGAACTGAACTGTTGTCAGCAAATTCCACTTCTAAATCGCACTGTGTAGTTTCCACATCTTCTAGTTCTTTCTGCGCTGATGCTACCGATGCTTCTATGCATGTGTGAGTTCTTCTCAGCGACTTATTTTCTTCGCCATCTTTTGATTCTTCGTGAATGCGGTGATTCGATTTTGATTCCATATAGTTCGCTAACACTGCTCTTAACTCTTGTAGCAGATCGGAGGCTGGATCAAGATTGGACTGCAATTCCTTTCCAGAGAGCACTTGCTTACCAAGGACTGTAACCTCATCTTCAACCTCCTTCAACTCATTCTCCCAGTTTCGACAGTTCTCTTCTTTCTCCATTGCTGCTTTTAATCGTCCCCCTTCAGCTTCCAAATATGTCGCATGAGCAGATTCCAACGACTCCTTCGTAGCAACCAGCTCAATAGTAAAATCTTGCACTATTTTCTCAATTTCATTAGCAGCAGGTTTCGCCTCATCCGCTTTCTTCACTGTCATATCTATTTCTGCCATTAAAGCTGCACAAGCCTTTTTTAACACCTCCAGTTCTTCTTCTGTACCTATCAGATCAGAAATTGCAGCCGAGTGTCTGGCTTTGGCAACTTCAAGTTGTGACTTGGCTGCGACGCTAGACTCTTCAGCTATCCCTTGCTCCACCTCCCCGTTTCGAAGTTTCGCGAGTTCTGCATCTTGTTTGACCTGATGCACTTCGGTCTGCACCTTTTCCAAGTTGAGTTTCATCTCTTCAATGAGTCTTTTACTGCTGTTTAGCTCCTTTAGTACTTTTACTTTCTCTTCTTCAGCTGTCCGCGACATTTTCTTGTAAATAGGAACATCCTCTAGCGCCTTGTCCAGTTCTTGTTCTATAACTTTGCGTCTCTCAACAGTCTGCACCTTATGAGCCTTCCAATCAACAATGTCTCCAAGCTTTGAAATAGCCTCTTTGACCAATTTTGGCTTGCTGTCTTTGCGGTTACCAGTGCTGGACTTGACAGCTTCAATTTTGGCTTTTGTTGCGTCTTGTTCACTTGATGAATTCACAATACTGTCACTTGTTACACCTATACTTGAATGGAAAGCTTCGTATTTGGCTTCCGTAGTTCTTTCTTCGTCTGACTTCATAATAGAATCACTTGTTTTTCCATTGGGGCTCATAACTGTGGCAGTATTTGAGGCTATGGCGACCGGCTCACTAGAAGTTAATTCTTGCCCGTGCTCAACCACAACAGTTGCCCCACCACTATGGGATACGATACCCTTTTGACCATCACCGCCTGTGGCATCTGCTCCAATACCTTCTTTGTCATAAAAATTATTGAATTTTCCTGAGGAGCTCTTTGAAATTTTGTCCAATCCCTGTTCATTGGTTGTTTTCATTGGCTTAGCTTTCTAATCCTCCACACGAATGATAGGGCTGATAGGATCCACATCAGCTTGGTCAATAACACGTTCAGTAGTGCCATTTAAATTAACTGCATCCATACCCACAGGTGGTTCTGTTTGTTCAACAGTCTCTTCTAACTTGGATATCTCCGAATCTTGGTAAGTTCCATCATCAAGCTGTTTCACTCGCCTCCGAGTTCGGATAGGCGCCTGTATGCCATAACCAAGGTACAACTTGTACGAGATCTGTTCATAATCCTCGGGTAAGAATCGATCTAACATCAGCTGCTTCATTCGTCTCCACGTTCTGATAGGCGCCTTACCCTGCCGCCTCCTTTGAACCACGAGTTTGTCCCACCACACGACAGCGGTACCCATTAATCGGATCGCCACCATCTTCACTTGTTTGTTTTCTGGGACACCCATGACTTCTAAAAACCGGTCCACCTCAATCTGCCAGTCAAGAAACTCTTCTACCGCCATAGTTCCATGAAACAAAGGAATATCAGCTTTCACTCGATAATCATCATATCGATCCTCCTCTTCCTCCCGACCATGGTCCACAGGATCCTCTTCACCCGAACTTGAGTCCCCAGCGACTGGTGCACGCACACGAGGAACTCTAACTGGTACTGGTGCTTCCCTCTGAGCTCTCTCCCCTCCACCATTCGGATTGCCTCTTGCCGCCGCCATCTCTGTCAATTGGATTGACATAGCATCCATCCGTGCCATCACAGCAGCCAGGGCAGCGGCTACGTCCGCGTTGACCCTCTCTTGATCTGCTATGGGTATGTGTTGATCTGCCATCTGATCAAATTAGAAGAGAACAGGGAAAGACCTGCTTCTGATACCAACTGATGCAGCGGGAAAATCGGATAAACTGAATTCACCAGCAATGAATTCGGGATAGACTTGGAATCCACCAAGAAAGCTCGGAATCCACCGAGAAAGTTTTGGAATCCACCAAAAACGAAAAAACCAAAGGTTTTATTGAAAGAAAATAAGATAAATAACTGAAACCCTAATGTGGGTTTAAATAAGAAAATAGAAAACCTAACTAGGAAAGGAAAACTAAACCTAATTAGGAAAGGAAATCTAAAAAGATAATTATCCGCTGCTAAAAGATAATCATCAGCTGCTAAAAGATAATCATCAGCTGCTAAAATAATCATCAGCTGCTAAAATCTAAAAATAAAGAAATAAAGCTAAAATACTAATTCGGAGCCCTAAACGCTCCTACATCAATATGGACTTTTGGTTATCAGACTTTATAGCCCAACACTAATATGGTGATAAATGGACATTGCATTCTACTTGAATACCAAATCTGTAAGTATTTCTGATGCATGTTCATCCTAATTGATACTGCCTATTAAGATGAACGTATATATTTGGATCGATCATTTACTCTTCCAAAATGGCATGCCTGAAGTACCCTTGTGTATAGCGCGTTTGGTTGAGAATTCTTAAAAATTTGAGAACTTGAGAACTCAAATCTCACCATTATATAATGATGCATCTTTGAATCTGCATGTGACACATGTCCAAAAAGTAAAGTAAAAAAAGGTGGCATTGACTTTGCATTAAATGCATATTGGAAAATGCACATTGTTCTCATTTGAACGCTCCTCTAGGACTAAGAGCTTATGAAAAAAAATTATCTTCTCATTTGGTTTCGTCTTTTAACATTTTTGTGTTCCTAAGAGGCTGTTTTCATTATCTGACCATTAAACTTCGTCATTTGGTTGTAAGATTTGTCAAAGTATCATTGGCCTGAGGTGCTGAAATGTGCTGTTTTCACAGGCTCTCACATTTTTAGACAGACAGTAACGTCCTTGACTTTGATTTTTTTTCTAGGGAAGCTAGAGCTTGGTGGAAGTGGACCTACTGTTGTAAATAATTATTGAATGTTATACTTATGATGCTTTTGATGAAAAATGGCTTTTTTTGGGATGTAGGGGCCTGGCCTTCTCTTACCTTCTAATTTTAGTCCAAAAAGTGACTATTTTCACATAAATTTTCTGTGTCTTAGATTCCAGCAGCTGTGTGACAAATTTGCATTCATGACCATTCACGTGCAAGAACAGAGATTCATCTCAGTGGAGTTGTTTTTATTGGTAACAGCATCTTTCTTTTACCCCCATCAAATACTACCTGACTACAGATTATACTGTATTTGACACTTTTGTGGACTAACCTTTTCCCCAAATAGAGAATTTCTTATATATCACTGTCTTCTTTATTAATCTGACATATTCGTTTACTAGTTTATTCACTTACCCCGTTTGGATGTGATTAAAATCTAAATACGTTAATTTTCTTTAGATTTTATATAGCAAACCAAACACATGCACCTAATGGAGCCTGAAGTTGAAAGATTCCCTGTTTGAACGTATACTGTTGCGTGTTTGGCACAAAAGATTTTTGCATATGCTAGCTAGGACTAAGCAGGGCACTGAGTTTGCATTTACTTTGTGATTCGTCTGTCAGGCTGCACTCCGAAGGCTGGTCCTGTTGCAAGTGGTCATAATTATGTTTATATGTTACAATTGTCTTAACAGATGACAATGGGTACAAATCTAGTTTTCCTCCAAGGCTCCACGTGGCTACTTCCTATGTAGGGGCCAGTTTTCTCTTTGAGCTTGTGTTTCTGTCATCAACTTTACTTTTTTTATCACCTTTCTGGGTCTTTCTTATTGTCAATACAGCGACCAATTAATCTATGTGATGCACATATCATTGGTAGGTTATGCTAGTTTTTCAACAAAGTCTCTGAAACTGGATCCCTGTGCAGTTTAGACTTTTAAGATGTCCACTCATGTCTCCACTATAATACCCCCCCTCCCCTCTGCATTTTTAGAGCAATTGGGTATTTTTGAAGAGCCGTTTCAAAAGGCTTTACATTGCATGGCTTAACTTTAACTAGAAAAAGGCTCCATTAGAGAGAGTTTTTATCTCACTTGCCCCGTTTTAAGTTTGGGTTTTCTCATATAGGGAAAACGAGTTTGACATAACTTGTTTGCCTTGTTTTTAATAATACCGATAAACGGGGTAACCAGTATTCCCCATTTTTGCAAAATGCAGTTTCGTCATATTGGTATTTTGCTGAAATGAAATGTGTCGGTAATCAATGTGGTTCACGTAGGCCACAAATGTGTGGTTGGTGTATTCATTTTAGCAACATAACGGTGGGAGAAGTGATATTTTGCGAAAATGGAGGATACCGGTACCTGGCGTACTAGTATTCTTAAAAACAAGGTAAACAAGATATGTCAAAATCGTTTTCCCTAATTAAGAAATGCGAAACTCAAAAAAGGGTAGAAGGGAGGAAAACTCTCCTTTAGATGCATTTCTCTCACAGTTTAGGACATCGACCAATTTTTCTCTAGGGAAGAGAAAGAAAACTAAATTTTGGTATAATTGTTTTAGCATTACATCCCAAATCTTATTTACAGAAAAAGAAAACATAGATTGTGCAAATGGGTGCATGTCTGATGGCGCATACATTACATTACTGATCAGTTTTATCTACTATTGTAACCTATGGATGATTTTTTTGTTTTGTTTTGAAAAAGTAACCTATGGATGATTGATGTACACAAATGCGAACCAGCCTAAAATCTAAAAATGCTACATATTTATCTCAGGGCAGATCAGATGTCATATGGGATTTAGGTAAGTACCATCTTGAAGCCAAGACTGTCTTTATGTTATTTTGCTACCTGACAAGCTCTTTGGACAGTTACCGCACATGCTGCCTCCCGTGACCTGTGACTAAAGTTAAGGTAATATCTCAAGAACACAAAATTAGTAGTTCACTGTGAACGGTGTTGTTTTCCATTCTTATCCAAGATTTGATCGTCATGGGATTCCAAGTGATCTCGATAATTCTAGCCCCTCTCGCCCACCTCCCATATCCACCATAACCAGTATGTCTCGCAAAGCATAACCAGAGTTTCTCGTACGGGCAACACCAATCCAATCCATGGTTGTGCCCTACGAATATAGCCTGCCCACCCATAACAAAACAGCAACATTTTTAAGAGTTAAAAGTCATTGCGTTTTACTGAACTGAAGATCACATTATTTCTTATATGGTGGATTTCTGTATCTTGTTTTGAGAGATGTTTACTATACAGTCATGAAACATACACACGCTATATTTTAAGTTATTACCTTTACGGAAGGCCTGATGGCTAGGAACTCCATCATTCCCATTTCTTGATTTTGAAATTGAACTTTCTCATAATTAATTGAACCCACGCATGGTGCTTGAATTTCAGAAACAGGAGCCACCTTACTATATGCCTCACTTGGAATGTGCCAGAATATTAGCTCAGGTAGGCTGCCAAATAAGACTTTTATAAGTTAAATCCACCAAGCAAATATGAAATTGTGAATGATATACGTGATTTTGATGTTCTATCATTTGATGATCATTTTCATAGAGGCTACATTTAACCTTGAATCAGGATTCATCTCTGCAGATTTCTCTTGCAACCATTTAATTTGGGCATGTGAAATAATTTCAGGATATGATCCTCCACCAGAATCAAGAAAGTAAAGTAGCACTGCGACCTTTTCTGGATTTTGTGGTGCGGAGACTCGAAGGACGTAGTTGGACACACTTGGCCAAAGCTCTCTAGGACCACTTTTTGAGTAAGACAAATTATTCTGGAGTATTTCACTTTTTACCAATTGTGTACGTCGGGTTCCCTTGAAGCTGCATCCCTCTTCACCTGCAACCATATAATGATTTCACTATTCACTAAGTTTCGGGTTCATCAGCTCTGATTAATTACACTTGCAGATATGATGGAACAAATGAAGGCAGCTTGCCATATTGAATAATAATTATTAACGCTAATCAGATCGGACTTAAAAGTACTGAAAAGTGATTTTTGAAATTTTTTTACTCGAAACTTGTAACAGAAAACATTCTTTAATGGTCAAAAAGATTTTACGTGCTTGAATGATTTCCGCACTGATATTTCTCATGGTCACCTGAACAGGAATCCACAGGGCAATGAAGCGGAGGTATTCCAGTTACAGAAAACCACTCCTCAGGCCAGACAAACGCTGCATCATCATGGTTTCCAAATACAGTAGCCCAAGGTATGCCTCTATCTCTTGTAGGAGAGATGGCCTGGTCCCAATACAAGCTTGCGTTCGCAACTACCATATTGTTAGCTGTTATCACATCTCCAAGATACACCACAAAATCTGTTTCATTCTCCATTCCAGACATCAGAAACTAGATAGAGTTTACAATAAACAATTAGTCGTATTGAATTGAACTGTAATGAACTTAAACTGCAACTGCACTTAAGTATGATATAACTTAACTCAATAACTTCATTTCTAAGGCACTTTTATTTAAGCTTAACAGATTAGACCAGTAACTGAAGTGATCTCTCAACTAAATTAGTTAAATGTAGTGCTGAATTGATTTTAAGTTTAGCAGTACACAGACTAAAGTTTCATTGTTTCAAATTCTAAACTTCAGGTTGCTGAATTGTTTATTTTAAGTAGGGGCTGGGGCTGATTAAATTATTAAACAAATGAAGCAAACACACCATAACACTTTATTTTAATCTTGTTCATGTCACCTGGATTTTCAGAGTCGAGTATGGCTGACATTGCGGCAAGAGACTTGACGTCCTGTCGCGGACCCCAATCGGTCCAAGCATTTTCTCCGAAGTGAAGATCGGCGAACAGAGCTATCCTGAACGCCGAACAACCACTTGCGGTGGTTTCGTGGATAACCTGAGCTGCTGCTGTCGATGGATGTAGCAGTACAAGCAGTAAGTAGTAGCAGATGAATGTCGAAGAGGCGAGCCTCGCCATTGAGCCGAATTATCCGGTGATACAAACACCAAAGTTTGTAACAGAGATTAGAAGGATAGATGAGATGAGGAGTGATAGATTGAGATAGAGATATTTGAGGAAGAAGAAGATTAGGGTTTTAGACGGAGAAAACTGAGTTAATATATATTTGTTGCCCTTTTCCAAGCCGGTTATCTTATACTAAACTCAATTGTCCGTCAAGAATATTCCAATTCGGTAAGATACTCCGCTCCGACGACGATCATATATAATCAGACCATGATCTCAGTCGTCATCCAAAGCAGGACACGTGTCCCCATTCTGAGCCACTGGGCATTGAAGGCCTAGTCCGTACTGTTGTCTTCTATATTTCCTTCTAAAATCATATTTTGTTGTGAAAATTATGAATATGAAGAATAACATGAATATAAAAAAGTAGAGACGAATAGTCTTTCTTATTTATTGATGATGATAATCCTTTACAAATGATCCATTTATATAGGGAGTACAAAGATACATGAAAAGACTATAAATAAATATTAGGGAAGAAATTGAATACATTTCATGTGGTTTTGAGCTACATGCTTCAGGTAATTTTAATCATTCCGGAATTTTAATATAAATATCATTATCATCAAGTGACCCATATAAATAGGATGTCACGACATCCATTAAATGCATTTGGAGTCCTTCTAAAATTGATAAACTCAATAAAAATCTGAATGTTATTGCATCCATGACCAGTGAATATGTCTCTTCATAATCAATGTCTGGTCTTTGCGAGAAGCCTTGTGCTGCAAGTCGTGCTTTATATCTTACGACTTCATTTTTCTCATTTAGTTTGCGCACAAATATCCATGTATAACCAACAGGTTTGACATTCTCGGGTGTTAGGGAAATTTTCCCTACGACTTGGCATTTTTCAAGTGAATTCAATTCTGTCTCGATGACACTTTTCCATTTTGGCCAATCATTTCTTCTTCAGCATTCATTAACCGATCTTGGCTCATGATCCTCATTTTCTTCTGTAATATCTAAAGTCATAGAATAGGCGAATATATTATCCAATATAATTTCTTTTCTATAGCACATTTTCCCTGAAATGACATAATTGATCGAAATTTATTTATTGTCATCAGTTTTAGGTATCTCATTATCTTTTGGAATAGTGGTTGATGCATTAATTTGGTTATCTTGAACCTTTCTTTTTCTAGGATTTTTATCCTTGCATCCAATTGGTATACCACGTTTCTATCGTGCTTTAGACTCACTTGCCAGTATACTTCCAATATCTTCATCAAGAAGATTTATTTTGCAATGAGCATTAACAGCTGGTATATGTGACTTGGTCACTGTCTTAACATTCATAAATGCATCTGACAATGTGTTTGCAACCTTTTGCAAGTGGATAATCTTTTGAACTTTTAGTTCACATTGATTTGTACGAGGATCAAAATGAGACAATGACTCTGCATTCCAAGATATTACTTGTCTTTTTTCAGACTTTATTTTATCACCCCCTAATGCAGCAAAATTTGTCTCATCAAATTGACAGTCGGCAAATCGCGCCTTAAATATGTCACCTGTCATAGGTTCCAGAAATTTAATAATTGATGCAGATTCAAATTCCACGTAAATCCCCAATCTTCGTTGGGGTCCCATTTTAGTATGTTGGGGCGGAGATATTGGAACATAAACTGCACACCCAAAAACTCTTAAATGAAAGATATTTGGTTATTGGCCACTAACAAGTTGCAAAGGGGAGTATTTATTATTTACAGTTGGCCTTATACGCATTAGTGATGCAGCATGCAAAATTCCATGTCCTCAGCAGAACTTGGTAATTTAGATCACATAAGTAATGGTTTAGCTATCAATTTTAGTATCTTGATAAAAGATTCCGCTAGACCATTTTGAGTATGAACATGAGCCACCACTTGTTCGATTATAATTCCAGTTGACATACAATAGTCATTAAAAGACTGAGATGTAAATTCTCCCGCATTATCCATACAGATTTTCTTAATTGTATGATCTGGAAATTGTGCTCGTAATTTAATAATTTGAGCAAGCAACCTTGCATATGCCATATTACGAGTGGATAATAAACAAACATGCGACCAACGGGTCGATGCATCTATAAGTACCATAAAGTACTGAAATGATCCATTAGATGGGGAATTAGATCCACATATATCTCCTTGAATCCGTTCTAAAAATGTTGGACATTCAGTCTCAACTTTCAGTGGAGAAGGTCTTGTAATCAGTTGTCCTTGAAAACAAGCAACACGTGAGAGATCTTTGGACAATAGAATACTTTTACTCTTTAATGTATGTCCAAGTGATTTTTCTATGATTATTTGCATCATTATTGAACCTGGATGTCTGACGGACGCACAGTCGTTGACAAGACACGTCGTCGTGTGCCAAATCAAACAATATTTATAGTCCACTATCTTGTACCTTACTATTGAGTAGTAGAGTGGCAAGAAGGGGTCGAACCCAAGGGAGCTCACGGTTACTTATCTGCTCTTTGCCTTTAATTGAAAGTAAGTAAATGGGCTGGGGGGTTTGTAAAGGGTTTTGAGTATCAGAACTTGCAAGTAAATAAAAGGTTTTGTGAAATGGAGAGGGATATTTGGCTTAGGGTCTTCCTTATGCTTTACTCATCATGGGCTACAAAATGGTCATCTATGTCCCATAGGATGTGGCTATACCGACAAAGGTATTTGCCCAAAGCACTTCGACAAAGATAGTGCACCACGGCCTTGGTTGTGATAGGTGATAGTGTGGTGCCGTAGGCAACCCAAGGAACATAAGCCCCGCTACCTCACTAAACACAACCTAAGCTTTCCAATCTAATCCTCATAAGATTTGTCAAACCGACAAAGGCTTTGACTCATCTTGTGTACTATTCATCATAACCGCAAGGCACCAAATGAATATTACGTTAGGGATCATAAGATAGGCTAAGCTTAAGTGGCAAGACCTCCACTTCGCCAAGCTTATGATCCGTGGAATAAAATCCGAGGACTAGTAGAACATAGATGAAATGAAGTGCAATGCCTCAAAGTAAAAACATAAGGGATGAAACCCTAAACCAAATAAAGAGTTTAGCTACTTGTATTCATTGAAGGAACACAATAGCAATACACGGAGTTTTAAGGAAATACTTGAAAGGAAGGAAATGAGACTAGAGAGAGAAGCCAAAGATGTGTGTTGATGGTGAAAATCTGATTATGTGTGTGTGTGACACCCTTATGCCTCATCCCAAGCCTTGTATTTATAGCCCCTTGGAGAAGACAAGCTCAAAACATAGGCTCCTCCCACTTCCTTAATTTGAGGATCCTTGTTTTCTTCCATTTCTTCTTTGTTTTCTGTCTTCTTTCCTCGGGAATTCCGTGTCTTTATGGTCTTATATTATTGTTCCAAGATTGCACATCAAACCATATGGAAGTTGATTTCTCAGTGTAAACCGCGGACGTCTTCTTCTTTAAATCCACGGACGTCTTGATCAATTAAGCAATAATTCAAGAGACGTCCGCGCCCGGTAATTCTCAAGACCTCCGCGGAATTGTGCTCGCATAGCTTGGTCCAGTCGCATGAAAATCCAGTGCGTTCGCACAGTCCTATGCGCTTGCATGCTTCAGGCGTGCGTTCGCACAGTGCAATCTTTTGGCACAAAAATGCTCTTTTAGGCTCATTTCCTCTTTAGACTCCAAAAAGGCCCTGAAATGCAAAACGACATTAACAAGCATATGTTCGTTGGGTTAAGTGTCGTAATTGGTGGGTTTTGACGTCTTAATGAGTCGTATAAATACGTCTCATCAAACACCCCACACTTGAACTTGTTCGTCCCGAACAAGGCCTTAGTCAAAAGAGAAACAAATGTAATACCACAAGACCCTCTCGAAACCCTAAATATGAAATAAGAGCACTAGCCTAGATTTCCCCTTTCCATGCAATTCTTAGTACTACTTATAGAATCATGCTCGACTTTAGACATAACCCGCTACTTGTTACCTTAGAGCCGAAATGCAAACCAATTGAGGTGTCTCGGGAGGTAGTCCTTTTCAGACCTATGACCCTCACTCTCGGGGCCGAACTCCTTGCTATATGGTTATGCTTTCTTGTATCTTCTCACACGTGATTCATTCGAGCTCATGTGCTAGAGTACTTTTCGGGCTGCCTATAGTGAATTTGGCCTTCGGCCTTGATGTGGTAATGATGATTTTTCACTTTTTGTTTCGGGTATAGCTTTCACACTTAAGCTGATTGCTTTCTTTGATCCTTGCTCTTTTCTGTGAATGGCTTGCTCCTACTTGCTCTTACTCATCGTCGTCCTTTGGCACGAGTCAAGCCAAGGGTCGCTTGGCTATTTTCCCGGTTACTCGGACTAGAGCTTGGACGGTGTGAAGTTTTTCCGTCCCGACCATCTGCATAATTGCCGCGGTGATGGAGCAGACTCAGCCATTGAAGCTTCGAAGTGTAGCCTCCACAAGTCCACATAACCATATATCATGAGCCCGGTCCCTTGAGTGTCTCGTCACGTCCCTCTAGGACATTTCTATAAACTCCACACCCCTACTTTTATCCCGACTCATAAGAACATATAGAGGGTTAGCATCCAAAGTCATCACACTGTTCTAGATTCATATAAGGCATACATGTACTTGGTTCAATCTATGTAGCAAAATTTAAGCTCAACATTTCATATTTTGGGCATAGAAAGCAAAAAAATCAAAAAATTTAAGGGAAACGTGCTGACTCATGCAAGAACAATATAATAAACATGCAGACTCACTAACGACTAACCACACACCCCACACTTTTGAACTTAGACGTGTCCTCACGGCAAGACTAAATTCAAGATCATCAAGCAATTTCCAAGCAAAAGAAAGTGTCAAATAAAGCAAAGGTAGGAAAGGTACTCCCCTAGTGAAGCCCTTGCACGTTGTGGAACGACAAGGCTTGCTTGGAATCGGTCGGTTGAAATTTGGGGAAGTCGGGCCGGGCCTGCATTTAAAATTCGTAACATACCCGGTATCATGCGTACCCTGCCCGGTACAATTCCTACAAAACATAACTTTCTTTTCCAACAATGGTGAGGTGAGGGTTAGTAAACTAAATGCAAGAAGTATAAAAATGGTGAAAATACTGTAAATGCCGGGCTGCCTCCACGACGAGCGCGCTTGTTTAACGTCGTTGGCTCGACGGTTCCCCCTTCATGGGGGTTCGGGGGGCTCGACTAGGTCGTGGTCTTGGCGGGGTGGCACCTCACCTTCATAGTATGGTTTCAATCTCTGCCCATTGACCTTAAACCAATCCCCGTTCCTTGGGTTTTCCAGCTCCACTGCTCCATGGTTGTGCACCCGGGTTATGGTATATAGACCCGTCCATCTTGATCTGAGTTTCCCGGGCATCAACCTTAGCCGGGATGAGAAAAGGAGCACTCTCTGTCCTACCTCGAAGTTACGTCGGAGTATAAATTTGTCATGATATAACCTCGCCCGATCCTTGTAATCCGATTGGCCTTCGTAGGCCTCGAGCCTCAACTCCTCTAATTCACAAAGCTTCATTTTTTGGTCAAGCCCTGACGCTTCCAGATCTGAGTTGCATTGTTTGAGCGCCCAATAGGCCTTGTGCTCTAGTTCGACCGGCAAATGACAGTGCTTCCCATAGACTAACCGAAAGGGAGAGGTCCCAATCGGCGTCTTATATGCAGTCCGGTATCCTTTCGGGTTGGCTTCACCATCTTTTCTAATATCCCCTTGATTTCTCTATTCGAGATTTCAGCTTGCCCGTTGGTTTGGGGGTGATAGGCAGTTGAAATTCGATGATGAACCCCATAGTGCCGCAAGGTGGAGGTCATCACTCGGTTGCAGAAATGGGTGCCTTGGTCACTGATTAATGCCTTGGGTACCCCATACCGACTGAATATGTTGGTGCGCAAGAAGTCCACCACTGTTTTAGCATCGTCGCACCGGGTAGCCTTTGCTTCTACCCACTTGGACACATAGTCCACGACCACTAAAATGTAGGTTAATCCACAAGAGTTGGGGAATGATCCCATGAAGTCAATGCCCCAAATGTCGAAGACATCGTCCACTAGAATGGGTACTTGAGGCATCTCATTCCTCGCTGAAATGTTCCCAATTCTTTGGCACCGGTCACATCTCTTGCAATGCTCATAGGCATTTCTGAACAAGCTCGGCCAATAAAATCCACTGTCTAGTATCTTCCGGGCTGTCCTTCTTGGACCGAAGTGTCCCCCGCACGCTTGCTCATGGCAAAATCCAAGCACCGACCCTATTTCCTCATCGGGAATACATCTCCTCAAAATCTGATCCGCCCCTATCTTCCACAGATAGGGGTCATCCCAAACGTAAAACCTAGCGTCATGCTTCAATTTCATGCATCTTGCCTTAGAGTAAGTGGGAGGGAATGTACCTCCAACCAAGTAGTTGACGAGATGAGCATACCAAGGGAGCCCGCCCGGTTCGGTTGTGAGAGCATAGAGGTGCTCGTCCGGAAAGCTCTCGGTGATAGGCCCGGGCTCCTCATCTCGGACTAGCCGGCTCAGGTGGTCTGCCACTGTATTTTCGATGCCCCTTTTGTCCTTGATTTCCACATCAAATTCTTGCAATAATAGAATCCATCGAATCAACCTTGGTTTGGCTTCCTTCTTTGTCATTAAGTACCGAATTGCCGCATGGTCTGAGTACACCACTACCTTGGTGCCGAGTAAGTAGGACCGAAACTTCTCCAAAGCAAAAACGACCGCCAATAGCTCCTTTTCGGTCGTTGAGTAGTTCCTTTGGGCGGTATCCATAGTTCTAGAGGCGTAATAGACAACGACCGGTTTCTTCTCATCCCTTTGCCCTAGGACTGCCCCTAATGCATAGTCGCTTGCATCACACATCACCTCAAATGGTTTTCCCCAATCGGGTGCTCGGATAATAGGGGTGGTGGTGAGGGCTTGCTTGAGTTCATCAAAGGCATTCTTGCAAGTGTCGTTGAACTCAAAGGGCACGTATTTTTGTAACAAGTTTGATAAGGGTAAGGCCTTCTTGGAGAAGTCCTTGATAAACCGTCAGTAGAACCCGGCATGTCCAAGAAAGGACTTGATGTCTCGGACTATGGAAGGATAGGGAAGGGTCATAATCACGTCTATCTTTGCCTTGTCTACTTCTATCCCCTCCTTGGACACAATATGTCCCAAGACAATCCCATGAGTCACCATGAAGTGACATTTCTCATGGTTGAGAACGAGGTCCATTTCCACACATCTTTTAAGGACCGAGCTAAGATTCTTTAAACACTCATCAAAGGCGCCTCCATGCACTGTAAAGTCATCCATGAAGACCTCTATAAAAGTCCCGATCATGTCCGAAAAGATGCTAGTGACGACCCTTTGAAAAGTCCCGGGGGCATTGCACAACCCAAACGACATCCTTCTAAAAGCGAATGTACCAAATGGGCAAGTGAACGTCGTCTTCTCTTGATCCTCGATGCCTATTGGGATTTGATTATACCTCGAGAATCCATCTAGAAAGCAGAAGAAGGGCTTGCCCGCCAACCGGTCCAACATTTGGTCTATGAATGGTAATGGGAAGTGATCTTTTCTTGCCATATCGTTCAACTTTCTGTAGTCCACGCACATCCTCCATCCATTCTTTACTCTTGTGGCCACCATCTTCCCCTCGGCATTCTCCTCAATGGTGATGCCGGTCTTCTTGGGAACCACATGCACCGGGCTCACCCATTTACTATCCGAGATCGGATATATCACATCGGCATCTAGTAACTTTTGCACCTCCTTTTTGACCACTTCCATCATGATAGGATTGAGACGTCGCTGAGGTTCCCTCGATGGTCTAGCCCCATCCTCTAATAAGATCCGATGCATGCACACGGTCGGGCTAATACCTCTCAAGTCTCCCAAGGTCCAACCGATTGCCATCTTGTGCCGGGACAACACCTCAATTAATCTCCTCTCTTGGTCCATCTCAAGTCCACTCTTGATGATGACCGATAAATGTCTCATTGTCCCCCAAGAATACGTACTTCAAATGATCGGGCAACGGTTTTAGCTCCACCCCGGGCGCCTGCACAATAGAAGGTACACATGTGTTAGTTTTGAATAGTCTGATTTCGTTTATTTCATACCTTGGTGTGAGTGGCCTAGAAACCTCCAAGTGATATAGAGCTCCTTCCATCCCTTCGGCCAAGTCATAAGAACTCTCGGCCGAGTACAAAGCTCTACTAAGCACAAGCTCAAGGGGGTCCGCCCTTTGCTCTGGTTGGGCCTCATGGACTAGATCGTCCAAGGAGTCTAAGGCATGCACGGTTTCAAACTCCAAGGGGTGCTTCATGGCCCGAAATATATCAAAGCTAAATACTTCCCCTTCAACCTCCATGGAAAGCATACCACTTCCACAATCAATCTTCATTTTGGAGGTTTTGAGGAAGGGCCGACCAAGTAAGATAGGCGCATGATCATTAGTGCCACAGTTTTCCATTTTCAGGACGTAGAAATCCGCCGGGAAAACCAGCTCTCCAACTTGGACTAGAACGCCCTCAATCTTTCCTTCGGGTTGCTTGCATGATCGATCGGCCAACTGAATGGTGAGCCCCGCCGGCTCAAGAGGTCCAATCTGGAGGCTAGAATAGATGGAGTATGGAAGAACATTGATCGAAGCCCCAAGATCCAACATGCAATTTTCGATCCGGATGTTGCCTATAGTGCAAGGAATGGTATAAGTGCCCGGATCACCACAATTTGGGGGCACCGTCCTTTGCATTACCGCTGAAACGTTTCTGCTCATCAACTCTTGATCAACACAAGCCCCCCTCCTTCGGTTGGTATATAGCTCCTTTAAGAACTTAGCATATCTTGGAATTTGTTTGATGGCCTCCAATAGGGGAATGTTGATCTCAACTCTACTAAAGAGATCCCAAACGTCTTTGTCCATTATGTATCTCTTCGGTGAACGGCATGGAACAGGAAATGGCAAGGGGGCTGGTCCGGCAGAGGGTCTGGGCACTGGGTCTCGTCTGGGCGCTGCTGAAGTATCGCGTCCCTCGGACGCCTGCTGAAGAACCGGGCTCGCTGGGGCACTAAGCGCCTGAGGTGCGTCCGAAGTTCCGGATGTGGGATCAAACCTGGTTAGGTCTTCTTCATTTTCCTTTGAGCACTCGCCTTCCTCTTGCATTTCTAGTCCATCAACCAACTTCTTGCCATTTCTTAGAGTGACGGCACTCACATTTCCCCTTGGATTTTGCACAGTTTGAGAGGGTAGCCGCCTCGGTTCCTTTCTTGACTCGGATAACATTTCGGTGAGATGGACCCTCTTCTTGTTTAGGTCGGCCATAGCAGAATCAGTTTTGACCATGTGTTGTTGTAGGTTAGCTTCTGTCTTGGCCTGACTGACTGCTAGGTCCCTCACTATGTCTTCAAGTGACTTGCTCGTGCTCGACCCGCCATGATTGCTGCTAGGACCCAACCGGTTTTGGTTTGGTCCTTGTTGGTACGTTCCCGGTCCTTGTTGCTGATATTGCCGGTGGGGAGGCTGATATGTTCCCTGAATTTGTCGGGGTGCTGCTTGTTGGTGATGAGCGACATCCCGAGGGTTATCGTGTCTCCAATTCTGCCCGGCCTGTACTTGACCGTAAGGTCGGTTCGGCCCTGCCCGGTTAGGGTAAGATTGGTACTCTCCCATGGCATTTACTTCGCTCCTGTCATCTTCCAGCAATGTCGGGCATGAATCGGTCTTATGGTCCATAGATTCACAAAACTCACAAGGCTTGGCTCTGCCCGGTTCTCTCCTCATCAGATGGGTCATCATCTCTTTCATCTGCTTCATGTCCTCTATCAATCGGTCCGTAGGAGCTTCTGCCCAGGCCACACTCTTAGTTCGGCCCATTTCTTCTGCCCGTGAGGTTTCTTCTTGGTATCTAGCATTCTCGGCCATACTTTCTATCAACTTTCTGATACCACTCTAAGGTAGGTTCATAATTGATCCTCCAGCCGAGGCATCAAGCAGTCTCTTATCCAATGGTCTCAACCCTTCTAGCAAATATTCCACAAGAATCTTCTCGGCCAGCCCAAGATTGAAGCAACTCCGCTCTAGCCGGTTGAATTTCTCCACATAATCATACATTGATTCATTCGGTCCTTGCTTCATTTCTTGGAGCTACCTTCTTACTTGCATTGCCCGGACCGCCGGGTAGTACTTTTCCAAGAACTTAGCCTGCATTTGGATCCAATTGTGAATACTACCCGAAGGTAGGGAGAGGAACCAGTCACTTGCCCCGTCTACTAGGGAGAAGTAGAAGGCCTTCAATTTGAAGTCCTCTACATTTACCCCGGTAGGTTTTAGATTTTGGCAAATGCCATGGAATCGTTGCAAGTGAGTAGTTGCCGACTCTCCATGAGAACCCGAAAACTTCGGCAAGTTATGAACTATGCCCGAATTTATGGCTACGTCCTCGAGAGCTGGATCTTCATAGATGCACCAAGAGTGATTCCGGAATCGGGGCATTGACAGTTCGGCCAAGGTAGGCTCGTGGGGATCATTATACTCAAAGTACTCCTCCCGGGCTCGACGTTGAGGTGGAGGTGGTGAAGGTGCCCTATAAGGACGCCTAGGAATTGCACCTCCTCGGGCACCAAGGCCCCCTCGGTTTGCCATGGCCTCTTGCCTCCTTCTAAAATTCCCCTGTCGGAATAGTACTTCCGGATCCTCAAGGACTATGGGTGCGTTTTCATCTTGGGGGAAATGATTCATGTCATTGCTAACCGCATCATTGTCATCATCATAGTTTCCACCGTGATGAGACATGGTTTACAAAGATCACTCCCCAAGAGTAAACCGAGCAACTCGACAGTAAAATAGCTAGCAAATAAGGGATTCCCAGGAGATTGGGGGAGTCACAAGCGGTCTCGCTTAAAACCCAACCTCCTTAGACTCGTAAGTCTTTGTGACAGAATCCTTTAAAAGCTATGAAAAAAAAATAAAAGGAAATTAAGGCAAAAAAGAAAGAACAAATTTCACCGTGCGTAAATACTCCCCGGCAACGGCGCCATTTTGACAAGACACGTCGTCGTGTGCCAAATCAAACAATATTTATAGTTCACTATCTTGTACCTTACTATTGAGTAGTAGAGTGGCAAGAAGGGGTCGAACCCAAGGGAGCTCACGGTTACTTATCTGCTCTTTGCCTTTAATTGAAAGTAAGTAAATGGGTTGGGGGGTTTGTAAAGGGTTTTGAGTATCAGAACTTGCAAGTAAATAAAAGGTTTTGTGAAATGGAGAGGGATATTTGGCTTAGGGTCTTCCTTATGCTTTACTCATCATGGGCTACAAAATGGTCATCTATGTCCCATAGGATGTGGCTATACCGACAAAGGTATTTGCCCAAAGCACTTCGACAAAGATAGTGCACCACGGCCTTGGTTGTGATAGGTGATAGTGTGGTGCCGTAGGCAACCCAAGGAACATAAGCCCCACTACCTCACTAAACACAACCTAAGCTTTCCAATCTAATCCTCATAAGATTTGTCAAACCGACAAAGGCTTTGACTCATCTTGTGTACTATTCATCATAACCACAAGGCACCAAATGAATATTACGTTAGGGATCATAAGATAGGCTAAGCTTAAGTGGCAAGACATCCACTTCGCCGAGCTTATGATCCGTGGAATAAAATCCGAGGACTAGTAGAACATAGATGAAATGAAGTGCAATGCCTCAAAGTAAAAACATAAGGGATGAAACCCTAAACCAAATAAAGAGTTTAGCTACTTGTATTCATTGAAGGAACACAATAGCAATACATGGAGTTTTAAGGAAATACTTGAAAGGAAGGAAATGAGACTAGAGAGAGAAGCCAAAGATGTGTGTTGATGGTGAAAATCTGATTATGTGTGTGTGTGACACCCTTATGCCTCATCCCAAGCCTTGTATTTATAGCCCCTTGGAGAAGACAAGCTCAAAACATAGGCTCCTCCCACTTCCTTAATTTGAGGATCCTTGTTTTCTTCCATTTCTTCTTTGTTTTCTGTCTTCTTTCCTCAGGAATTCCGTGTCTTTATGGTCTTATATTATTGTTCCAAGATTGAACATCAAAACATATGGAAGTTTATTTCTCAGTGTAAACCGCGGACGTCTTCTTCTTTAAATCCGCGGACGTCTTGATCAATTAAGCAATAATTCAAGAGACGTCCGCGCCCGGTAATTCTCAAGACCTCCACGGAATTGTGCTCGCATAGCTTGGTCCAGTCGCATGAAAATCCAGTGCGTTCGCACAGTCCTATGCGCTCGCATGCTTCAGGCGTGCGTTCGCACAGTGCAATCTTTTGGCACAAAAATACTCTTTTAGGCTCATTTCCTCTTTAGACTCCAAAAAGGCCCTGAAATGCAAAACGACATTAACAAGCATATGTTCGTTGGGTTAAGTGTCGTAATTGGTGGGGTTTGACGTTTTAATGAGTCGTATAAATACGTCTCATCAGTCGTCGTGTGCAAACGTCAAGAATAAATTTATAAGTCCGCTACTCGCGACTTTACTACTGGGTAGCAAGTGGTAAGTAGGGGTCGAACCCAAGGGAATTAGGGGGATACGTTGTTCTTTAAGGGATTTGTACAGCGAGGGAGCGTATTTTAAGGTTGATTGAGATTTTAGCGGTTATGACTAAGTGACTTTTTTTTGTTGTTTTTGGTTTTGAGTGCGGAAAAGTAAATTACAGAAAAATAAATACTGAAAAGTAAAAGAAAGACTTACAGTGGGTGATGCGTGATTTGCAAGTCCTCCGGAAGGTGAGTGCAGTTGATTAAGGCAGTTATACTAGAAAAGTAAATACAAGGTGGTTTTGTAATTCAAGGGAAGCATTCGGTTTCAGGGGCATTGCATCATAGCCTATTTTATCATTTTAGTAAGCCTTCTAAGTATTCAAACGTGCATCAAGGCCATTTTAAGCGCTCGATTTGCCACACTGTCTAGTCTTTTGCAAAAGTGTTCGAAAGTGAATCAAGGCCATTTCAAGCACTCGACTTGCAACACCGTCAAATCTTTTGCAAAATATGTAGAGCCCTTGTTCTACTCAGACTAGCACCCCATTTCAAGGTATACTAGCCTATGTGCATCCATTTGGATTATCTTTTCCGATTTATCCAAATGGTGTTTGAGAGAGATCGAACTCCTCAGATAAGCTTTGCCATTTCAAGCATACACTTACCCGAGTATGTTCACGAACTTCCACGGAAGAGCTTTGCCATTTCAAGCATCCACTCAACCTTGGAAATTCTGATCTAATATATGGCACATAGAACAAGTTTTGAATACAGAGAGAAACACTAAAATAGTCTAAAACATTTTATAATATAAGTACGCCCCTTCAACCGAATAAAGAGTTTAGCTACGATTATCCATGGAAGAGGATATCATAGCTAAATACTCGGGGGTTTTTGAAAGACAGTAAGTAAAGGGGAATACTCAAGAACCAACAGGAGTATTCCCAAATCCTACTTGAATACTCAAGAACCAACAGGAGTATTCTCTAGAACTGTTATAATACTCAAGAACCAACAGGAGTATTATTTCAAACTGTTATAATACTCAAGAACCAACAGGAGTATTATTTCAAAAACCAAACTTACAAAGTACCAAACTTAGAGAGAGAAGTGAATTATGATTTGTGGATGATTTACAAATGAAGTGAAGAGTGGTATTTATAGGCTAAAGAGGAGGAAATGGAGGGTAGAGATGATTTTGATCCAAGGGAGGAGGAGGAGGAGATGAAGATGTGGTGGAGAAGCCAACACATGGCAAGCTCTCCATGGAGAGCTCAAAGCCGCCGGTTGCGATGGGAGGAGAGGGGAAGAGCCGCCGGTTGGAGGTCATGGGAGGAGGGGAGCTTCCTCCTTTGGTCACCTCCTCCAAAAGCCACCGGTCACATGGGTAAAAGGATGAGTTTTGTGAGGTTTTGTGACGTTTTCACAAAACTATCAGTCCAATTTCGCTCCGGTCTGACTTTGGTTGTTCCTCGGTTGGATTTGTTTTGAGTGATTCTATGTCAGGATCTTGAGATTTCTGCATTCAGCGTCTGATCGTGACCTCGGAATGACTCGTAATATCTTTTCAGCGTAAAATCCTCTCCTTAGCGTGTTTTCTCTCTAGAGTCCAAAATACCCTGTAGAAATATATCGAAACTAACAAGCAAAAGTTAAATAGACAAACAGTCTAATTTAGTGGGTTTAACAGTGTTTATGATTCGTATATTTATGGTCCATCAGATCACCCCACACTTTTAAGTGTTCGTCCCGAACAATGCTATTAAAGGGCGGCACATTAAGTTTGGTTTTAAAATATGAAAGTTAGACTGTGGGACTTGATTTATCCTAATTCATGCATTGCTTACTTATTACTAAATTGAACTGTGTAATTAAATAGAAGAAACTTGATACTTGTACCTCCGTGCTGAGATGCAAATTATTCTGGATGTTTCGGGAGATAGCCCTTTTTAGGCTCCTGGACTGCATTCTCGGGATCGTCTCGCACTATATGGTTTCCTTGTAGCTTTCTCTAGCACGTGATTTGGTTCGGGTTTCAATGGTTTGGTCTTTGATTTTCTTTTGGCGAGGGACAGCTTTTTGTAGTGAATCGGCCTTTGGCCTTTGATTTGACTCTTTGAGTACTTCACTTTTTGTTCGGTTAAAACCTTCACAATTTTGGGCCTTTGGCCTCTTGATTTGCTTCTTTGAGCTTTTTGCGTCTTTGTGACTTGCTAGTCCATTTTCTCAAGCCTTTTTTGGGAGGTCTAATGGACCAAAATTATACGAATCAGAAACACAGTATAACCCCCTTATTTAGACATTTTGTCTATTTAACTTTTGCTTGTTAGTTCAGATATATTTTTACAGGGTAATTCAGAGCTTAGAGAGAATACACTTTAAAGAGGAGCTTTTTAAGCAGAAAAGATGTTACGAGTCAATCCAAGGTCAAGATCATATGCCGACTGAAGAAATATCAAGGATCCTGACGTTGAAGCACTCGTAATAAATTAATCAGAAGAATCAGGAGAGGAATCAAGACAGCCCGGGGAAGAAACACATTGACAGTTTTGTGAAAAGACTGCACAAAACTGTATAAAATCACACATTGGGCAAGGTGACCGGCCACTTGGGCAAGAGGTGGCCAAAGCCACCCCTCCTCCTCCTCCTCCACCACCGGCAACCGGCGGCTCTCCTCCACCATGACCGGCGGCTCTCCTCCTCCTCCACATGTCTCCTCCTCCTTCCTCCTCCTCTCCTTCCTCCATGTGTGGCCATCTCCTCCCTTCATTTTCTCCTCCAATCACCATGCAACACTTGCCTCCATCTCCTCCTCCTCCCATGGCTATATAAGGAGGAGCTCCTCCTCATTTGAAATCATCCCTCACTTGTAAAAAAACACTTCTCTCTCTAAGTTATGTATTTGTAAAGTTTGGCTTTGGAAATAAAGGATAGCTCCCTTGGCGCTTCAACGGTTGTAAGTATTATTTATAGTATTTATTCAACTGTTTATTTCCTTAGTTATAATGTTTAGCGCGATGAATAGTAGCTAAACTAGTAGTTCGGTAGAAGGGGCGCACTTGTATTATAAAATGTTTTAAGACTATTAACTTAGCGTCTAGTCTTAGTATTCAAAACTTGTTCTATGTGCCATATATCAAGTCAGAGTTTCCAAGGTTGAGTGGAAGCTGTCACAAGCAAAGCTCTGCCGTGGAAATTCGTGATCATACTCGGTAAGTGGAAGCTGTCACAAGCAAAACTTATCGAGGAGTTCGACTTATCTAAAACACCACTTGGTCAATAACGTAACTGGGAGATCAAGTGGATGCACTTACAGCTAAGATACTTCGAAAGGAGGAATTAGTTTTGCTTAGAACAAGTGTTCCTTTAAACGATGTTGCAAGTCTTGCGCTACGAAAGGGCCTCGATTCATCTTTGAATACTTAGATAATTCACTAAAGGTCAATGATAAACAGGATATAATACAAGGCCCCTGAAACCGAACATTTCTCTTTAATTATAAACTGTAATTTACTTTCCAGTATTAAAACCAACCAACCAACCAATCAATCAATCAATCACTTAGCTGGTAGCTTTAAAACCAACCAACCGACCTTAAACACGCTCTCTCGCTGGACAACCCCCTCAAAGAACATCTATTCCTCTGATTCCCTTGGGTTCGACCCCTACTTACCACTTGCTACCCAGTAGTTAAGTCGCGAGTAGCGGACTTATAAATTTATTCTTGACGTTTGCACATAACGACTGTGCATCCATCAAGGTCCAATCATCGCCCGCAAGCCTATGGAAATACCTCCCCGCTCCTCTCATCCTTGCCGTTTCGCGCGGGTCAAGATGAGGGTTGCTCATCTATTTTCTCGGCTACTTTGACTAGAGATAGGACGGTCTGATTCCCGTCCTCGCCTTTTTTTCTTTTTGCATAAACACTGCATGGCGGAGATGACTTCAATCTTCACTAAAACCCGAAGTGCAGCCTCCACTGACTTCGAAAACCATATAGTTAGATTCGATCCTTCGATTGCTTGCCAAGCCTCTCTAGGGCAGTTTATGTCAACTCCACATCCCTAGTTTATCTCAGCACAAAGGGACAAATGAGAAGTTACGTTCTAAGTTTTTAGACAGTTGAATTTTCACAAGGTAAATGCATGAATTTTAGATCTATCTTTTTCACATTCTCAAGTTCATATTTTCAAAAATATAATATTAAAAAAGGAAAAGAAAAACATGTTATGTACACAGGTGGTTCTCACCCCACACTTTTGAACGAAGGCGTGCCTTTCAGCAAGACTTAGTTCAAAAGCCATGCAAGCAAACAATTATGAGAAGGAAATGACATTAGGAAAAGGGAAGAACAGAACTCCCTTTAAAGTGTCGAGTGAACGACGTGGCATGAGGCTGGATAATCGAGGGAGTTCGGCTGGGGCCTTAAACTCTCAGCGCAGGCCCGGTAACTCACGGAAGCTGCCTGGCTGATCCGGTCTTGCTCCAAAAACCAATTCCTGAATAGTCATTTCTTCTATGCACCAAGTGGGTGAGAGCGACTTATTGGAAAAAACTAAATGATAGAAAATAAAAGACAGAAAGTAAGATAGGTGTCGGGTTACCTCCCGACCAATGCCTTTGTTTAACGTCGTTGGCTCGACAGTACCTCATTCCTGGATCACTGGTTTGGATCCCATGGGTGGCTCAGGTCGAATTTCGCCATTGTTCCTGTGTTGCTTCTTGCCTTGACTCTTCCTGATTTCTTGCGAGACGATGTGCTTGGGTCTAGTTCCCATGATTCTGGTGGTTTCTCCTTCCAACGTCTCTGAGAAGGCGAGGGACCCTTTACTACTAGCCTCTTGAACTGGGTTTTCTGGTGTTTAGGGCTGCCTTGTCCAGTTATGGCGAAAACGTGCTCCATCAAGGAGTCGTTCTGCTCAGGCCCTTTTCCCATCCTCCTTCTAGCCTCTTCGTTGATCACATAGTTTTCAGCAATTTGCCTATTGATCGAGGGGAAAAGTTGGGAAGCTTGCATCTTAAGGCTTGGTTCTGCCTCGTTATGTCCGTTTGTGAGGATCTGGTCGTAGATGGTCTCGGAAGCTTGGTTGATGATAGCTGGGTATGGCTCGGGTAGCATGCTGGTGGTATTCTGGACTTCTTCCATTGCTGACACGGCATTCAGTTCCCATGAAGGTTTTTCCTCGTTGCTCCCGATACTTTCTATATCCCAGTCTTCTGATGGCTCGGGAGTCTCTTCTGATGGCTCGGGAGTTTCTTCTTCATCTGTCTCTGGTCTAGCCTCTTCTATCTGCATGCCTCCGTCAGCTTGGGGTATTCGTTTTGTGGCTGCGGCCAGGTTATCTATGAGGTTCCACATGTCTGCCAGGGAGAAGTTCTTGGCTGATCTCCTCATTGCTTCGTTAATCCTTGTCAGATCATCGGCCTTCATCCCACGAAGAAATTTGTGAAGCAGAACTTTCTTCGTGAATCCATGGTGTGGGCAGCTTGAGACGATGGTGTCAAAGTTCGTGTAGTATTCGTCCAAGATCTCATCCCGGTATTGTTGAAGGCTCATGATCTTTTCTCGGGTTTGTTGTCGTAAGGATGGAGGGGAGAATTCTTTCAGGAATGGAACGCAGAGGTCCACAAAATGTACTGCACTACTAGCGGTTGACGTATAATACCAGATCGTTACAAAATCAGTTAAAGAAAATTTGAAGCATTTAAGCTTAAATTCCTCTAACATTTCATTTGCAGGTTTTATGAGGTGGCAAACGTGGTGAAAGTTTCGGCAGTGTTGTACTGGGTCTTCTCCATCCGTACCTGCGAACAGAGGAAGATGTCTTTTTGTCCATGCATATGTAGTGGGTAGCATCATGAGAAGGGAAGGGAAAGAACAACTTATCCGACGGCTAATTCCCCGGCAACGGCGCCAATTTTGACGGACGCACAGTCGTCGTGTGCAAACGTCAAGAATAAATTTATAAGTCCGCTACTCGCGACTTTACTACTGGGTAGCAAGTGGTAAGTAGGGGTCGAACCCAAGGGAATTAGGGGGATACGTTGTTCTTTAAGGGATTTGTACAGCGAGGGAGCGTGTTTTAAGGTTGATTGAGATTTTAGCGGTTATGACTAAGTGACTTTTTTTTGGTTGTTTTTGGTTTTGAGTGCGGAAAAGTAAATTACAGAAAAATAAATACTGAAAAGTAAAAAGAAAGACTTACAGTGGGTGATGCGTGATTTGCGAGTCCTCCGGAAGGTGAGTGCAGTTGATTAAGGCAGTTATACTAGAAAAGTAAATACAATGTGGTTTTGTAATTCAAGGGAAGCATTCGGTTTCAGGGGCATTGCATCATAGCCTGTTTTATCATTTTAGTAATCCTTCTAAGTATTCAAACGTGCATCAAGGCCATTTCAAGCGCTCGATTTGCCACACTGTCTAGTCTTTTGCAAAAGTGTTCGAAAGTGAATCAAGGCCATTTCAAGCACTCGACTAGCAACACTGTCTAATCTTTTGCAAAAAACGTAGAGCCCTTGTTCTACTCAGACTAGCACCCCATTTCAAGGTATACTAGCCTATGTGCATCCATTTGGATTGTCTTTTCCGATTTATCCAAATGGTGTTTGAGAGAGATCGAACTCCTCAGATAAGCTTTGCCATTTCAAGCATACACTTACCCGAGTATGTTCACGAACTTCCACGGAAGAGCTTTGCCATTTCAAGCATCCACTCAACCTTGGAAATTCTGATCTAATATATGGCACATAGAACAAGTTTTGAATACAGAGAAAAAAATACTAAAATAGTCTAAAACATTTTATAATACAAGTACGCCCCTTCAACCGAATAAAGAGTTTAGCTACGATTATCCATGAAAGAGGATATCATAGCTAAATACTCGGGGGTTTTTGAAAGACAGTAAGTAAAGGGGAATACTCAAGAACCAACAGGAGTATTCCCAAATCCTACTTGAATACTCAAGAACCAACAGGAGTATTCTCTAGAACTGTTATAATACTCAAGAACCAACAGGAGTATTATTTCAAACTTTTATAATACTCAAGAACCAACAGGAGTATTATTTCAAAAACCAAACCCTAAACTTACAAAGTACCAAACTTAGAGAGAGAAGTGAATTATGATTTGTGGATGATTTACAAATGAAGTGAAGAGTGGTATTTATAGGCTAAGGAGGAGGAAATGGAGGGTGTAGATGATTTTGATCCAAGGGAGGAGGAGGAGGAGATGAAGATGTGGTGGAGAAGCCAACACATGGCAAGCTCTCCATGGAGAGCTCAAAGCCGCCGGTTGCGATGGGAGGAGAGGGGAAGAGCCGCCGGATGGAGGTCATGGGAGGAGGGGAGCTTCCTCCTTTGGTCACCTCCTCCAAAAGCCACCGGTCACATGGGGTAAAAGGATGAGTTTTGTGAGGTTTTCACAAAACTATCAGTCCAATTTCGCTCCGGTCTGACTTTGGTTGTTCCTCGGTTGGATTTGTTTTGAGTGATTCCATGTCAGGATCTTGAGATTTCTGCATTCAGCGTCTGATCGTGACCTCGGAATGACTCGTAATATCTTTTCAGCGTAAAATCCTCTCCTTAGCGTGTTTTCTCTCTAGAGTCCAAAATACCCTGTAGAAATATATCGGAACTAACAAGCAAAAGTTAAATAGACAAACAGTCTAATTTAGTGGGTTTAACTGTGTTTATGATTCGTATAATTATGGTCCATCAATGGCCTAATCGATCATGCCATATTAGAAAGTTTTTCGGGTCTATTGAATTCTGGTTTGTCACCATATATGATTCAACTTGATTTATGAAAGTATAATATAATCCAAGGTTGTATGATGGAAGTTTTTCATCACCTTTTTCATTCCTGAGACCATTGACGTGATATATAAATATTCAACGTCATTTTCATTTGTTGTCTCAACATCATAACCATTTCGACGTATATCTTTGAAACTCAAAAGGTTTCTTTTTTACCTGGTTGAGAACATTGCATCATCAATGATAAATCGTGTACCATTTGGTAACACTATTTGGGCTTTCCCATAGCCTTCAATAAGACTCGATCCACCAGATATTGTATTAACATTAGCTTTAGCTAATTTAAGATGGAAAAATAGATTCTATCTCTCAGAATCGTATGTGTTGTTGTACTATCCACCAAACATAGCGTTTTGTCATCATCTTTTATCGTAATTGAGAGACGATTATCCATGTCTCTTCAAAAACAAATAAATAAATAAATAAAAATAGAAATACTTTAACCAGAAGTGGAAACAAAGCATCAAACATAAAATATAAAAAATACTGAAACATAAACGCTTAAATTTAATAAGTAAAGCATCATCTTTTATGTCGTCTTTCCATCACTGATTAATCTATCAAGTTTTCCATTGGACTCTTTTAAAATTTAAAGTCCAAATGGGTGATATCCTTAGGATCATCACTTTGTTTAGTGGAATTTATGTTAACACCTTTTGCTTTCACTTAGGCTTGATAAAAATCAAGGTGTTTGGAAGTACGACCCCAATGATATTTATTTATTTCTTCATCATTTTATCACGATATTTTCATCGCATAACTTCAGTTCTGAAGTGATTCGTAACACTGTGAAATAATACTCGCGTACAATTTTTATAATCTTGCTATTGCAAGTGTATATAATAAAATCAAGTGTTATATCATTGCCTTTTGATGATCGTACATCACTTCAAATCCTTTCCAAAGAGAGAGGGATCATTGATTCTCAAATTTCATATACAATCTCTCATCGAGATGATGCCGAAGAATATTTTGGCTTTAGCCATCTTTTATGAACAAGTGCTTTATTTCCTTCTTTTATAGTATCTTAAAGATACATGACACTTAGGCGTATTTCAATATCAATAATCAACGCCAAATAATCATTTTCATGCTCAACAGTATTGAACTCGAGCTTCATAAAATTGAAATTGCCAATAAATGGTAAATATAATATGAATTGATTTCAAATAATAAAATGAAATGAAATAATAAAACAAACATTAGTCACATGTAAATTACATATGCATGACATAGAACATGCATGCAAATAAGCATGTTTTATAAACTTAAAAGAAAATCATTTTTTTTGACATATAACGTTTAGCATATTATAGATAAGTGAAAAAGAATATATGATATGGATAGAACATGATTTAGCCATTAATAAAATTTAGCATGCCAACATGAATAGATAACGGTATTAAAAGTTATACATGAAATTATTCATCACATATGAATAGAGAAGGGAAGTGTAATTTTCCCGAATGCTAGGCTTTTGAGAGTTTCCCGAATTCGGACTCAATGTTGCCATCATCGCATCATATAAAAAACAAAGAAAAATAAGATGTTGTACCCCTACCTTAAGCAACTCGTGCTGATAACGTGTTGTCAAAATAATGGATTTGTGGAGAATGATAAGAGATGTAGGGGAACTAAAATGGAGAAATGTATATTGATCTTGATTATTCATACATATACAAATGACTCCTTTATATAGGATTACATGGGACAATCAAAAGACTAGCAATAAAAGACAATTAAATTAGACATATGAAAGGCTAAGGGTCAATGACCATATGAAATGCTAAAAGTCATCCAATACATAATGATAATATTCATAACATAGTTTAGTTGTTGATAATTTTTTACTATTGCGATGGAATTTACGGAATGAGATCGCGCAGCAAAGCCAAAACAGTCATCTAATAAAAATGACATATTTTGCTTGATTAAAGTCAAAACTGTATAAATTTCCATACAGGGGGCGAACTATCAATTAATTTTCCAAACGAGGGGCACCGTCCAATGCTGTTATGGTTTTCACTAACGTCGTGGGACGGCGTTAACTCGGTTAGTTAATAAATTAATTAAAAAATTAAAAATGCCAAGCTTTTTAAAATTCGTTAAAAAAATTGTAAAAAAGTATTTAAAAAATAAGTTTGATTTTTAATAAAAAGGAATATAAATTATGTGATAAATGAAAATTAGAAACTTTAGAAAAAAATTAAACACAAAAATGAAAAATATTTTTATTCCCTACAATAACTCAAGAAAATATTAATTATTGTTCCTATCTAGTTTGAACTATATAAGGGGTATTATGGATCAAAAATCACATCAAATGGTTAAACTATTATTTATTCAACCTTATAGTATTGCCAAAGTCTGACCTTTTTGTTTGGTTTCACTACACATAAAATGAATTTTTTTTTCTTCAATCATTAGATAGAATTGATACGGAATTGAAGGTTTGTTGAAAATATTTATATTTAACTTAATGATTTAATTTGAAACGAACTTTTTTTAAAAAATTCAAAAATATTTTTCATTTTGTGTTTAATATTTTTCTAAAGTTTCTAATTTTAAAAAATAATTATATTCCTATTTTTATAAGAAGTAAAGTTTTTAATTTATTTTTTAATTATTTATAAATTCGTTTAATTTTTTTACCTTTTTTAAACAATTTTATAAAAAAATTTAATTTTTTGAATCCAACCTATAATTTTTAAGTTTTATAAATTTTTTGTAACATTTTTAAAAAAATTAATTTTTTTGAATTTTATATTAATTTATTAACTAACGAAGTTAACGCAGTTCAACGGCGTTAGTGAAAACGTTAACAGAATTTGACGGTGTCCCTTGTTCGGAAAATTATTTGATAGTTCGCCACTTGTCTGGAAATTTTATAGTTCAACTCAAAAATTGAAAAATGACGATAGTTCAGGTCCCCAAACTGTACTTTTCCCTAAAAAATATCATGTTGTCAATTTAGAATTATATTACTAAAACAACATTATTTTGATATTATTTTGTCAAAAGAGTTTGGATTAAATACAAACCACTATTATAAATAAAAACTACAAACCCATAAAAAATTGGACACGTGTCAAAATTAACCAATCAAAATTCATCCAAACTTTCATCCCGTCGGGGTTCTTTTTGTAAATAAAAAAATACACATGGACTTATTTAAAAATATAAAAGATAGGAGGGGTATAATCGTCCTAAAATTCACTATAGTAAAATTCGACTTTCGCTACAGTATGTTTTTAAGTCTGATCATCATATGTTAAGTCTGATCATTTAGGATAAATTTTGACTTTTGCTACAGTACTGTAGCAATTTTGACTGTCGCTACAGTAATGACCAGACTTAAAAAACAATGATCTGACTTAAAAAAACAATGATCAGAATTAAAAAATAATGATGAGACTTAAACCAGTAATGATCAGACTTAAAAACAATGATCAGACTTAAACCATTAATGACCAGACTTAAAAAACAATGATCACACTTAAAAAAACAATGATCAGACTCTAAAAAATAATGATGAGACTTAAACCAGTAATGATCAGACTTAAAAACAATGATCTAACTTAAACCATTAATGACCAGACTTAAAAACAATGATCAGCTTAAAAAATAATGAACAGACTAAAAATAATAATGAGCAGACTTAAACCATTAATGATCAGACTTAAACCATTAATGATCAGACTTACAAAGCAATGATCAGACTTAAAAAACAATGATCAGACTTAAAAAAACAATGATCATTAAGTCTGATCATTAAGTCTTTTAAGTCTGATCATTGCTGCTTTTTAAGTCTGATCATTTCCAAGTTTAAGTCTGATCATTAAGTCTTTTAAGTCTGATCATTGCTGCTTTTTAAGTCTGATCATTAATTTTTTTAAGTCTGATCATTAAGTCTTTTAAGAATGATTATTGTTTATTTTTAAGTCTGATTATTAAGTCTTTTAAGTATGATCATTGCTGCTTTTTAAGTCTGATCATTTTAAAGTTTAAGTCTGATCAATAAGTCTTTTAAGTTTGATCATTTCTAAGTTTAAGTCTGATCATTAAGTCTTTTAAGTCTGATCATTGCTGCTTTTTTAAGTCTGATCATTAAGTTTTTTAAGGCTGATAATTAAGTCTTTTAAGTCTGATCATTAAGTCTTTTAAGTCTGATCATTAAGTCTTTTAAGTCTGATTATTGTCTATTTTTAAGTCTGATCATTAAGTCTTTTAAGTCTGATCATTGCTGCTTTTTAAGTCTGATCATTACCATTTTTAAGTCTGATCATTAAGTCTTTTAAGTCTGATCATTGTCTATTTTTAAGTCTGATCATTAACAACTTTTGGACTAAATTGCAAATAACATTATTAGGTTTATACCCCTCCGTGTGGAATAACTATTATACCCCTCCGTATTTTGTCCTGAATTTCGACTAAAATGGAACACGTGTTAGCTTAAGAATCGGTTTGTAATTTTTATTTATAATTTGGTTTGTATCCGAACAGCACCCTTCTCAAAATTATATCATTTTCAAATGATTATTTTTAGTTTTGTTGCACCGGATATGTATCCAAATTTTATATACTTTGAGTACACAAAAGACAAGGGAAGTTTTAACTAGCACTGAATGCACATTCTGATGCTGTCAGACAAGTTTTTAGTTTCATTTCATGTTCTCTATAGTCTATAAGATTACTTGGTCAAAACTATATGTCCCTAGCACCGACCAAAACAGTTGCTATCCAATGTCTCTCTTCGAAAGCTGGCAATCCAGATGCATAAACTTCGCATCACAGTTGGTATTCTTCATGATTCAACTCTAGACACTATACTTTCATCATTGAGTCATCGAGTCATTTATACCAGCCAGTGAGAATCCACCTCAGGAAGAAACAGAATCCACAAGCAATGACCTGCAGAAAAGAAGAAAAAAAAAAGAAATTTTTTTATGCCTCTGTAAAGTAACTGCAGCTCATCTAAAAGAAGAATTCGACAACTTTTAGTAACCATAAACTCATCTGATGTAAGATTAGTTAGGTAACTATGATACCCTTAAAAATGTTTTCTTTTGGTTTAATGAGCATAAGCACCAAACCGTAGTCACCTGAAATATAAGTAGTTTGATACACAGGGACTTTTCTGTCATCCTCCCAAATTGTCTTAGGAATAAGTTTACCAATGTGCCATCGTCTGTCCCAGTGAGTAATCCCGTTTGGGGATCAAACCTGCAAAGTTATTGTGTTTTGGACAGAAACATGTTGGCATCAAATGTGGATTGAAAGAGGAAAAAAAACATTTCTTTGAGCTTATAAGATAATTACTTGGGCAGTCGATGCCTAGGACAAGGGACAAATCCGAAAAGCTGGAAGAAGATAAACAGATTAGTAACTACAGCACTGGAAGTGAGAGAAAGAAATAAAGAGTTATTCAACCAGACCTGAAAAAGGGACAGAAGGAAGTTCAGCACTTGAGGAAGGAAGAAAATCAGGAGCGTCTCACTGAGGAAAAGAGAACAATTAGAACCTGCAGAGCATGATCAAAATACTCATTCTACAATGTAAAACATCGAAGATGCCAACCTGAAGTGCCCTAAAATGCCAGCGACAGCCATAGTCATCCCAGCAAAATATGTGTAGGTATCGCCAACGAATACTGACGAAGGATACCTAAACCATAAATTTGAACATGAAAAAAGGAGGCGATGAGTGTCATAACCAAATAGAACAGAAACCCTGACTAAAGCGAATGATGAAAAAAATCCAACATGTTTACCAGTTGTAAGAGAGTAAAGCCAAAGAGGTGGCTAAAAAGGGTTGAATTATATAAATAGAAAAGGCATGAGCCTGTTGATACTCTGGGCTGCCTGATGATCCGATTTGCACGATGTTATGCACCAGAATCTGTTAGTGTCATGAATGTGTCAGATTAGATCACACAACAACGAAACAGATATACAAATTGAACAAATGCATTGCTATTGTTTTGCATTGTGCATTGTGCATTGCACGTTATGCTTTACTTACTGCACATGCTATAACAACTGACTGCCCAACTTCGAGTCCATTAAGCCCAGCATGAATGTTGATGGAGTTTGTGCAGAAAACTGCTAGAAGTCCCATATAAAGTTTGTAAACCCATCCTACACAGCACGCGATTTCGAAGTTAGTTGAAGAGGTGCTTCTTCAAAATAGGCACTAGGCTAATAAATCAGCCCTCACTCGGCGGTTCCCAGGGGGAATTTCCAAACTAATGGATGACCTGTTGTTCACTATATGAATCACAACATCATAGCAATTCACACCTCTATGAGTCGGATAATCATTATTATTTAGCAAATTTTTTTTTCAGGGGGTTTGCAGGAGAGTGCATAGCCATAAAGAAATGAACATTCGCAAAATTATTAGACTCCTCAAGTAAACAGAAAAACTCACCCAGATCCAATATTTCTAACCCAACTAAAGGAATCAGTGGCTTTGGTATTATTATAGTTGTATGCCCAGCATAAGCCATTAGCAGTGGCAGGGCAGCAATTGAGGGCAACACCAATTTCCTGTTTTTAAAATACAAGTAAAAACATTAGGTGTGTAGCTGAGCACTCCAAACAATAAAAATTGAATGTAATGGACGAAAGTGCGCTTACACTCTCCAAGGGACATCAAGGACATCATCGACAAAGCCAAGCAAGATCATGAAACAAATTGTTGCTAGTGCGGCATTATACTCCACAAGCCACTGCATAGTTAGAAGGCCAAACATTAGATGATACTGCCTTGCCAAAACTTCACCAACCTATTATAACTATATCAATCTCAAAGACAAGGAAAAAATTTGAAACAAGTACGAGTCACAAATATTGACGAAAATTCTGGAAGTAAACAACAGATTATAATGGATAACCCTTCTCTTTTTGAATCCTTGCTAAGAGTGCAATGATATTACATGTTCAGTTTGTAGGAGTGGGAGTTAAACAATAATTAGAAAATGAGCCCAAGCTGCTTTGAAATGCTTACTGCCTAAATATCCTTTTTCATTCAGCATTGTACTATGCATACTGACTATTTTTGCATATTTATCATCTGTATAATCTGGTAGAATATTGTGATAGTTGTCTTACTATTGAATCTGCAGTGAGATTGAAGTACTGAAACAAAACCGCCACGACATAGTAGACAAGTCCAACAACAATACCTAATGACTCCGTCCTGCAAATAAGAGAAGAAAAAACTTCAATACATATACATCATAAAGTATGCCTATCGAATTTAACCACTCTCTAAGCAAATCCAACACAAGAAATAAGATATTTGACTCCGATAACAAAGGGAATCCCATTGTATCAAAGAAAATCTAATGTTGAAAAAAAAAACTAATTTCTGCCGGAAAAAAGTGCCTTTTATACACATTCTAAGCTAGACTGATTCATAAAAGGCCAACAGCACAGTCTTGCGAATGTAAAAAGCTATCGAATTCATGGCACTTCCAGTCGGGTTGCTGTTCAAAGAAAAATTAAGGACATAGGAAAAAAAATGATGCATTGATTCCAATGAGCGCAAATCAATCAGGCAGAACAAACAAATTTGATTGATTGAAACAAAAAGAGGAAGAAGAAAAAAACTAACACTTTGACAGAACCCTGGGGAGTGCCTCTCTTGTTAATATCATATCCAAACAAATTGGCCTTGAGAAGGTATCTTGAAGCCACCGGAATCATCCGCAGCGTCACCAGAAACCCCGCAACACTAATCGCCACATTAATGAGGATGGATCGCTTGAGCCCGCTTTCAATTTTGAAGTAGTAGATAATCAGATACAGGTACACAGCCAATAAAGGGACGAAGACTATGAGGATCTCCGTCAATTTGGGTGGAGCGATCGAAGGGTCGCTGGTCGGGGCTTTCGATTTGGTTGAGGTTTCGGTCGGAGGACTGTTTTGGTCCGCTACCGGCGCGGCAGATGACGAGGAGGAAGTGGGTCTTTTCCTACCCGCCATGTCGGGATCGCTGAAAAACGGTTCGATTGACGTTGCGGATGGTTGCTGTTTGGAGAACGAATTTACAGTGGCAGATCTGGCTTAGCTGAGGCGTGCTTCATCCACTGCACGCTTTTCTTTTTCTTCTTGTCCCAAGTGTATTTAATTTTATTTACCTAAAATATATATCAGTGTTGTGAAAATGATGTATCGGTGGAGAATGATAAAGAGATGTAGGGAAACTCAAATCGAGAAATGTATAGAGTAGTAATTTTTTCTTATTGACATTGGTCTTCAATATTCATACATATACAAATAATTTTTTTATATAGGATTACATGGTAGATGGTACAATCAAAAGACTAGTAATAAAAGAGTATTAAATTAGTCATATGAAAGGCTAAAGGTCATTGGTCATATGAAATGATAAGAGTCATCCAATACATAATGATAATATGCATAACACTCCCTCTTTGGATGACTTGTACAGATATTATGCATCATTAAAATCATACTAGGAAAACCTTGTGCAAAAAAAACCTAGTGAAGGAAAAAGAGTACACAACTGTACATTATGCATAAATGTTACCTCATTAAAAACCTTATTTAGGAAAACCATAAGGGATAAAACCTAAAATTAGGAAAATAGTGTAACACTTATTCTTTCCCTCAATGTGGCATTTAACATAAATATCTAAGCTTTCGCATTCCAATTTTATAGACCAATTTCTCAAAGGGGTTGTGGGAAGTGTCATTGTAAACAAATCAGCTAAGTTGTCACAAGAACGAATCTGGCAAATATCAATCTCTCCGTTCTTATGAAGTTCATGTGTAAAGAAGTACTTTGGAGAGATGTGATTCGTTATATCTCCCTTTATATAACCATTTTTAATTTGACTTATACAAGCAGCATTATCCTCAAACGGAACAGTAGGGCTTTCTTTGTCGCCTGAAAGATCACATGATCCTCTGATATGATGAATTAAAGACCTCAGCCACACACATTCACGACTAGCTTCATGAAGTGCTAATATTTCAGCGTGATTAGAAGAAGTTGATGTAAGGGTCTGCTTGGTAGACCACCAAGATATAGCGGTATCACCATATGTAAACACATAACTCGTTTGTGATCGCGCTTTATGAGGGTCATAGAAATACCCGGCATCGGCATATCCAATTAATCCTGATTTTGAGTCTTTTGAATAAAATAAGCTCATATCAGTTGTTCCTCAAAGATATCTTAAAATTTGTTTAATGCCTGTCCAATGTCTTCAGTTGAAGAAGAACTATACATTGCTAGTAAATTAACGGAAAATGCAATATCAAGTCGTGTATAATTAGCAAGATACATTAGTGCTCCAATAGCACTAAGATATGGTACTTCAGGACCAAGTAGTTCTTCATCCTTTTATCGAGGACGGAATGGATCTTTTGTCACATTAAGTGATCGAACAACCATAGGCAAACTCACAGGATATGATTTATCCATAGTAAATCGTTTGAGGATCCTTTCAGTATATGAGGACTGATGAACAAAAATGCCCTTTGATAAATGCTCAACTTGTTTTTTTCTCAAATCTTTCATTTCAAATTCACTTTTTAAATATGTAATCGTCTCAGTAAGTTCATCAGGGGTCCCAATAATGTTTAAATCATCAACATATACCACGATAATATATAATCCTGTTTTTGTCCTTTTTATAAAAATACATGGACAAACTTCATTGTTGATGTATCCCTCTTTCAAGAGATATTCACTTCGACGATTGTACCATATTCGACCAGATTGTTTTAATCCATATAAAGCTCTTTGTAGCTTTATTGAGTACATTTCCCGGTTTTAAGCTACATGCTTCAAGTAATTTTAATCCTTAGTAAATTTTAATATAAATGTCATTATCAAGTGACCCATATAAATAGGTTGTCATGACATCCATTAAATGCATTTGGAGTCCTTCTAAGACTGATAAACTCAATAAAAATCTAAATGTTATTGCATCCATGGCCGGTGAATATGTTTCTTCATAATCAATGCCTGGTCTTTGTGAGAAGCCTTGTGCTACAAGTCGTGCTTTATATCTTACGACGTCATTTTCTCATTTTGTTTGCCCGTAAATATCCATTTTATAACCAATATGTTTAACATTCTCAGGTGTTAGGGAAATTTTCCCAAAGACTTGTCATATTTCAAGTTAATTCAATTTTGCCTAAATGACACATTTCCATTTTGGCCAATCATTTCTTCGTCGACATTCGTTAATCGATCTTGGCTCATGATCTTTATTTTCTTCTGTAATATCTAGAGCCATAGAATAGGCAAATATATTATCCATTATAATTTCTAGTCTATTCCACCTTTTCCCTGAAATGACATAACTGATCGAAATTTCTTCTTTTTCATCATTTTCAGGTATCTCAATATCTTCCAAAGAAGTCTCTTCATGATTCATATCATTTTCTTTTGGAATAGTAGTTGATGCATTAATGTGGTCATCTTGAACCTTTCTTTTTCTAAGATTTTTATCCTTGGACCCAATTGGTCTACCACGTTTCTGGCGTGCTTTAGACTCACTTGCCAGTTTACTTCTAATATAATCATCAGGAAGATTTATTTTGCAAGGAGCATTAACAGCTGGTATATGTGACTTGGTCACTGTCATAACATTCGTAAATGCATCTGGCAATGTGTTTCCAACCTTTAGAAAGTGGATAATCTTTTGAACTTCTAGTTCACATTAATTTGTACGAGGATCAAAATGAGACAATGACTCTGCATTCCAAGATATTACATGTCTTTTCAGACTTTGTTTTATCTCCCCCTAATTCAAAGAAATATATCTCATCAAACTGACAGTCGGCAAATCATGCCTTAAATATGTCACCTGTCATAGGTTCCAAAAATTTAATAATTGATGCAGATTCAAATCCTATGTAAATTCCCAATCTTCTTTGGAGTCCCATTTTAGTACGTTGGGCGGAGATATTGGAACATAGACTGCACACCCAAAAACTCTTAAATGAGAGATATTTGGTTCTTGGCCACTAACAAGTTCCAAAAGGGAATATTTATTATTTGCAGTTGGCCTTATACGAATTAGTGATGCAGCATGCAAAATTGCATGTCCTCAAGCAGAACTTAGCAATTTAGATCACATAAGTAATGGTCTAGCTATCAATTTTAGTCTCTTGATAAAAGATTCTGCTAGACCATTTTGAGTATGAACATGAGCAACCGGGTGTTCAATTATAATTCCAGTAGTCATTAAAAGACTTGGATGCAGATTCTCCCGCATTATCCATGTGGATTTTCTTAATTGTGTGATCTGAAAATTGTGCTCGTAATTTAATAATTTTAGCAAGCAACCTTGCAAATGCCATATTACGAGTGGATAATAAATAAACACGCGACCATCGGGTCGATGCATTAATAAGTACCATAAAGTACTGAAATGGTCCACTTGATAGAGAAATAGGTCCACATATATCTCCTTGAATCCGTTTTAAAAATGTCGGACATTCAGTGTCAACTTTCAATGGAGATGGTCTTGTAATCAATTTTCCTTGAAAACAAGCAACACATGAGAGATCTTTGGACAATAGAATATTTTTACTCGTTAATGAATGTCCATGTGAATTTTCAATGATTCTTCGCATCATTATTGAAACCGGATGGCCTAATCGATCATGTCATACTAGAAAGTTTTCCGGGTCTATTGAATTCTGATTTATCACCATATATGATTCAACTGGATTTATAAAAGCATAATATAATCCAGAATCATATGATGGAAGTTTTCCATCACTTTTTTCATTCCAAGTTAAGTCTGAACATTGCAAGTTAAGTTTGATCATTTCAAGTTATGTCTGATCATTTCAATCATTTCAAGTCTGATCATTCCAAATTAAGTGTGATCATTTTAATTTAAGTCTGATTTGAAATTCGGAACATGTGGAATAAATCTAGTGTCACTCCATGTTATATTCCAATTTTTAATTTTCATATATAATTATCATTTTTAGCTGAACCGCACTAACGTCAGGTCAGATCAGATCACAACATTCCACACTCAATAGATTAGTCATCAATGTCGTCTCCAGATCTGTGTATGAAACAGTTGAGCTCAGCATGAACTGAAGCGCACAAATCAGTGCAATACCAAGTCAAATTAATCAATGGCTGGATTTGTTTTCTCCGCCGCATTCGATTCCAGAACTGGCCGGACGATTTTGGCCATCCTCTTGTTGATGGTTGCCTCATTCTACTCCGGTACTCTATTCGGCAACAATTCCCCAGTTTACATCTCGCAGCTCGACTCCAGCTCTGTGTCCACTTCATCCCCAGGTACTTTTCTTCTAAACCCTAATTTGAATTTTAGGGCTTACTGTTTAGTGCTTAGAATTGGCTATATTGTCAGTTTTGAGAAATGGGGTTTCTGTTTGAGGTGTCAAAATTGGAACTTTCATCTGCAGATTCTCAGGTGTTTTCAAATGTAGTTGCTTTGACTAAAAGAAGAACTCCACTAATCATTTCACAAGCTGGGGTTGATGTGTGCCCGTTGGAGTTCAACGAATACATTCCTTGTCATGATATTGCATATATAAATACACTGTTGCCAAAGTTAGATGTTTCGAGAAAAGAAGAGTTGGAGAGGCACTGCCCTCCGATGGAAGAGCGGTTGTTTTGCTTGGTTCCGCCGCCAAAGGATTATAAGATACCGATAAGATGGCCGGTGAGTAGAGACTATGTGTGGCGTAGCAATGTGAATCATACAAGGCTTGCGGAAGTGAAAGGAGGACAGAATTGGGTGCACGAGAAGGATCAGCTTTGGTGGTTTCCAGGTGGTGGAACTCACTTTAAGCATGGAGCTTCGGAGTACATTGAGAGGTAAGTGCGGTTTATATGTAAATACTATGTGATTATCAGTATAAAAAATCAATGTATAACTATGAAAAGCTTGGCTGTAAAGACGGAAGTTTTCATCTTGTGTTATACATGACGCCTGGTAACATTACCGTGGCTGATTATTGGAATTGGAATCACCCTGATATTGAAATGTATGGGCCTTGTGAATGCCAAAGCAATCAGATTTACTAGTTGCACTTATACACAAAACTGTGCATGATCAGAAATGGTTGATTCTTTCTTAAACGTTCAGGTTAGGAAACATGACAACTAATGAGAAGGGTGACCTGCGATCTGCAGGGGTAGTTCAAGTTTTGGACGTAGGTTGCGGGGTTGCAAGCTTCTCTGCATACTTGCTAGATCTGGATATTAAAACCATGTCCTTTGCTCCTAAAGATGGTCATGAAAATCAAATCCAATTTGCTCTGGAAAGAGGAATTGGTGCAATGATTTCTGCAATATCCACTAAACAATTGCCTTACCCAAGCAACTCCTTTGAAATGGTCCATTGTTCAAGGTGCCGTGTTGACTGGCATGAAAATGGTGAGTGTTCTACTTATTGATGGAACTAAGATAATTGAAAACTTCAGTGTCTTGCAGTGGTTTCGTGTTCATTTCCTGGACTGGATGACATGTTTGCATAATTGCATGTCCTTCAATAAGTTCTATTTTTTAATAAACAAACAAATTAAACTTATGCTTGTATTCATCATTTCTATTTCTTTTTTATGGAAACATTCGCTTACCTGCAAACAACAACCCAGTCATCTTACTTGCCCTTTTGCTCACATATTGTTAAAATTAATTTTCTGATTTGCGGTTGAATAGGGTTATCATCTTAATGTGTGTTTCTTGCATCTTGCAGATGGAATCTTATTAAAGGAAGTGAACCGTCTTTTAAGAGTTAATGGGTTCTTCGTATATTCTGCTCCACCTGCCTACAGAAAAGACAAAGATTTCCCTATGATTTGGGATAAATTAGTCAATTTGACATCAGCAATGTGCTGGAAACTTATTGCTCGAAAAGTTCAGACAGCAATCTGGGTCAAAGAGGATAACCTGTCGTGTCTTGCAAACAATGTTGGACAGCAGCTGCTTGATTCATGTGATCTTGGCGATGATTCTAAAACATCATGGAACACGCCACTAAAGAACTGTGTTGAACTTAATGCTATGTCCTCCAAGCTTCCTCCTTGGCCACAGCGCCTTTCAGAGTATACTGACAATATCAGGAATTCAGGTATTTTGTATCCTTTTTTTGTTATGTTAAACATTTTTTCTTATTTATTTATAATGCTTTTCAATGGAATTTCTTGTTAATCACATTAGTCTGTCTATCTCTTTTTTTTTTATGGGTACTAGTCATTGTAGTTTTTTTGTGACCGTAAGCATATGTTTTATGACTTGTTAGTATTTTTTGTTCTCGATGTTCTTTTGTGCGGTATTGATGGCGATAATATCCTACATCTTCATTTGACCCTAATCATATCATGCATAGGGCTGCAAACGAGTCGAGTCGAGTATTAGGTTGCTCAAGCTTGGTTCGTTTAATTTTCACGAGTTCGAGTTTATACGAGTATTTAAAATAACTTAAATCAATGTGATTATTTAATATTAAAGAGCTTTAATCGAGTATTTCACGAGTTGGAACAAGCTTTAGTTGAGCTTTTCACGAGTTTTAACGAACTTTAGTCGAATTTTTCAAGAGTCGAAACGATCTTTCACTGAAAAAGTATTTTAAAGTGTGAAAAATTACTTTAATCGAGCTCGTTAACGAGTTTCAAACAATATAAATGAGTTTTAATCGAGTATATAAACAAGTTTTAATCGAGTATGTTAACGAGCACATAAACGAGCTGTTCGCGAACATAAACGAGTCGAGTCGAGTCGAGTTTTTGACCGAGTTCGATCACGAGTAGCTCGCGATCGTATCGTCTCGTTTGCACCCCTTTCATGCAGCACACGGCCTAAAAGAAAATTGTCATTTACATTTACCCTTTGTGTTCATCCCTGAATCTTATATTTGGAGTGCATTTGTCGCAATGATGTGATTTGCTTACAGTTTCTTCTTTGCCACAGGAATCAGCCACGATATGTATGATTCGAATACAGCCTATTGGAAAAGTCAAGTTGGGGTTTACGACAAACTCATGAGTGTGCCTCAAAGTGAGATAAGGAATGTGATGGACATGAATGCTGCATACGGTGGACTTTCTGCAGCTTTGAATTCCCGTCCCGTTTGGGTAATGAATGTTGTTCCTGTTAGCATGACCAACACCCTGTCTTTTATTTATGACCGAGGACTGCTAGGCGTTTTTCATGACTGGTAAGATCAAGTTATCAATATTCATTCTCCTGACCCCGACATGTAAATATATTAATAGAGCCGCATCAGCTAAAATTGCATTTTGATATAGGTGCGAGCCTTTCTCAACATATCCCCTATCATACGATTTGTTGCATGCAAACCGTCTATTCTCACATTACAAAAACAGCGGAAGTTGCCTGTTGGAAGATATCATGTTGGAGATGGACCGCATTATCAGACCCCGAGTAAGATTTTCGATTCTATGGCTTTATGCTTCACTTAATTGCATCAAGAAAACGCCATAACTTATCTTGAAATACAGAATGAGCTGCAAACTCACTGCATTGTCTGCGCAGGGATTTATGATCATACGAGATGATGAGGCATCGACCTCGAGAATACAAGAGCTTGCCCCGAAGTATCTATGGGACGTGGAATCGCATGTTTTGGAAAATGAAGAAAAGAAAACCGACATTGTTTTGATATGTAGAAAGAAGTTCTGGGCCATTGTAGAATAAAAGGAGACACTTTCAGAGAGACAACATATGATTTATTGATTATCTTTGTAATAGCAGCCTGTTCAACTAACTTACTTCAACTTACTGTTTTCATACATTGTAGAGAATCCTCAATAACCATTTTTTCTATAAATTGATGAGCAACAAGTTCACACAGTTCTGTCAAGAGAATCGGTGTAGCAAATGTTTGTGTTGATTATTCATTGCTCCACTTTAATCTCAAAATTCTAAGAATCAAATTTGTAAGAATTAAAGTCTAGTTTTTTTGATTCTTTTTTTGATTTTTTTTTATTGGGGTTAGTTAGTTGTGTTAATTGGGTTAATAGGGTCTTCGAACCCGGACTTTCTTTGAGCACCGGGGGAATGCTCACCATTGAGCCATCTCCATGATTTCTAACAAATTCACTCAATAATTTGCGTACTCTAATTTTTACCAGTAAATTAAAAAAAGGTTTGAATCAAATAAAAATTACATTTAAATATAAAAACTATAAACCAAATAAATTTAAACATCTGAAAATTATCAAATAAGCATGAGCATTATGTTAAGCTTTAATTTTACATTATGTTAAGAGTGTACTTTTTGTTAAGTGTGAATTTTACATTTTGTTAAGTGTGAACATTATCAAATAGGTCTTAACATTAGGTTAAGTATGAATTTTTACATTTTGTTAAGCAACTGAAATCTGTTTCTAAATTACTTAAATTTACGATCAAAATAAATAGTGAAATTATATGAAAGTAGGAGGAAATAACTATTATAATTTTTTTCTTACGCAAGAGAAAGGATCAGGTGCAAACCCCAAATTATTGTAAAAAATACAAATTCAGCTCAGCCTTCCAAATTAATATATGTGCGGTTGAGATTAGGAAAAAAAATCTTATAACAATTTAATTTTTTATTAGATTAAGGGCATATTTGTCCCCAATAACACAAATTTTATTCTCTCTCCATACAGATCCAGATCCAGATCTGCATTCATGGTGGACGTGGCTCCGATCAGCCATCATGGTGGACGGCTCTCGTATACGAGCCCCCCTCCCCTAAGCTCCGATCTGCATCATCGTTTTCACCAAAGTCGTCAATCGCCATGGCCATGGCCGCCATGTCCGATCATCGAGTATAAGATCCGATCTGTACATCGTTTTGACGAATTCTTAACGAAAAACATGGACAAAATCTTATCGGAAAACAGCCATGTCCGATCTGCGGTTTTGTATGATAAACAAAATTCACCAGGAAAATTTTGAGACGTGTTTCAAGCAGCAGTATTCAATGATAGAGATGCTCTGCCATGGCATGTCCTAGGTACTGATGCTCATTTACGAGGTACTGATGCTCTGCCATGGCATGTCCTAGTATATATATGCTTGACGGAAGAAGAGACTATTTGCTCTACCAGTGATTAAACTTGAGAAAAGTAAAAAAAACAGCATGTACAAGCTCTGATCAAGAAAACCATGGACGAATTCTTAACGAATTATAGTCCAATTTTGACGAATTATGTCATAGTTCGTCAAAATTGGACTATAATTCGTCATAAATTACGACATATTGTAATACACTTCAACAAACAATGCTATAATTCGTCAAATGTAACTAAAATTCGTCCAGAATTTGGCAGTATCATTGTATAATATGTCAAGGCATTTTATAATTCGTCACGGCCAATTTATAGTTCGTCATGTTCAGTTTCGAATTTTTCTTTATGAAACCTATTGATTTGATTTTGGGTTGAGTTCCATTGATGTCGAAGATGATCCAGAGTGTGAAAAATTGAGTTCAACGAAGTTTTCTCCTTCAATTTGATCGAATTAAGTCCGTTTTTTTATAATTCGTCACGACCATTTTATAGTTCGTCATGATCAGTTTCTATTTTTTCTTTATGAAAACTTGTTGATTTGAGTTTGGGTTGAGTTCCATTGATGTCGAAGTTGATCCATAGTGTCAAAATTTGAGTTCGACGTATTTTTACTTTGTCAATTTGAACGAATTAAGTGTGATTTATTATAATTCGTCATGCCAATTTAGAGTTCGTCATGACTATACACGCTCAAACTTTTATTATTTGACAATTCGTCATAATTCTTGACGAATTATAGTCCACCTTTGACGAACTATGACATAATTCGTCAAAATTGGATTATAATTCGTTAAGAATTCATCCATGATTTTCCAGCCAAAATGTATCCATTAACAAACACACCATCCATGATTGCGACACCATTCATCCAAACTGTATCCATTAACAAATACATCATTCAACCAAAATGTATCCCCTTTGGCTGATTTTGGGGATCTGTGAGACTACTTTCCACTTTGGCTGATTTCAGATCTTGTTTCAATTTTTATTCAACCCAAATTCTCAACAAAAAAAACAGTGAGTGGTATTAGAGTAGAGAAAAAGTATGCCGGACCCGTCGACGTATTTCAATCAGTTTCCAGAGCACGAGATCCTCAAATGTCCCCGCTGCGATTCCTCCAACACCAAATTCTGCTACTACCAACAACAACAACCTCTCACAGCCTCGCCACTACTGCAAAAACTGCAAACGTTACTGGACTAAAGGCGGCACCCTCCGCAACATCCCCGTCGGTGGCGCCAGTCGCAAGATCACCAAACGCTCTTCCTCCTCCTCCAAACGACCAACAACCCCTCTCAACTCCTCACCTCCTCCTCCTCATCCCCGTCGAATTGCGTGACTGCAAATTTTGTTCAACGAATCGCAAACCCTAAATTCGTCGTGTGAACTGCAAATCCTTAATTCGTCGATCGTCGGGGGATTTGTGGATGAATCTGACGAACTTATTCTTCGGGATTTAGGTTGAATGAATCGTCGGTTTTCGGTGTGAGGCGAGAGAGATGGTGTTGTTTTTTAATTGATTGTCAATTATACCCTTTCTATTATAAGATACACGGCTAAAATTTAGTTATTAATTTTTTAAATCAAATTATTTTCAGCCTTTAGATTATCAAAACGAATGGATGAGATTTATTTGTATTTTGCACAGAATTTGGGCTTTGCACCAGATCCGGCCTCTCTTACGCAAAGATGACAAATCCATCATCATTACTCATTTCTTTTTGAGTTTTTTTTTTCTACATAGCGCAAAACGGGCTTATCCCTTTTAACTGGGCCGAAATAAGTTTGGTTTAGGGCACACTTTGTTTGATTCCACTCTCGCCTTCGTTCCAACTTCTGCTCAGCAGGGGCAGAAACCGCAACCGCAACCGCAGAATCTGACCAAAGGTATTATCTTTATTTAAAAGTATCTGGGCTGCAGTCTGAGACCTGAAAATTGGAGTGTGACCGAAAATGGGGTTGCCATATGCCGCCGATGATTTGTCATCTGAAATGGAGGTAGACGCTTTTAGGCGACTTTTCCCTCTTCGCTTCCACGAACGTCATCTCGATGAGGCCATTCGTCCTGATGGACGCCCAGTTGGAGGAGCTAGAGACACCAGCTTGTCCCTTGGTTAGCACAATCCTCTACTAAGAAAAAGATGACTTTTGCAAATTTGGTTTGTTTTCAATGTCTTGTTTGTACTTGTGATTGTAGGCGCTGTGGCATCTGCTGATGGCTCAGCTCTTGCAAAGATTGGGTCAACTGTGAGTCATTCTCTTTGTTTAGCAACTCTGTTTTGAATTTGTTTTTTTTTTCCAGTCTATTCTTAAAAACAAAGGTGAATGTTTGCTATAGACTATGTTGGCTGCTATTAAAATGGAGGTGATGACACCTCTCACTGAGTCGCCTGACGAGGGTTGCATAGGTTGGTTGTTTATGTGCATGCCTTGCTTTCTCCGTATATAGTATTTTATTCATCTGCGTCAAGTATTAACATTGTATCTACCTGTTGGCAGCAATAGATTTTCACATGCCTCCGATCTGCTCTCCTCTTGTTAGGCCAGGAAGGCCAGCTGATGCATCACCAGTTGTGTCAAAGCAGCTGAACGACACTATTATAAGGCATGTACTGTATTTACCTTGGGAACTGTTGTATGATTTTCAGCTCGGCAGATGTAATTCACTTGCATTTTTGTATGTTTATTATTAGTACTTCACTTTTCAATATAATCAAGCATCACCAAATATCAGCATGTTATGGTTTTTTTATATTTAGCTTCCAGAGATCAGAAGTACTAATTTTGTTTTGTATTACAGCTCTAGAATGATTAACTTGAAAGAGCTATCGTTGGTTAATGGAAAAGCTGCGTGGATGGCATATTTGGTAAGTTTTTTTAGGTTTAATATAAAGAAAAGAACTTGCATTTTACTTCTGCTAACAGGTTCATCTATCTATTCATGTCAATCTAATGTATTTCTACTCCTCACAGGACATATACTGTCTAGATGCCGATGGTGCTCTTTTTGATGCTGCATTGCTCTCAGCTGTTGCTGCGCTTTCCCATTGTAAGACTCGCATCCTATTTGACCAACTTTCCAGTAATGGGGTAAATAGATGAATCTGAATGGCGCCATCAGATACTACATGATGCTTTGATAGTAGTAGTATTAGGCTTGCTTTGTTCAGATAAAGGTCTCAACTGGGAGTCTCTTTTGTGCCAGTACGAATTCCTGAAGTATCTCTGAATGATGACGGAAGAGTTGTGATTGTTTCTGAGGATAACAAAGGTAAAGTTGGCAAGGAGATAGTCAATAAAGAGAAGAGGAAGCTCAACCTAACCAACATCCCGTTTTCATTGACATGCGTACTTCACAAGGGCTACACATTAGCTGACCCCAATGCAGAAGAAGAGTCTATAATGGAAACTCTAGTCACTGTTGTACTCAATATGTCGGGTCAGCTTGTCTCTCTTTACAAGCCTGGTGGGCCTGCTTTGGCACATACATCAGTTCTCAAGGTTAGATTGTATTTCATTAAGGCTTAAATCATAAACCATTTAACTGTTAGTCCGTTGCAATTATGTTGCACGGTTAGATCTTATTCATCTTGTGAGAGATCATATAAGCTGATGTTCTCTATCATGTATGGCAAAGAAACAAAAAAAGTTGGATCCTCATATTGTATTTGGGATCATAAAATTATGATGTGCTTGCAGAATTGTGTGGAACTAACAAAGAAAAGGGCAGTGGAACTTCAGGAGATCCTATTTGCAGCCATTTCTGACATGGATCTAGATTGAATGAGCCATGCAGTTCACTCAGATTGGTAAGTTATTAAGATGGATTGATACCTCAACTCAAGCCATTTCCATTTCCCTATGTGCATGCTAACTGATTTGAGGCACCATATTGCTTTATGAATAACCAGATACTGAATAGTTTTCAGATAGAGGTCGAGAAAACAAAGTACAAAGTGGAATGAGAAAATCCTGATGATTCAGAACGACAGATTGTCCAAAGACCGAAGCTTTCAATCTATCAGACATACTGCATAAAGAACCTCTATAATGTGCCTTAGACACCCTTCTGACTCAGATACTGGGAGAAGGCATTTTCTAGTCATCGAGAGATGCTGTATGTTTTCTTTAAAATTATTAAAACCAAAAGTTGCAAACAAGATTTCAGAAAGCAAGTAAATTGAAGCATTGAGTTTTAGTTTTTTTTTTCTTCCGATAAGAGGTGTATATCTTATTGAAAAAGATAGAAGAAGATATTACAGGATACAGCAACACCAGCAACAAAATAGAAAGCATAAGCTAAAAATCCTGCAAAAACACCTGTGGAAAACTCACAAACGGCACCGGACTCGAAAGACAAACACAAGACTATAGAACCAATCACAATCCAAGCAAAAACTACCCATCAAAAAGTAGGTAAATTCAGACCTCCACAAACAGGAAACAAACCACCACTGACCACACTCATGTTTACACACAAAACAGCAAAAACAACTTTAATAAAAGGTCCTTCAAAAGCTATTTTGTATATGGCACCCTATCTTCTTTTCTTTTAGCGTCTCGAGCTTCGTCTTGAAAAGTCTAAACACATTCCTTCTAATTAGATTTGGATCCCAAGCTTCTTCTCTAAAGATAATAACATTTCTTGCTCTCCACGCCTCATAGATTAAGACATTTATAAGGAAAAAGATCATTTGTTGGTGGTCTTTGTTCTTCCAAATCATATTATCCTTCCAAGTGATAAGATCCTCCCAGTCCAATGAACTTCTAACCCCACTTGAATTAAACTAGGCCCGAATAATTGAAGAACATAGTATTCAAAAAATATATGCAAGTTGGATTCAGAGGCAGCTTTTGCACCATCGACATGGACTAAAGGAGTTCCATATCAATTATCAAGTGTGTCCAAGTCATAGTGGCAGATTCGCTCGACAAAAGATTGTAAGAGCCTTTTGTTGTGAACTCATCTGAGGATCCTCTCCAGATAAAGTTCCCATCAACGGTAAGTTGATACACTTTTCTGCATCATGTCGTAGCCTTAAGATTTTCTTAAGCACCCATGAATAGTGACCTTTTTCTTCGGATTCCCAAAAAGGCTCGTCTTTGAAAGAATAGTTATGCATCCACGTAATCCATACAAAATCCTTCTTGAGACAGAGATCTCAAACTTGAGTTAAAGCAAGAGACTTATTTAAAGTCACAAGATTCTTTAGATCCAGGCCTCCATTGCTTTTTGTCTTGCAAACAGTCTCCTAAGCGACAAGACTTCTACTACCAGCACACGAACCGAACCAAAGATAATTCCTACATCACATGATTACTTTCTTCATAACAAAGCTGGGAAAGACATGTACCCTCATCCAAAAAGAACATATACTTTGCAAGACATGTTTAATAAGGACAAGTCTGCCGGCATAAGATAATTTATGAGCGGACCACCCTTTAATCTTTCCAATCTTCTTGTCTATAATACCATTGTACTTACTTAGCTTCAATAATCTGCAATCCAATGGAAAGCTTAAGGAGATGAATGGCAATCTGCCAATTTTATAACTAATAAGATCAGCAAGAATACCTTCATCCATTGAGTTGACACCGACCAAAAAAAAGGATTTATCCTCATTAACCTTCAAGACTGACCAAGCATAAAAATCTTCCAAAGAAGATTTGATGCAAACTAAAGAACTAGCAGAGGCCATTGAAAGAATAAGCACATCATCAACAAACATTAAGTGATTGAGGCATAGTTATGAAACTCGGATCGAACCGGCCGGTTCGACCGGGAACCGGTCACCTGACCGGTTTGGTTTTGTTATTGAACCGGATGAAGTCCCGGTTGACTCGGTCGGTTGATCCGGTTTTTCATTAAAACAGTGTTTTGATCGGTTCAATCGGTTCGATTTGGTCTAAAAAATTATTTATTTAATTATGACTTGGACAAGACTCGAACCCAACCCCCACTTAATAGTTATTCTTTTTTCTTCCACTAGGCTAAAGATGATTGTTATTTTATTATTTGATTCAATAATGTATATTCATTTATCAAATCTATAAAATTTATAACTTATTATCAATTTAACTAGAAATTTTATTAGTCTTAGAATCTCTTATTGTTGTGACTTGCAAATTAAGACCAAAATTGTTAATGTTGTTCTATTATTGTTGTATTATTGATTTGTACTTTATCAAATTCTAAATTTGTTATGGTATGTTGTTGTAATCAGATCATAAATATGTAATATTTATTCAAGTCATAAATATGTTAAATTATAATATCATATATAAGTATTTTATTTTTATTTTTTAATATGTACGGGTCAATCCGGTTCAACCTGGTTGAACCACTGACTCATTGACCCAGTGACTTGATCGGAACGATCCACGGGTTGGTTTTAATAACACTGGATTGTGGTTTATATCCTACTGCACTTGGAATGAAAACCAAAACCAGTCTCATATTTCAACTTGTTCAGCCTTCTTGACAAAACCTCCATGACCATCGTGAAGAGAAAGGGGAGAGGGAGTCTCCTTAACGCAACCCCTATTAGAACTAAAAAAATCTTCAAGTTTCCCATTTATGAGAACCGAAAATTTAGCCGTAGTGACACAAGCCATGATCCACTTAATAAACACCACACGAAAGCCAAATTTAGCCAAAATTCTTTTCAAGAATTACTAAAACACCACACGAAGGTCCAATCAACCATACCATAAGCTTTACTAATATCAATTTTCAGCATACACCTTTTGCTAGCATTAGCCATATTACATTCACATAAAAGTTCTTGGGCAAGGCTGACATTATGAGCAAAATTTCTACCTTGAATGAAAGCTGCATGAGAATCAGAAATAAGGCTGGAAAGGATAGGTTAGGGTTCATATAGCATCCTTAACTTTGGTAATCATCGCTAGATATATAGAATTAATACCCGATGGCATATTTTTCCATCTCTGAAGGTCTTAATGCTCTAAAAAATATTTCTACCACACACTGGCCAAGCTGCCTTGTAGAATTCTGAATTAAATCCATCAGGCCCTGCAGCTTTGCTACTAGACAGATTTTTAACTATCTGCGCAACTTCGTTATAAGAGCAGAGTCTGACTATATCAATACAATCTCTTTTAGACACCTTCTTCCCTTCTGAAAATAATCTTTCATCAACTGGCAGCCATTGAGCAGATTTTTGAAAAAATCACCAAAGCCTTTTCTAATGTCATTCTCAACATAAGAAAGAGTATTATCGCTAAATTGAATGCAAGTGATATTGTTTCTAGATTTCTTACCCTTGACGACATCGTGAAAGTATGCAGTGCTTAAATCCCCCTCCCTGGCATAGTTGATTCTAGCCTTTCGACAATTGCACAAGTGTTGATATCTTAGAAGTTTCCTGAATTCCATAATTTTCTGATCATCACGAATATTCATTTCAAAAGTGTGCAACCTTACATTTCTTTGAATATCATACAATTCTTTCATGCATACTTCCACCCTCTGATTCATGTCTCGTCTATAGTTTTTCAAGTTTTAGGCAGGGTTGTAGTTTTTAAGTTTTCTTTGGAAAATGAAACTACAAGAACCCACTCAATTATGTCGAAGGCTATTTTTAAATTCAGCCGTCAAAGTCCAATAGCGTTAGAATCTGGAGACATCTTGACAATTGCAGGACCGTGATCAGAGTTACCATAATCAGAAAATAACCCTATTACTGAAGGAAAGTCTACTGAGAAAGCAGAGTTAATCGATCCAGCTTGCACCAAATCGAGTTTTAGTTGTTGTACTTATATGAAATGGAAGTTGGTGTTGTGGGTGCTTCACTGCTTCTGTATCTCTTCCACAGTCCTTCAAAAAGGCATGCGAGTGGATATTACCTGAGTGGCTGAGTCCATCTCCAAAAACTGATCTTCATCATAAATATTACAACAAAAAATCTATCCCCTCAATGTAAACTCCTATACGAATACGGTGTCATATCTCATATGCAGCAGAGAAGAGGGAAAAAGTTGAAATACTACATCAACCCATCCCACTTTTAGGCAGGAGGTTTTCACACTAATGCATGTTCCGATTAATCCGTTCCTTTCTGCCATGTAATCTTATCATCGCCTTTCGCTTCTCATGTGTTGCTTCTGTATTCACATGTTCTGCCGAGCCCCGGTTCATTAGTTGTTCCCTGGTGACTATCTTTAGAGGGTGCGCTTCAGTATTGAACACCCACTCATCCAGAGAGATCGTGCTTGGTGGTGAAAACAACAGATAGAGGTATTTTAGCGTCTCTGCCAGGAAAAAGCTCTGCATCATGTTGTCTTTATCACCAGTGTTTACCTAAAGTATACACACAGAAAACAACTCAGTTGGACACCATAAAATAGCAATTAGTAGAAAATACATCCAGTAAATGCAAATGTGCATGCAATCTCATCAACGCTTACATCCTTCAGCCCAACATATCCTGATTCAATGCGTGATTTTTTTTCAAAAGCTTGGAAAATATTCCAGCCCCATTCTTGATAGGTTTTATTGCCAGTAATGCGCCACAGGTAGAAGAGAGATTCAACAGTCTCTGGCCTTAATATGTTCCATGATGTACCTACACTCATATCCTGAAAATTCTACGTAAGTAATCCACTCAGCAGGTATAGGGAGGCTATTTTTGATCCAATCGAATCAAAAGACAGAAGAATACTGACCTCTCCTGCATTAAAGAAATAGTTCTCTCCTGCCAACTTTGTTGGTGTTGACTGGTAGAAGTTGTAGCATGTCCAAGCAAGCTGAATACAGATTTACAGAAGACATTAGTGGGCGGATACAAAACAAATAGATGTAGCAATGAGAAAACACAGAAACGAATCACTTAACAAAAGTAGTCAACAATTACAAGCTCTTTTGTTTATAAAGAGGAAATCTTTTCAGCAACTGAAATAGCAAATATCCAAGCAAAGAGCAGGCCTCTTGGCCAGAATTTGAAACCAAGTGGCAATAAAAAAAACTTTTTTTGATGGAATTTCAATGCCAAAGCATTTAGGAAATACAGAAAAGTTCTGAAGAAAATGATATCCCTGAAGAAAGCTTTCCTGAATCACTGACAACAACAGATTTGGAAAAAGACACCACGCAGCAATTAAAAAAAGGCTAAGCATATAAAATACCAATACTGGAACTTGTTTTTTTTCTAACAACTTCTTTAGTGAGAAAAGGGCCCTTGGCTTCCACTTTCTACAGTTTTTACTGATTAGAGTATAGCTCAAGGTTATAAGTGTACGCCTCAACATATAACTTTCATGTAGTGTAGTCAGCATACCAATCAATCAAAAGCGAACTAAAAAATCAATACCTCTTCAGCAAGTGACAAATAATTCTTTGATTGCTCGTCATCATAACCAACTGATCCAAGAGCTAACATTCCGGGTGCAAAACAAGCAAGTTCATCCATCTGCAGATGTGGAGAGGGCAGGGAAACACAAAAATGAAGAAGCAAAAGAAAAATGTGTATCACAATAGATAATGAATGTGAAACCTAAACTAGGCGACCATTGCATTTTGTTTTCATATATAAAGCATCAGAGGCATGTAGATGATCTTGGAGAGCCTTGGCTACCGACGAATGACCAATATTCTACTAACAAAAAAAATACTTATTTAAGCATCACATAGCTCTTGCCAGTTCAAGATAGCCATACAGTTTATTCTATTATTCTTGTGTCTAAATTTACCAAGCATTGAACAAGAAAAACACTTTCGGAACCTATACACAAAGTGGATTAGGAAGTAGCATGGCCTGAAAGGAGATATGGCAGATGCATGTCTATTGTCTATGGATGTTTTAATGACATCTTCAAAATGCAGGGATAGAAAAACAAACTAAAAAAAGTGTTTGATCAAAGGTGCTGTCCCCTTGTACCTTCTGAGAAGGTAGATAAAAAGCAGGGCAGCAAAGAGATTATATCAAATGCAGGAGCCATGAAGGGCTAAGTAAACTAAATAGAGGAATGCAGAAATGTAAGTAATGATTAAATGGAATGGAAAGGTGCATCAAATCCGTCGAGGAGATGGTGAAGCAATGACAGAATAATCCTTGTTTGCCAGCAAAAGGTAAGAGGAAGGAACACATCACTTAAATTCTTAATGAGAGCATAAGACTATGGTATAATAAATTTTTTACTTTAATGTGCTTTACTTTTGTGCCTAAATTGAGTGTAAATGCGACTAGGTAACTGGAAAGTGGCCAAGATCCACATTCCCAAGAAATTAACCTTGTCCCAATGAACTGAACATTAAAAAAAGAAAAATATATATGGACATTCTGATTCTGACCTTGTGAGTTAAAGAGCTTCCAGTTTTCTCGCATATGTATGCAAACGATGATGGTGTTGATTTACGAACAAGGCTTTGCAATCCTTTCATAGATTTCTCCCACATTTCCCTGCATTTGGAAGATGGTACCATGGGTCAGCTGTCAAAGATGAATCACGGATTTTAAAACTAGTGCATAAACAAAAACATGGTTCAGAAAATAAAATGTCCATCCCAAGACCAATTAAAGAAAAAGGATGTGGTTCAGTCACTATAAAATAGTGAAGACACCAGACTCCAGTCAACTGGAACTTTCCATCACATGTGGAACGCACATTTCGGAGGCGCCAGAGTGAATTAATATCAAGATCTAACGACATCAGATATAAGCCTTGAAACACAAGAGGGGGGGAACAAATGCATGTCCCGCAGAAAGAAAATGCAAAGAGCGGAAATCTAGAGGTTGAATATCTATTAAAACCCACTGAAACCCCCCACATGAAGCCAATCTGCCTCTACTTTCCTTTCCAAAACCAAGAGAGAGACGAGATATCAAATGATCAAGTTTGGTACAAGCATGGAAATAGACAGAATCAGATCAACTGGGGTACTAACAAGGTTACACAACTCACCTATAAGGTAGAACTGATGTACTCCGGTTTCCTTGTACCCATACTTTGAGTAAATACTCATAGAAACTGCAATGCAGAATTATATTAACAACTCCTTATGTAAAAACACATAAGTCGATCAATCAATGATCATGTCATTTGATTGATGTCTTGTCTAACAAAAATGCAAAATAATACCTGTCACCCATTGCACCAAAAGTTATTGTTGAATAGGATGTTGACCCACTTGTGGGATTAATGTATATAGGGAGCAACCCATCGTCTGGGAATGTCTTATTAATATTGAATATCACACGTTCTGCCTGAATATTGTTCGCAACCACTTTAGTGGAAAGTAAAAGAAGGAAAATGCTTTCCAGTAAATGAAATTTCGGAACAAGAAATAATACGTAACGTATTATGCATGAATATACATTATGAATTCTACATTAAAGACACTAAGATTCTCAGCCCTCTCAGTGGCTAATGAGTTAAAAGCATAAACCAGATTTAAAGTAGAATCACAGAGAATGCTAAAATACTCATGACAAATCACTTAACCGCACTAGCCTTCACATTCACTAAAATCTTTACTGTCATGTCCAGTACTGGTGACATTCTAATGTATCTCTGGACCATTGACTACAATGCTCCCTCGGTCCACAGAAAATGTCTTTTCATTCCCAAAAAAAGACTGTTTGAGGCCTTATAAGCTCATTTTAGATTTTTAGACAATCAAAATTCTAGGTTTTGCTCCCAGCAGTCAGCACCACACATTATTGCATCTAATGTTCAACTGTAGATTATCATTAGTAAGGCATAATATCTCTAATAACACTGCAATGTCGGAACTAAAAGTATTTACAATATCATTTTTCATTGTATAGATCACTGATCGCATGGTCCTATTTAAAGTAAACTCTGCCCTCTCAGTCAAAACTGCCTTCCCCAAAAGATTAAAACAGTTATATTGCCACAGTACTTCCCTCCATAAACCCATGTGTTGGGGAAATTCCCCTAACGTGACAAATTTCTTGCTTTCAAGCTCATCAAAAAATCCATTAATGCTAGATTTGCATATAGTTGTGTAACAGATTCGTTCAAGTTCAAGTAATCTTTCATTTCAGAAGGGGATCTCAAAAGCTGCCAGATCTCTGACAAAAAAATTCTACTGTAAAAAGGGCACTCTGACTTAAGCAGCGCCACGTCTCACATAGGCAAACTATTTTGAGCAAGTTCATAAAGATTATTTATACATTCCACTACTTACACATTACTGTCAGGCTGTAATATACATTAAGACTAAGCATGCATAGGTTACCTTCTCTTGGTACTTTTTGTCTCCTGTCCTTTGTGAAAGAGCAAAGAACTCCAACTGTTCTGTGCCAGAATCCGCCAGAATGCTATCACCCTGATAAACAAAAAGATGAAGTCATCAAGTCAATACATAGCACTCTTACATAAACACTTAACTCTGGAAATACAGCAGCTTAAAATGAACGTGATGATGGATTAAATCCAGATAAAGGTTACACCGAAGTTGGCAGACAAGACAACTAAATTCAGACTCAATTACAAAAACAGCAATATATTCTGGTATATTCCTGAAAGCTTTAAGCTGGGCAATAACAATGATAGTTTCAGCTACATTCCAATAACAACACTCTAATACCATTGGATAAGTACGGAAAGCATTTAACTTAGAAGATAAAACCAGTTCTTCATTTGGTCAAATGGACGTTATATAAGAAAATTTGTCACTGGACAAAGAAGATGAGGTTGTACACTTAAATGTATATCTAGCATGGGGGAGAGGGTGGGAAAGTATGTACATTAAATTAATGCATGAAAACTTCTATTAACTAACTGAAAAGAATTGTGTGACAGTCCTGTCCAAAAAAAATTCAATACTAATGAAATTAAATCAAATCGAAGTTGACATACCCCAGTCCATCCGGGGTTATGTGCATTTCCATGTGCTAGATTTATAATGTTGTAAGGTATCCCTGAAGGAGTATCCCAAGCAGGAAGCAGTCGATCTGCAATATCTATTGCCTTGTCTAAAAACATATGATCTCCTGAAAGGTCATACGCACTCAGAAGTCCACCAACAACTCTGACAAATCAACAAACACAACTATGTTAGGATGACCAAATTAAGCTATTTACAACAAAAATAGGGAACGAAAGAAAATTTCATTCATTGATACACAGCATTACAAACTACTCATTAAACCTTAAAATGAAACCTTATAGTTGTCTCAAAAACGCTGGCCTCGTGATCTTTATTGAAGTCCAATGACTTAGCGACCCACCTGCCAATAAAGCAAAAATATAAGAACATACAATGCACTAAAATAGCAACAGCATATTCTAGAACAGACACTTGATGGGTTTGATTTTCCGTACTACTAGAAATGAGTGAAGATATATATGTATGTTTGGGTGAGTGTCTCTGCATAGAACGTAAATGTATGATATGACTCCATTTTCTTTTGATCGGTATCATACTACATAAAATATTCCAAGAAGAGACTCGTGCACCAAGGACTAATGTTGACTCTCATTTATTATAGATGGGAGACATGACTTCGACTTGTGCTTGGTCTGACCAGCTGCTCAAACCAGTTTTGTTAGATGAAGAGTTCAGACATTTAGCCAGACATCCTTATTGTAGCCCTAGCCCCAATGCCTTCCATGATTGATGTCATTATCCATACAAGTTTAGCACTGAAACGGCGAACTTACATGTGGCTTCAAAAGTTGACTAAAACAGTGAAGTATGGTTAAAGTTTTTCCAGATAGAGGTATGAAAATTATAGCCATATAAACAGGAATTGATATTCGTTTTAATTCAAATTGTCATCATGAGCGCTGAGACCATCAACTAAAAGTTACTAGTGATTTTAGGAGAGCAGCTGAATTCAGGAAACGTGAATTCAGGCAGTTATTTCTGTGCTCGGGTGCATATGCACATGCATATTGACTTCGCAAATGAATTTATATGATAGATTCATATGCTTAAATAGAGATACGATGTGATCACATTCTTAATTGTTGAGCAAGACCACAAAAAGCTCAGCACATCATATCCCTATGTTACCTAGAAAAGCAAGATTGTCATACTTGCTACAGAAAAAACAAGACGATGAGAGAATACTCACTCTCTAGCCTTCTGGAATTGCTCTTTTAAGCCCATTATAAACAATGTATCGAGAGAGTCTACTAGTGTCGCTCCGAGACCTCCAAAGCTATTAACACCATTTTTTGTTTGTGGCTGGTGAAAAAAATAGTGTACTAGATGCCATAAACTATAAGATAGTAAGCATTTAACCAAAGGAATACTTCCGCTGATCATATGCTCTAGACAAAACTGTAAGTTTAGAAATAAATAGCATCAAAATAAGATCACCTCTTCATTAGAGTATGCAATATATTACGTTTTACTTCATTAAAACTTCACCTTTTAATGAAAATATCATCTTATCTTGTTTTGTCAGAAAAGAACCACATGCATACACATCTGTGGTATATGTTAAATGAATTACTTTAATGAAAAAAGAAGCTAACTCAGCATTATAAGCATCCTTGTCGACATCCATATATACCAATAAAACTCCCAATTTATGTTCATGGGAATCCAAACCCTGGTTGGTACTGGGGAATAAAGACAACTTGGTTGCCTTTGATCTTCCACTTTCCGATGATCATCTACTTATCACATTTAACTAAGATAATACAGTATTTTTCATGGTTGCAGGAATCTCTAAGTTATTTTCCACTCCACTAGTGTGGACAAATACAGATAAGAAAACAAGAAATAATAGATCAGAGAGCTGGACTTTTGCTTTAACTTGCGACGTATCATCCCAGTATTGGCATACTGGGTTATGATAAGATGTTATCTATTGCATGCTCTAATTTGTTTAAAGAGAGTCTAGATAGTGTTACTTAGGTTGCTGATCTATATTATTCTGAGGCCAGAGCCCCGTTGAAAATGGCACGTACATAAGACAACACATTTACCGGAAACTAACATAAGACCAACTGTAGTACACAATATCATAGGTGGTAACGTAAGATTCACAATTACCTGAAGTTCATCTTGGCCCCAAGCATAGGTCTCATATGATGTCCAAGCATGAAGCATAGCTTCTTTCACCTTTTCTCTTCTTTGAATGTCGAGTGGATCATCTTTAAAAACCTTCTTGGGGAGTGTATCAGCTTCTTTGTGAACCACGTTGACACTCACATCTCCATATATATTCTTTATCTCTTCCAGCTGCCAAGTGAAATTTTGATAAGGAAGCAATGATATATTGATAATGAAAAACTTATTCAACAGCGCCTGTATCCACTGCGACCGATAAGTGACGGTACATCAGTCTTAGTCGAGACTCTCAATGTCAAGAGAACAGTTTATACCTGTTATTTTGTTTCAGATTCAAAATCAAATATTTTGAGTGAAGAAGATACTCTACCACGTAAGCTTTCCTTATCAGTGATCGATGAGTTTAACTATTGTCAGGTTCCAACAAACAACTTCCATTTTGAAAGTTCTTTAAGCTATTGAAAGCTTTCATATTTGTGCGAGCTTAGTGATCAGAGGTGAGGTGAGATCTATATTATTTATGTCTGATGAAACCTTCACTGGTCATCTAATTAATCATACTGCCTACTAATATCAAATAAGGGCGCCATGGCATCAGCAATCCAATAGAATATGACCAAAATGCCTACGAGCAGTTTTCAAAATGAATTAAGCATATGCCAAAAAGCGAGTAGAATGAATGTTTTGTACCTAACAGCAATCAGAGTCGAAAAAGGGAAATTAAACAAAAAATGAGTTATAAGTATTTTGTAGAAGTTATCAGATCAAATAGTAAATAGAAAATAAATAATAATGTTTATTTTGGAAAAGGATCATCACTTGCCGTATTTTGCAGCTTCGTCACCTCTTCATTTAGCTTAGAGATCTCCACCTGAAACCGGAAATAAGTTAGTACAGAAAAAGCAACTCCGAAAACCAATAAACAATCATTTAACAGACGCTATGCGCAAGAAATGCGCAAAATTCAGAACTAGAATCACTCCACTTGCAATCCAAACAGGATCGCAAAACTGTTCGTGACAGACAATGACGAAAACTAGCTTCAAAATTACCAGCTAATTTCATACACCTCTCAATAAGCGGAAATTGTGTGATTGCCTAATGTAAACATCCTACTAGGGTTGATACATAATCAAAGCATATCGTAATTATACCTCGTGCTCACGGACTAGAGTCTGACGATCCCAAACGAAAAATGAGACGCATACGAAGAGAATGAAGAGTGTGGCTAAGCGTTTGGGGCGCTTGAGATAGTACGCAGGGTTAAGATACCTCCACTTAGACGAGGAGGAGGAGGAGGAGGATCTACCTCTCGCCATTCTCATCAACTCGAACCGCAACAACAACAACAACAGAAATTGTAATTACAGAGGACTTCGCATCGGAGAAGAAACTTGTGGTCGATTGGATCGGCTGCCGAGGATCGAGGTCGCTTCGGAAGCTGGAGATGGAGGCAAAGGATCTTCACCTTCTCTCAAAATTATAAAAATTAAAATGGAATAATGAAAACTGGAGTTTAGGAATCGCGATGCGACGACGACGACTGGCTGACTCGCATTATCAATGTCAAATGCAAATGCTACACAGTAGGACCGTTTCAAACCGAACTGATTCGGTCCGACCTGGCCGATACTCGGTCGAATGCTTGGGGAGGATTTGGGATGTTCTCGGCGATATTCTTGTGCAGCGTTAAATGCCTGGGGAGATCGCATGCTAGGCGAGCATTTTTGGATGAGAACGCCTCCGAGAAATACTGGACGAGAACGTCTGAGCGGACGTTCTCAGGCTCTCAGCGAGTGAAGCTTTGCGCGTGAGTGCCGCGTGTCGAACGAAATCGATCAAATTGAACCTTGAAAACATTGTCGCTCAGTTGCTAGATGATTTTCGACATCAATTGAAGATTAAAAAACCGGCCGAACGAACAATCAATCGAAGAAGATGATGATGAACAATACTTCCTTAATTCCGCGCGTCCGGATTCAATATTAGCATCGCGTTCCACATTGACATTAAGCCATAATGTCTAAACCAAACGCGATGAATTTTAATGTGTATAAAGGACGCGGAGGCGCCGCGCGTCCAGCTTCAACGTTAGCAACACCGCGTTCCACATTGACATTATGAACTAATGTCTGAAGTAGGCGCGGCTGGTAACGTTGAAGCCGGACGCGACAACATCTCACCAACGGCAACATTTCAAAAAAATCTCATCAACAATTTCATATAAATATATCATTCACAATAATTCACACAAAAATTGTTCACAACAATATTTCTTTTTCATTTCTCTCATAACATGTCTAGCAATTGGTCTATGTCCGAAGATGTACAACTTTGCATATCTTATTGTCGTCAATCGGTTGATCCATTTGACGGCGCCAGACAAAAAGTTGATAAGTTGTGGGAAAAATTTCACATCGATTTTCAAGCAAATTGGGTCATGGGAGAGGATGAAATAATTACGACCCATCACAGGTCTCATTCGACTCTTCAATCACGTTTCGCTAAGCTGAAGCCAAATTTAGTTCTTTGGGGCTCTTGTATTTTGTAGGCTAGAAGAAATCCAGAATCGGGATGCAATTTGCAAGATGAGGTAAATGCAATTTTTATATGTAAATTGTTAAATGCAATTTTTATATTATAATATATTGATTATGATTTTGAATTTTGAATTTTTAAAATGATAGATAAGGAAAGCACAAGTACTCTATGTAGCCAAAATGAAGAAAACATTCATACACTTTGATTGTTGGGAACAAGTAAATAATCATCCAACATTTGTAATTATTGAAGCAACTACCCCCCTTCTTACACATATCAAGTAAGTCCGATAGTCGAAGAAGAGCATACACTTGACATACATCCAACTCCGTTCACTGAAGTTCCGGGATTTTCTACACCCGAAAGTAGCAATCCTGGAAGTTCCACGAGTCCGATTAGGCCGCCTGGAGTGAAGGCGGCCAAGGAAGCTAGAAGAAAAGGTAAGAAAGTAGCAAATCCTTTCACAAATGAGGCTTTGATGACCATTGCAGAAACTCAAAAGAAATTTTTTGATTTGAATCAAAAGCAAATAGAGAATGACTTCAAATTGCAAGAAAAAGCTTTTAACCTTGCAAAAAATGGAGGAAGAAACGAAGATCATGCAAATGAATACATATGTGATGACTCCAAAATCCAAAAGATATTTTTCGAAGAGGAAGGCTGCCATCCTTCGAGAGTACGAGGAAGACGAAGCTAACAATGACCAAGATGCTTCCGGAGATTATTTAGACTGTTACCATCCGAGCTTTTAGTTTGTGTATTTCAATTCCTTAAAATGTTATTTCCATTCAGTTATGTATTTTGCATTAAATTGATGTCATGAAAAACCACTTCAACTATTGATTACCAAATTCTAGTTATATTATTGATCAATAATTCACATAAGAACAAATCGGAGGGGAAAAAATTTCAAAAATTAATAATTTTTTATTCATGAATAGTAATAGGAAATTCTCCGCAGGATGGCATTGATGCACAGAATATGCAGAAATGCTGTTACTGTTCAACGAATAGTAATAAAAATTGCTCCGTGAAGAAGTTCTCGAGGAGATAATATGCTCCAAAGGGTGCGGATGCTCTAACCAATAGAATCCCGGTGTGCCATCTTTTTCTAATGACGTCTATTAAGTTGTTCGTTGTAAAATGGTATTTACTTTTTAAGGCATTTAGCACCACTCCTTTTAAATGCTCTAATTCAATCATCCACGAGCTGGAATAAGATTTCATTCGGCCAAGTCAAAAACAGTCGATTAAAGAAAAGTGAATAGTTTTATATGTTCTAAGATAAAACTGCGTAGTTCTGAGTCAAAACTGTGCAGTTTTGAAAAATGTTCAATTATCAATTTAAGAGTTATATTTATGAAACGAGGTAGTTTTGATGTTGTTTTATCAAAACTACGTCGTTTTCGAATTGCTATTTTTGGCTTGGTTGCACCGGATATGAATCCCCAGTGGAGCCTTACAGGAGGAGGGTCCCCAAAAAAAAAATTCTTCGAGGAATATAGATATCGCTCGTATTTGGCAAAAAAAAATCATGTATATATTCTTTAGGTTTGACGATATAAGGTTTTTTAAAGTAAATATTAAAGACAAGCTCATATATTGTGCATTGACAACCTAATTTTGAGAGGTCATAAAACTCACATCCATTACCCTATCAGATCGAGTCATATGTCATTGGGAAAGATAATTTAATAGCCGACGACTCTTCAGTTGGTATTAAGATCTAAATCCATTAAAGCAGCTGAAAATATACTCAAACTAAGGTCGCTTAACAAAGGGTACCTTAGCACCTTTACAACCCTATAACGAGCGACCGGAGTACCATTTGGGAAATCGATCATCAAAGTTAATGACAAGAGCTACAATGTCTATGCTTACACCTAAACTCAAATCTAACGTTAAAATGACTCAAAACTAAGCCGAAATGGACTAGTTAATTGAAGTTGCTAATGATCGGTCAATCTTTTGGAGCTCACAAATGCCTCATCCTATATCCGTTGAAGATGATCTATATATGGTTAGAAAACTAATTGAATGTTCTACAACTTTCATTTATACATCGAGATGAAATTCAAAAGTTATGCCGGTGAAAATATAGACCAAAGATGACGGGTTGATCAAAATTTGACGAAATGGAGGAGACCCCCCGGGACCTCCCCCGGAGCCGCCTCTGTGAATCCCCACAAGCTAGACCCACGATCCAAATATTCAAAATATAGTCATTGGATAGCTCATTCCTCAAATGTAAAAATAGCTCCTCTTCGTATCATATTTTTTCAACTAACAACTTTGTAAATCCTCTTTGGTGGTAGGGTTAGAAGGATAGAATAGGTATAAAGAATGGTTGTTCGATCCTTTCTTTTTTTTAAGATAAAAAAAAGTAACTCTTCTTCTCAAGTGCTAAAGTTTTCAAAATCCTCAAATTTCAAACAGCGACCAAACCTTTATTTCGGTATTTTTTATTTTGCTAATTAAATATTGTTATATTAATTGCATTAATTTACTATGGATAATATTAGTGAACATTCTGGATTATTTTCTCTATCGAGGATGATGTTGACGTGGTAAACGGTGAATAGTGTTCATGAACTGAAAATTTTTCTAAACACGTTTTCGAATAGTATCGTAGTCAAACCATCAACCACCTCTACTTTTAGGAAAAATGAATACATTTATGAATCTTCTGTTCGGGTTTACTTTGAAATTATTTTTAAAAGTGATGTTATGATATGCTAAATGTAAAAAATAAGGAAAAAATGTGTACAATCAAGCCAGAGGGTATGTGTACACTTTCTAAACATGTTCAAAAAAAACATCCGGATTGGGTTATCAACTCCAATCAAACCATCTTTAGTTCATGAGTCCGCCGGAACCAGTAGTGCATCACAATTGTGAACAAGCGGGATCAATATGGCGTTACTCAGAAGCTAAAGCTCGAATTGATCTAGCTAATTATATAATAGAGGCCGAGCAACCTTTTTCAATGGTGGACGATCCAAAATTTTATTAAAAATATATTTAGAAACATATTTTAAGGAGGTTTGAGGAAAATAATTCCAGAAGTTGCTTTTCGTACATTTAATGTTAGGCAGGCAGGCACCTTAGCCCAAGGGAAGAGCTCACCACAAAAGACTATACTAGTCTGATGGGTGAGAGCCCCTTGTGCTTAAGTACCACTAGGTGTTCCCTTGTGTTTAAGTACCACTAGATGTTTAAGCAACTAGCCAATGTGGGATTGTAACATTTACTCTTAAAAACAAACATCAATTAATATGTTTTTAGATAAAAAATGTTTAATTTCTCTAACATTTGATATTTGTACTTTCCCTCTTGGTTTTGGGATTTTTTTAACTAGGCACTCCCTTGATAATATTGGGCAATACAACAAAGAATTCTTATGTTCAAACACGGAAATTATCATAGCACATATGATTGAAAATGCTATAAATGAATTGATATTAGGTGGAAAAGGTTTTTCAATGTTTTTTTGACAATGCATCTAATAACAATGCTGCTGTCACTCATTTAATCTAACGTCTCAAACCCATTCTTGGTGATAATTATTTCATATTAGATGTGCATGTCATATTATTAATTTGTGTGTAATCCGGCTAAGAAATTACTAAATCACATATTTTAAAAAAATTAGAGGTTCACTTAGGTATTCAAATCGAATGGTCACCGTAAGCAAGAATTTAAAAATCTTTGTAAATTTCATAACTTGCGCTATAATCAACTTATTCCAGATGTGGTCACTAGATAGAATTCGACTCATGATATACTTAAATGTTGTCTACCGTTATATTATTACTGCTTTTTGAAATGAAAGAAATGTTCAAAATTAAATTGAGGAAGAAGATTGGAATATAGGTGAGTCGATTCTTTCATATTTAAAAGTTTTCGACGTTGCTACAAAGAAACTAAGCGGCAATTATTTTCCAACTTCTCCTTTTCTACCACATCAATTACTCTCTATGTCTACATGTTTTAAAAAACATAGCAATTCAGATTTTTATGTCAACATCTCTTCGATTTAAAAGAAACTATTACTATTTAGGATCACTTACAACAACAATTTTTTTATAATAAATTCACATCACATATATTTTAAATAATGTATAAAAGTACTCTTTTTTTTTTTTGCTAAAATGTGTAAAAGTACTTTAATAGCACGAAAAGTTATATACTTGCGATGGCATGTTTATGAATTTATTCTGATATTTTGAGGATGCAATGCTCACGACGCGTCATTTACGCGTAAAGGCATGTTTGTTTGGACAACGCGTAGAACGTGGACGGGTTTTATAATTAACGCCATTTCAGCATTCATAACTACCACCACGCCAAAATATCTGAAAAAATCTCTAATAAAAGTCGTCGCTAATACATTAAAATATAATATCTGATTGGTTATTTCTTAACGTTCAAGTTTGGACAAAAAGGTGGGCCCATCCGGGACACAGCATCGACGTCGTCTTCTTTATAGGTATAAATACGCTTATCCTCATCTCGGATCCTTATTCTCATCAATTTCGTCAACTCTCTCTCTCTCTCTGCGATCCAGTTTTTCAAGGTTTGTACTTGCTCCCATTTATGCCGGAACGCGCTTGTCTTTGGTTTGAATTTTCTTTATGTGATCGCGTTTGTGGTTTTCTGTTGTGTATCTGATCATGTTGCGATTGCTAGGTATTTTTGAAATCTTAGTCTTCTTGGTCATCGGATGAGCACTTATGTGCCCTGATCGGTTAGTATGGATCGTAGGATTTTGTAGGGCGATCGGATCTGTGTATTTGATGAATTTGCAGATGAGAGATTGATTCTGTAATTTGTGAATTTGTTGATTAATAAATTCGACAAATCTGGAAAGAAAATACAAGAGGTAGATTGATCAAATGTTGATTACTATTTTATTCTTTGATCTGTGTATGCCAGAATGCACTTGTATTGGTTTGAATTTTCTCGGTATGATCGTGTTTGTGATTTTCTGTTGTGTTTCTGATCATGTAGCGATGTCTAGGTTTTCTCAAATTTTTGAAGTTTTAGTCTTCTAGATCACCGCATTACCACTTTTGTGCCTTGAATCGGTTAGTATGGATCGGATGCGTTTCTAGGGTGAACAGATCTGTGTATTTGATGGATATGAAGATGAGAGATTATTGATTCTATGATTTGTGAATTTATTAATTCTTTTTATTTAATAGATAAAGTCTTTAAAGCTAGAAAAGAAAATACAAGGGGGAGACACTGTGGCCTGATCCTGATTGTTAAATGAGCATCATGTCATTGTCGTCTAGGGTTGCTTCCTGCATTTGTGTTATCTGTACTGGTATTGTTAGTGGCTTCCAGGAACATTTTAAATGCTATAATGATGGTGGATTTGTTGATAAACAGGTATTGATAGAACATGGGTGGTGGAAATGACAGGCATGATGAGTCCGACAAGGGTGTGTTTTCCAGCTTAGCTCAGGCTGCTTCTGGGGCTTATGGCCATCGTCCTCAGCAGGGATACCCTCCTCAGCAGGGATATCCTCCTCAGCAAGGATATCCTCCTCAGCAGGGGTATCCTCCTCAACAGGGATATCCTCCTCAGGGCTACCCACCACAGCAAGGGTACCCTCCACAAGGCTATCCACCACAGCAGCATGGTTATCCGCCACAGCAGCATGGTTATCCACCTCAGGGCTACCCACCAGCTGGTGGACATAATTCAGGTATTATTTCTTACTTTCTTGGATGACAGGTTTAGTTTTCCTGCCAGCCACTCGTGTGGTAAGTGGGTAACTAGAAAAATGTAAACGCTATAGTGGTGGGAGATATCTGGGTTTATGCTTAAGTAGCTCAATCTGTTTGCCTACTCATCAAATGTGGATCAAATGATAATCATACATGAGTCGTGAGTGTGAATTGTGGTTGCAGTAGACTCTGAAAGACTGACTAGGTTTTGCATCGTGTTACTGTGAAGTATTCAGTTTCCTGTTTTCATGGTTGCTGTTTAACATGTTGATCCAATTCGCTACATGGGTGTTACTCGAAATGCTAGTTGAGAGAAAGATACCATGAGACACGGATTTGATTTGCTTAAGTTACAATCTTGCATGGTGAGTAGAATTCAAGTTCTTTGACTGTTCAGGGCATGGTGGCATTGGTCTTGGAGGAGGCCTGTTAGCTGGGGGTGCTGCCGCAGCTGCTGCCGCCTATGGTGCCCACCATATTGCAAACAGCAGTCACGGTCATGGTGGATTTGCTGGTGGTCATGGAATGCCTGGTGGTGGTTATGGAATGCACGGTGGTGGTGGCTATGGAATGCATGGTGGTGGCAAGTTCAAGCAAGGGAAACATGGGAAGTTCAAGCAAGGAAAATTCGGGCATGGGGGGCACGGGAAGCATGGGAAGGGAGGAGGTTACAAGAAATGGAAGTAATATGTATCAAGTGAATGAAATAGTATGGGTTGGAGACCCTCCCAGTTCTACTTACTTTCAATAATCCATACGTTGGTGGTCTGTCAGTCTGCTCCCTGGCCTTCCACTTGTGTCATTTGACTGGTTTGCCTATCCTCATGTTTGGGTACTGATGAGAACATATGCATCATACATTTCTATCTACCAAAATTTCTATAACTCCATTTGTATTAAGCATGTAAATGCAGCTACTCCTTGATGTTCTTTGTTCATATGTTCCCCATAATGATGACTCTAAAGATACAAATTCGTTGATGTCAGTTTGCCGTTTAGTTTAGACACTTCACTAACAAAATGATAATAATATTAATATTTTTGAAGCCCTTTCCATGAAATAAATTATCCTTCTCCACATACGTAGTATCAAATTTTCACATCCTCTAACATCTTGGGAGTGATGGTGATTAGGCCGGCCAGAATTGCTAATTTGGAAATGACTGTATCAAAAAGTTTCACGGTGCTAAACGTAGTTACATATCGGAAAATAGTCAAAGGAAATTCAACCCGCAATAGATTGCATCCATTGCTCGCATGATTTGGAAATCATATAAATTGCTCAAATGATAGCAGGGGCAATACAAGCTCGAGCTGCATTTGGCCAGAGGGATGCAATCCGCTTTATCCTGTTTCTCATAGTAGACACAGTCTGACGCATACTATTTCTCATAGTAGCTGTGAAAGAAAATAAATTTAGTTGGATGTGAATTGAGAGAGAGATACTGGACTTGGTAGAATACTGCATGTTTTCCCACAAGTACTCAGGCAGACACACGTTGTTAGCTTTCATGCCTTGTTGGGTAGCCTATTTGTTGCTCCTTGAGTTGCTCAACGCGAGCTTTAATGATGTTTCTTTGCTCCTCAGCCTACAAGGACCAGTAGTTCATCAAAAAATCAGTGGAGGAAGATGTGAACAGGTTTCAGGATAGTGCTGTGAAGCTAAATAAGAATAAAACATTTACATATTGTACATCTCTCCAAGTGATCATGATTACCATATTTATCTACAGTGCAACGAGAACGATCCAAACCACAAGCATATCACAGTAATAGTAACTCGATTTTGAAGTTTAAATATGTTGCAAACCAGGGCACTTATGATTGCTTTTGAATCTGTACACTTGGGAACTTGGTTTCAAGCAAAAGCGTATAGGAGTAGGGACATCAAAATGGCATTGATACATACCTTCTCTAATAAATTCGTCAGATATTGGATTTCATTCTTCTTTTTAACAAGTAAATCTTCTCCAATTTGTCCCAAGTTACTCCTGCAACAAAGAGAATAGAGATGAACCATTATGGAGCCCTAATGGTCATGTATGGTTTCTTTCCAAGACAACGTTTGCGTGACAAAAAGAAAACAAATGAGTCTGAGCTGTAAAAATCTCATATAACACTATCAAGAGTCGCTGATATTTCATTATCCAAGTTCTCCCTAACATGCTATTTGGCCCTTGGAACTATTTACCTATGCTTCTAATCATTTTAAACAATTAATGGTGCAATTGTCTGCTAACATGCTGACCGATGTGATGGATTTGAACATTATGAGGCTTACTGATTAGAAAACAAAGGATCCATATTACTCTCTTCAATTAGATGCTCGACAGCATCCAGACTGTCATCGACCTGAAAGCAGTCATTTGAAGTCGTGTTAGATTGGTGCTGAAACAAAAAAGGTGCAACCCTCTATGTAACTAAGGATACTCCGTGGGAGACAAATTGATTCAGCTCGCCTCTTGCAGTATTGTCTCCAATATATTCTTTCTATTTAGATGATAGGAAATTGCATTGATTATTGAGTCAAGTGACATAGGTGCACATGGTGAAAGTACAGAGGCAGTTCATGCCAGCAATGGAATATTTACCTGTGTCTCTAGGCAAAAAGATTCGAATTCATCCTGCAAATAATAGTTCAAATTCATATCAATACAATTACAATCTCAAAGAGCCTATTGTTTCAACATTTTTGTTGCAGGCATCAGAGCCAAAAACATGAATGATACCCTTCATTTAGAGTTTCTAATGGTAATCTCTCCAGCCAGACTAGGTTAGCTCATTTTAAAGTAATTTTTACTGCTAAAATATATAAACACACAACTGAGCTAGGTGTGACAACATTCTGGAAAGAGCTTTTTGATCCCATCAAATAGAAGAACAACAAACCGCTCTATAGGGATTTTTTTGCCGGATAAAACTCAAATTGAGTGCCTCACGCGTACGTTAGCAAATGGTAAATGGAAAACTTCATAAAGAGGTGGATCTGATTGCTTGAAATTTGAGGAAAAATCTCCTCACTTCCTCAACCTAAACACTTGTTCCATTATCTCAAATGCGAAGTGAAAAAGCATTCAACTATTTTAATTTTTCCATGACAGCATCACAAAGGGAAAGGGAGAAAGGAAAGAACCTGAGCAAGAACTTAACATCCTAGAAATATTTTAAGTTTGGCAGGTGTGAAAGGTCTCTTCAATTTCAAGTTTGGAAGGTCAGAGCTAAGTATAAAAATAGATACATGTCTGAGTTATTCGATTGAAAAAAAAGACAGGGTACCGCTACATTAATATCTGTTTCTATTCCATGAATTGCCACATAAGAATGAAAAAACAACGATCATGAAACCTTGTATTTGAGCCCACCAAGGCGTGATCTAGTGGCTAAAGGAGGCGTCATAAGAACTAACCCCTCGAGATTCTGAGTTCATATACTGATGGGGCCTACGTTAAGGCTTATAGGAGAAAAAAAAAGCTTTGTATCTTGGCGAACACAAATTGACAGCTACCATGACAAAATATTACTTCATTTAAGATCCAGCGAAACTATAACAGTGAAGAAGGACATGTATCAGCAAACCATATACATAAATAAATATTTTTTCTAACGGGAAGAGGGAGTGAACAGGGAAGCGATAGCTGGAATAAATAAGGAGAAAAGATGACTACCTCAATATTTTCATGTAACGAAGTAATGACCTGAAAAGAACAAAAATTGGGTTAGAGAACTCGTAAAATCAAAATGATATAAAGCCATTCTACATAACCCGGAAATAACAGAGAGAGAAAGCAGTGGCGAATTTTAAGTTTCTTCAAAGACCCATGATGATACAAAAAAAAACAAGGAATTTTTTTTTTCTGTTTTATACCTACTAGTTCCATTTGAAATATAATGGTGCTTCCGTTTGCAAACTGATACATAGATTATGTTTTTTTCATCTATTACATCAATAGATAGAAATTTTGTCAGGGAATGTCTCCGAAAAATCCATTTCAAGAGCGATCAGTTCGGTGGCCATTCAAACTACAATTACTATAGCATACTTAACACTTTCGGGACTCATGAACAATGCTGAAAGCACTAAATGTTAAGGACTGAATAAGAATAGGCCAGCTTGACCCATAACCCATCCTGACATGGCCGAAAGATAGTATATACCTTAATAAATAGACGGTGGAGCTGTGTTTGTTCTGTAGTGGAAAATCCCGAGAAGGCTGCCGAAAATTGCTGGATAATTTGTTCAAACCATAATAGTTAAAATGTCCACAACTAATGGAACAAAATGGTACCTTCATTAGAAAAACAAACATGAAACGAAATGGTACCTCCTTGGAACAAGATGTCAATAATGAGTGCACACTCAGCTTAAATGACCTCTTGAAATTCGTCTTCCTCGTTCCAGGAAACGATTCAGTCTTCTTCTCCATTTTGAACTACCAACCTCTGTTCCGCACGAAAATCTCAAAAATTTATTCACTCGCACACTTGTGGCACTACGCATAGACAAATAAAAATCAGAAGAGTGAAACTTCGCAGACGAAAACATACCTGACGAAGCTGATAAGAGTTCGATTTGAAACGCTATGACCAGTCAGATCTAATCGATTGCCAAGCGAGAGTGATACATTGCCTGTTGACAGGAGCGACAAATTTGAATTTTGAGTAAATTGAGAAATTTTTCAATATATTAATGGGAAGTTCGGAATTTTCTCATGTGAATGAACTAACAAGCTATTTCTTCTATAAAAATAAATTTATTTGCAATTAAAATACCAAATTTTCAATTAGCTTTTGTTTGAGTTAGAATAGAAGCCTATATTTGGCATTAGAGAGTTAGGGCATGCTAGGAAGATACTAGATATGGTCATGGATAGGAATATCAGTGAAAACTGTGCATCAAAAGCCTTACTAAGATTATTGCTAAATGTGGGTCTGCTGATTGTAAGCACATACAATTACGGGTCTGTTTTGTAGTTCCATATTTTTAAGTTCGTTAAACTAAGATAAATTAAATTTAGTAAAATTAAATATAAAACAAATTCAGTTTTCAATTTTGTAATTCAACTTGATCAAAACTTAATTTAACACCTTTATTCAAAAACTTTACTTTTTTTTTAAAGTTCAGTAAAATTAAAATTAAGTTAAATAAAGTTCAATATAATGAAATAAAGTAAATTAAGTTCAATAAAATTAAATATAAAAAATTCAGCTCTATCAAATAGCACTCCAATTTATTCTTGAAAAATCTGAGTGCCGGGTTGTCAGCAATGCTATCAAACCTGATTTATCATATGTTGTGTCTCTATTGTCAGTATATATGTAAACCTGGTAAAACTATCAATGGTATACTCTGAAACATGTGATTGCAAATGTGAGTTCTTCCCATTGATGTGGGCTTGTGCTATGCAAATAAAGTGCCTATTTCAAATCTTACTAAATATGTGGATGCTGGTTTTGTTAGTGATAAGGATAGTATAAAATCAAACACTGCTTATATTTTTACACTAGATAGAAACTGTATTGTTTGGAATTCTCGTTTACAACCTTTGGCTGCGTAATCCACTACTGAATCTGAGTATGTCATTTGTGATGCATTCGGTTAGAGTGCGTGTTAAAACTTCTATATGTGGACTAAAGTTGTTAGGTGAGTTTGAGGTCCTATTAAAACTTCTTGATGAAATGTAGCATTTCAATGTGAGTGTTCCAGGCCTTAAACCTCAGGTATCTGAATTTAGTAAATCCAGATGCAGAGCTGGAGGCCATAAATACAGCCGGCGCCTTTGCTCTAAGCAGTTATATTTGGCTCAGCTTCTCTTGTGATTTACTGATTGCTCTATCGCTCCGTTCCTGCTTGTGTCTCATCAGGAAAAAGGCTGAGCCTAGGGTGGAGCTAATGCTGAGTATAACCAGAACTGCAGCTCCAGTGAAGACTCCATCCTTGACGAGATAGCATTCGCCGTCCACCCATCCTTCCCCGTATGCCTGCAACTTATTCATGCTTGCTGCTACACTTATCAAAAGCAATGCTATCCCAAAGCTCAACCTGCGAAACCCCAAAAACTCATCCTTAGAACGACTTTGACTGGCCGGTGCATCTTGACAAGGATTAATAGCTAGCGGTTTTCTAAAAATCTCCCTCGTAGCTCGTTTAGGCCAAAGGTAAAATTTCTCATCTGATACAATTTTATACAAATTGGTCTATCAGAAGGTCATCCGATTTATAGTTGACTAGTAACCGCCCAAACCCGCATAGCCTTTTTTTATCAAAAGTACAAAACTGAAATTTTTCCTTTGTTATTACGACACAATATGTATCATAATGTGTCTAGCGTTATTTATAACCCTATTAGTCGTTTATCGGCTGTGGTAATCTCCGGATCGACAAGATGAGAGTTCCAAAGAATCAAACAAAATTTTTTGAGTGAAGCACATACCACGAGAAAACCATCAAGGCTGCTGCAATAGCTGGCTTCCTTGTGAAAATGGGAACTTTCTTCTCATGTTCCATCTTCTCTTCATCATCATCTGTTGGAAAAAAGCAACACAAGTTTTTGGTGTTGGTGCAGAACGTCAATACCAGCAAGTTGCCAATGATCTGCGCCGCAGCTAAACATGTCAGAGCAGCAATCCCAAACCGATAAGCATGACTCTCCGGCAGATGACACAGCTTTCCATCCAATTTCAGATCATTTTCCTGTCAAACAACAATTCAATTCATCATTAACAATAATTCTTTATCCAATTATATGACTGATCGTAGCGGAGCGAATCGAAGAGAGCAATCGAGACTAATTACAGTTGATCTTTTGAAATCGGCAACTATACACAAAACAAAGGAGACGAAAGCGAGGGACAGGACAAAAGAGAAGATGAAAGCCTGCTTGCTTTCCATGGCCATAAAAATTGAGATGATCAAAGAAATAGTGACAGGTCTATTTATTTAGGGGTATGTTTGGTTTTCTCTGTTGGTGAAGTTTCCATGTCCCTTGAGAATGAGGCTTTCATTTCATTGCTTGGAAGCACGGCTTTGTGGTGCTCTGCTGGTTGGACTGTCTCATCCATATTATTCTATTGACTTGGCCTTTTCATATAGCTAGACTTGGGTTTTCTCTTTTTTTAATCTTTTTTTATAGCTTTATTTCAGATTTGTTGTAAGTAATGTATTTTTCAGTATTCAAAGTGTAATATATTTTAACTCAAGTTTGTATGCAATGTTAAGGTTCAATTTGAGTTATGTTCAAACACAAGCAAGAAAGAACAAGGCACACAAGACTTTTTACAAAGTTCGGGCAAGCCTTACTCCACGGGATCTCAACACGGGGAGATCCGTCCCAATCATCCAATAAGCAATCAACCAGTCAAGTACAAACAACACAAGTTCAGATTTAGGGCAAAATCTAGGTCTAGACTAAATAGGAATCCTAAAATACAAGGTATAGGGAATGGAGGGTTTAAAGCCCCCTCCGAAGCCCCTGGGATGTGCAGCAACGTTGCAGACGCTCCGCGCACGAAAGCCCCTTGATAACCCAATCCGATTGATTCTACCGCAAGCTCACTCAGCCTTCGACTTGAAGCCGATCAACCGAATACAACCAGACGCCAGTCGACTAATTCGTTGAGCCACGAGATTAGCCGACTTCCGGCGAGCCCTCTGCAAACCATTCCGACTCGAATCGCACCGTCACTGATGAAATCACTCCGTCGCTTCTCGTCTTCTGAGTTTTTCTTTTTGAACCCTAATTCCCAATTTCAAACCCTTTAAAGCCCCGCTTCTCCTTTGTCCAAACGCAGCGTTCCACTTAGTAATGAACTTACCGAACTCCAGGCTGTAAAACGACGACGTCCACTTTAGTCGGTTTTTAGTTAAAACGACGCAGCTCCGAGTAACAGATGTACCGAACTCTCGCACCTCAAACCTCTTCCTCTAAACGCTGTCGTTCAATTAAAACCAGCTCCTTCCTTTGAAGCTAAACGCTGCCGTTCCAAATGAAGCTCAAACATACTTGCTTCCCGCTTGATCAAAACCTTGACGCTTTAACCCTGGCCTTAGAACAACTTCAGTTGAGCTGCAACTCTCCTTCAGTCTTCCTCAGATCTTCAAGCTTCAGAGGCAAGAGGCTAAGGGTACTATGGCATAGCTAGATTACCTAGAACCTACCCTAACAATTGCCCTCCTAATCTAGGTGTGCTGAGTACCTAATCTAAATTGATTACAACATTGGGTCATTGAAAGGATCATCACCCATGAATCATCGATCCAACCCTTCATCAAGGGTCACATTGAGCCTCTTCAATGTGCAGGAAGTCCCTGCAAAAATTGAACTTGTTAGTAGGCACAACTTTGGTCCCAAAATCTACAGGATTGACATCACCCAAGATTTTCTTCATTTCAAACTCTTTCATTTCAATTTTATCTCTAATGAAGTGCAACCTTACATCTATATGCTTGCTTCTTTCGTGGTAAACAGGATCATGGCACAAATGTAATGCACTTTGACTATCAGTAAAAATAATAGGCACATAGCATTCATTTTCAAGCTCACACAATAGACCCTTAAGCCATAAGGCTTCCTTGGCTGCTTCAGTAGCAGCTATGTACTCTGCCTCAGTTGAGGAGAGTGCCACAACTGACTGGAGCTGAGCCTTCCATGATATACAGTTCCCATATCAAGTGAAGAACAGGCCACTTGTGGACTTTCTATTGTCCCTATTGCTAGCATAATCAGAATCAACATAGGCAAACAATTCAGATTTCAGTCCATACCCAGAATAAACCAAACCTAATGACTTAGTTCCACACATGTATCTAAGCAAGTATTTCATGGCCAACCAGTGAGGTTCACCAGGGTTAGACATGAACATGCTTAGAACAGAAATGCCAAAGGCCAAGTCAGGCCTTGTGCATAACATACAGTACATGACTGAGCCAACAGCCACATCATAGGGGATATTAGCCATATTATCTTGTTCAGTTTTAGTCTTAGGATAATAATCTTTTGTTAGCATTAAGTGCCCTCCTAAGGGTACTGTAGTAGGTCTAGAACAATTCATAGCAAACTTATCAAGCACTTTTACAATGTAATCATGCTGAGACAAATACAATTTCTTGTTCTTTCTATCTCTGTTTGTGCTTATGCCTAGGATTCTCTTAGCAAGTCTCAAATCTTTCATGTCAAAATTAGCTTTAAGTTCCCTTTTTATCTTCTTTACTTCAGTTCTAGAATTACTCATAATGAGTATATCATCAACATACAAAAGCAGATAGACATTCAAATCAGGTTTTGGCCTTTTCAAATACAAGCAAGCATCATACTTACTTCTTATAAAGCCTAAAACTAACATGCATGAGTTAAATTTTATGTTCCACTGCCTAGGTGATTGTTTTAACCCATAAATAGATTTTTGAAGCATGCAAACATGATCATGATGTGTTTTATCAATAAAACCAGGGGGTTGACTCATATAGATAGTTTCATTTAAATTCCCATGTAAAAAGGCAGTTTTAACATCCATTTGATGCAATTCCCAATAATAAACTGCAGTCATAGCAAGTATCATTTTCAATGTTTTATATTTAACCACAGGTGCAAATATTTCATTGTAGTCTATGCCTTCTCTTTGATTGTATCCCTTAGCTACTAGTCTTGCTTTGAATCTTGGAGGATCAGTTCGTGTACTGCCCTCCTTGATCCGAAAGATCCATTTACTACTAATAACCGTATCATTTTCAGGTTTAATGACTTGTTTCCAAGTTCCAGTATTATGCATAGATTCAATTTCCTCACACATAGCCAATTTCCACTTATCAGACTCTTTACTAGTTAATGCATCATGAGGAGTTTCAGGAGTAACATACTTCACATCACTAGCAACAAGAAGAGCATATTCAAACAAGTTAACAGATTCAGCCATGTTCACATATTTCCTGCTGGGTTTTCTAGCTCTAGGAGCTTTATCTCTTGCTAAGATATAATCAGTTAAATGAGGAGCATCATACTCAGCATCAACAGTCACATTTTCACTACTAGATGATATAATGTTGTCAACCATGTGACATACATTACCAGCAGTAGGGAAAGAGGGACTTATCTGGTCTTCAGACTGAGGTGTAGAGTTTTCCACAATTGGAGAATTTTCCGCAAAGTTGTCCACTTCTTGCGGAGAATTGGGAACTTGAGTTTGAGGAGGTGTTTCCAAATCTTCAACAGGTGGGAACACCTCATTTCCTTGATGGTTATGTCCACCATCATCTTGGTTATCCTCATGGGCATCTAGAGTCCACCAGAGATGTCAACCAGGGACAAAACTCTGATCAGCAGACTCACTTTCTTGGTCAGTACTAAGGGTACCTGCACCAGAAGAATCAGCAGTTAGTTTAGCCTTGAAATGATACTCATCTTCATTAAAAGTCACACAATTAGCAGTTATGACTTTATAAGGACCAGGCCCAACTAACAACAACTTATAGCCTTTCACACCCAATGGATATCCAAGCAAAACAGCCTTCTCAGCTCTAGGATTGAGCTTGCCCTGCACAGAATGTGCATAGCAAGTGCAACCAAAGGGCTTCAAATGACTTAAAGAGATTTTCCTACCAGACCATAGCTCTTGGGGAATTTTAAAATCAATTGATGAACAAGAAGATCTATTCACCAAATATGCAGCAGTCATAACAGCTTCACCCCATAAAGATTTCTTAAGACCAGAACTTATTAACATGCATCTAGCCCTCCCTAATAAAGTTCTATTCATCCTCTCAGTTCTGCTGAGGGGTCCCTGAAATAATTAAATGCCTTCTAATGTCATGGTTCTTACAGAAATCATTAAACTCTTTGTTACAAAATTCCAAACCATTGTCTGTCCTTAAGCATTGAAGTTTAGAGTTAGTTTGGTTTTCAACAAGAGATTTCCAATTCGTAAAATGATCAAATACTTCAGTCTTAGATTTAAGTAAGTTTACCTAAACATTCCTAAAGAAATGATCAACCAATGACATAAAATACCAGGGGTGGGCAAAAACCGCATCACCCTTCCCAAACATGACACCCTTTAGAGGTATATGCGTTATTAATACCCTTCCTAAACATGAGATACCATTATTAGTAGATGTCATTATAATATAGAATAAATCATTATAATAAAAAATATAATAAATATATTCAGTATCGGAAACCAAAAAAGATACATTAATATTTTAAAAACGACGTCTGCATCATTAATATTAAACATAAATGATTAGAATAAATATATTTGGGAGAAAGGAAATATCATTGGAAATGCCATTCCTCAATCTAAAGATAAGACAGGACAACGAAATTCGTAATAATGGGACCATCTCGATGGGTATGATTAATTCTGGTGGTGTCGGAATCACACGGTCCTATATGACAAGACTCTTTTGCATCCCGACTTTGAATCTCAACTTCTTCGTTGGTTAAAACCGCCCGCTCCGCACCGCAAAAACGTGTTCGGTTAACTGCACCGCTTTTGGAAAAAACCGATTTGTCAAAAACCGCACCGCAACCAAATAAAGCGGTGTGGAAACGGTTCTTTATCTTAAACCACCCGGTTTAAACCGCACCGCACCGCATATATAATTAATTATTAAATAATTAAATAATCTAATAATTAAATAATCAAAATTAATACGTTTAAAAAAACAAATCATAATTTCAGGCCCAACCCCATGCCCAAAACACAAAAATTAATTAAAGAATTTAAAACTTTTGTAATGCGGTTTTTAAACCAAACCGCACCGCATCCCATAATGCGGTGCGGTGCATATTTGGTTTTTACTTTTGTAATGCGGTTTGCGGTTTGAAAAATTTCCAAACCAGATTATGCGGTGCGGTTGCGTGTTTACCCTTAAACCGCACCAACCCGCACCGCGCCCACCCCTATAAAATACAATCTACCACCAACTGTTGGCACTTGGGCAGGGCCCCAAAGATCACCATGAACATATTCAAGAGGAGCAGATGCAATCATGTTGGACCTTTCAAAAGAATAAGTAATTTTCTTGCCTAAGATGTAATTTTCACAAAATGGCAGATTTACTGGTTTTTCAGGCAACAAACCATGTTCAAACAGTTTATGCAAGCCTTTATTTCCTATGTGGCCTAGTCTAGCATGCCATAGTTTATTGCATTTAAGATCCTTATCATCTGATGTAGCATGGTTAACCTCAGGTGACGAAATAACATAGTATAAACCACCAGTTTTAGCAGCTTTTATCAGAACTGTCCCATTTCTAGAAATCTGTCTAATTCCATTTGTGGAGTTAGTAGCACAACCTAAGTCTTCTAAGGTTGATTCAGATATTAAACTCCTCCTAAGATTAGGAACCCAACTTACCTTTTGCAGAGTTCTAACCTTACCATCAAACATTTTAATGGGGATAGTTCCTACACCTTTAATTTTCGAAACAGTTTTATCACCTAGTTTAACCTCACCTCCATCATACAACTCAAGTTTATCAAACAAGTGTTTATGAGGAGTGGCATGCATTGTACAACCAGAGTCAAGGATCCATGAATAATCAGTTAAAGCACCAGAAACAACAAGGCATTCATTGTCAAAACCTGACCCAGACTCACACACATTGGACTGACCAGTTGTTAGCTTTGTTGGTTTCCCTTATATTTTCCACTCTTAATGTCATCCTTTTTCTTTTGGCAGTGATTAGCATAGTGACCAACATTATTACAATAAAAACATTTCACTTTGGTGCCTTGTGAGGCACCATTTTTATCAGGCTGCCTAGGGACATTTTGAGAGTTATTGTTAGGTTTTTCAGACCTATTGAGGAAAACTTCTTTTTACTCTTAAACATCATCACTTCATTCTTAGCTTCTGTTTTAGATCCAAATCTAGTCTTAAAAACCTTTAAAGTCTCATTCTTCTGAATTATCATTTCAGTGATCTTAGTTAGAGTTAACTCATCTCTCCCATATTGAATAACTTCCTTAACAATATCAAACTGACGGGGAAGGGAATTTAGGATAATCACAGCAAGATGTTCCTCTTTTATTGTGTCTTTACATCTATCTAAGTCTTGCGTAATCCTAAGAAAGATATCAAGATTCTCTTGAATGGTCATATGAACATCCATTTTAAAGGTGAACAATCTACTTAAAAGTGAAATCCTACATGAGAGAGATTTAGACCAAGTACTTTTCTTCTAACTTTTCCTAAAGAACCTTAGAATTTTCTATAGTCATGAATTGTCTAGCAACATCATCTGTCAACCTAATCATGATTTCAGAATGAGCTAAATCCCTCATCTCTTTCTTAGCATCATCAGTGGTGGGAACTATCCATTTATCCTCCAATGCTCTCCACACTTTTTCTTTAATGAGAATAGCTTTCATTTTAAGTTTCCACATAGAAAAATCCATATTACCATCATACGACCTAAGCTTAGCAGGATCAGCCATAACAAGCAATTGAAGAGAAGAGATAATCAAAGAAATATAGCACCAAAAACAGGGGAATCACAAATTCAATCAAGGCACTCAGTCAAGCAGACAATGCAACACCAAGAATGACCCCATGAGCTATCACACACAGCAGAAAATGTGGTCTAGTGCCCGTCCAGGTTCAACAAGCCATAGGGCGGAACCGACAAGGACACCAAACACTATTATTGACCCAAGAATCAAGTTTGGCACCAAGATCAACAATGATAGACGCCAAATTTGCTCTGATACCACTTGTAATATATTTTAACTCAAGTTTGTATGTAATGTTAATGTTCAATTCGAGTTATGTTCAAACACAAGCAAGAAAGAACAAGGCACACAAGACTTTTTACGTGGTTCGGGCAAGCCCTACTCCACGGGATCTCAACACGGAGAGATCCGTCCCAATCATCCAATAAGCAATCAACCAGTCAAGTACAAACAGCATAAGTTCAGATTTAGGGCAAAATCTAGGTCTAGACTAAATAGAAATCCTAAAATACAAGGTATAGGGAATGAAGGGTTTAAAGCCCCCTCCGAAGCCCCTGTGATGTGCAGCAATGTTGCTGACGCTCCGCGCACAAAAGCCCCTTGATAACCCAATCCGATTGATTCTACCGCAAGCTCACTCAGCCTTTGACTTGAAGCCGATCAACCGAATACAACCAGACGCCAGTCGACTAATTCATTGAGCCACGATATTAGCCGACGTCCGGCGAGCCCTCTGCAAACCACTCCCACTCGAATCGCACCGTCGCTGATGAAATCACTCCGTCAGTTCTAGTCTTCTGGGTTTTTCTTTTTGAACCCTAATTCCCAATTTCAAACCCTTTAAAGCCCCGCTTCTGCTTTGTCCAAACGCAGCGTTCCACGGAGTAACGAACTTACCGAACTCCAAGCTGTAAAACGACGACGTCCACTTTAGTCGGTCTTCAGTTAAAACGACGCAGCTCCGAGTAACAGATGTACCAAACTCTCGCGCCTCAAACCTCTTCCTCTAAACGTTGTCGTTCAATTAAAACCAACTCCTTCCTTTGAAGCTAAACGCTGTCGTTTCAAATGAAGCTCAAACATACTTGCTTCCCGCTTGATCAAAACGCTGACGCTTTAAGCCTGGCCTGGGAACAACTTCAGTTGAGCTGCAACTCTCCTTCAGTCTTCCTCAGATCTTCAAGCTTCAAGAGGTAAGAGGCTAAGGGTACTATGGCATAGCTAGATTACCTTGAACCTACCCTAACACAAAGAATAAATTATACGACATCAGGGTAGTAGTTTGATGATTTCAGTTGATAGAAAATGTACTCGATAGTGTCTATATCTATATGTACTATTTCTATATTCCATTCCAACGATAATAAGTTAAAACTATCACAACAAGCGTAAAGGAATTTTTTCTCTCTCTTCAAAATAGCATTTGTTGTGGAAAGTTATTTTGCGGTTACCCAAAATTGTGGTAAATATCGTCGAACTAGCATTGTTTTTGGTGATCCGACATGTTTGGTTTCAAGCGAAGTTTGAAACAACGTTTTGTAGCCACGCTGACGCCTATGACATGGTGCCATGAAAATGGCGTCGCTTATACTTAAAGCGTCAAATGTAAGGATAATAAAGGTAATTCGAAAAAGGTTTTGGCAATCAGAATAAATATGGAATAACCTTCGTTATCTTTCACATAATTTTGGTACAAATGTATTGAAGTACGTATCCTTCACCTTTTACACCTTTGTTTGGACCTAAAAAGAAAGGATGAGACTAGGATAGAGAGAGAGAAATTACCAAAAAAAAGTTTTTGTCCTTGTTTTTCTTTTTTGATAGGGCAATTAATGCCTGAAAGACGATACAAAGAGAGCTTAAAATCTAAGAACAAAGAACAATTTACAAAGCAGTACTGCATCCAGCCTGGTCCAAGTCTTCCCAGTGAGTCAAATTTTTTCGCGCAAGGGCATCTGCGTGACCATTAGCCTCTCGCCTTATTAGGAAAATGTGGGATGCATAAGCAGGCCTTTATGATTACAAATATTATACCAGCAGGTGATCAACACTTGAACTAAATCTGGTTTCGACATAACAGAAATAAAGCATATCAGCCAACGAGGTGAATGATAGAAAATGCTGTGATCCTCTAATATGACTCATGTCCCAGATATAGGCTGCCCACCAGCAATGTGCATTTCATCCTCCAAACTATATCGACATATCGGCCTCAATGATATGCTTATTAAAGTACTTGGTCTTGAGTAGTTGACTCACCAGCAGATGTTGCTTAGAATGTATTAGACCTAACAGCAATAAGAAGAACTTTAGGGTTCTAATTGTAATATTTAATCTTATGTACTTTAGTTCTTTACATATTGGGTTTGTCCCTGCAATAATGTAATTAACCTTTTTCCACAAACATCACTCTTTACCTCTCTTACATTTTGGCGCTAAACTATCCATGGGATTCATTCTCAGTTGAAACCCTCTTTACTTCTTCTGAATCTTCTCATGGTAACAGAGCAAAAATCGATGATCGGAACTTGATATTGTTCTACACACCTTTTTTTTTGCTTATTCTGAATTTTTTTTCTCACCGGAATCCATGGTTGCTCCTAGTTCGGTTGATGGTTCTGGCTCTTCTGCACCCGCTGAGTCGACCACTTCTGCTGGTCTGCTCCTTACTCCTCCTGCAGACTACTTCAATCTTGCAGATGACCCTCTGTTCGTAGGACATAATGAAAACGTGGGTGTTTCCCTTGTAACTCAGAAGTTGCAGAATGCTGATAACTATATCATATGGCGCAAATCCATGTCCAGAGCTCTTGGTGTTAAATCGAAGCTCGGTATTGTGCAAGGCTTGAATCCCAGGCCAGTTGACAAACCTGCTGAACTGGCTCGCTGGGATCGGTGCAATAATGTGATCCTTACTTGGATCACCAACTCAGTTTCTGATGAAATAGCCTCTTCTCTGGTTCACTCTACAAGCCGTGTTCAAGTCTGGATGCATCTGCAAGTCAGATTTGGTGGAGACAATGCAATGAGAGTCTACTCAATAGCCAAGGACATTAGTCTACTTCAGCAAGGTGACATGAATGTCCCTATGTACTTTGGAAAATTACTGCAGTTGTGGGGTGATGAAGACTCATATGAGGATGATGATCTGTGTATTTTGGGTGCTCAATGCAAATCTACTATATGTATGCATGACAAAAAAATTCGAACCAGAATTCAGAAATTTCTTATGGGTCTAAATGATATACATGCTCAAGTGCGCACTCAGATTTTGTCTACTAGGCCCCAACCTACTTTAGATGCAGCATATTCGCTAGTAGTTAACGATGAATCAGAAAAAAGGCTCACTAAACCAGTGGTGACTGAGGCATCTGCCCTTTTCAGTTCCTACAACAATCAACAGGCCAAGTCCTATGGTCACTCTTCTGCCAGACACAACTTTAATACCAAGATGCACACTAATGCTGACATCCCAATTAACAACAGGAATTGGAGACAACTATTTTGTACTTTTTGTCAAACACAAGGACACATGAAAGAAACTTGTTTCAAATTGAATGGATTTCCCCCTGGGCATCGCTTACACAAAGGAGGGACTTCACAAAATTTTAAAGGAAGCAAACACTTGTCTAACAATGTTATATCTGCTCCTCAGACTACCTTTGATTCTAACAGTATTAGTGTTGAAAAGGTGGTACCTGCAGATCGAGTTCCTTCTTCATCTTCTACCAGGCAACTCAATCAAATGCAGGAGCAACTGAACAAGCTGTTTTCCCTGATCAATCAACAAGAAAAGCCGGATGGAAATCAGTTTCATATGGCAGCTATCTCTTGCTTCACAACAACAAAAACTGATCCTAATACATGGATTTTAGATAGTGGCGCAACAGATCATATTACTCCACATATGCAAATTCTATATGATGTTAAACTGCTTCAACCACCGTTTGAAGTGCTTATGCCTAATGGTAGTAAGGCTCTAGTTACACATATGGGTAGCTGTGATATCAATCCTCAATTAACCATACATGAAGTACTTTTGGTACCTGATTTTCGGTTCAATCTATTATCTATTGGGAGGCTAATTACTCACTCTACATGCGTTGTGCATTTCACTGACTCTAAATGCCACGTTCAGGACCAAGTCAAGGGAATTTCCCTGGGGATTGGTGATTACATCAAAGGACTCTATCAGATACAAAGTCCTACCACAATTCTCGGTCTTGCAGCAACTAAGCACAAAGACCCCTTACAACTCTGGCATTTCAGACTTGGCCATGTCTCTATCAAGAATCTAGCAGACAATATCAGCAAACATTTACCATCTTTTGTATGTAAAAAATCAGAATTCTGCTGTATTATCTGTCCTTTAGCAAAACAAACCAGATTACAGTTTCCTATCAGTGTTACTGAGTCTACTCGGACTTTTGAATTAATACATGGTGATATTTGGGGTCCCTATCATGTTTCTACATCTACAGGAGCAAAGTATTTTCTTACATTGGTAGATGACATCTCTAGAACCACATGGACCTTCCTATTAGCCACTAAACACTCTGCTGCTGCCATGAGCCTGCAATTTTTCAGAATGGTTACCACTCAGTTTGGCAAGAAAATAAAAATTTTCAGAACAGATAATGGAGCTGAGTTTTTTAATGCTACTGTAACTCAGTTTTTAGCTAGGGGTTGCATTCATCAATCATCTTGTGTTTATACACCTCGGCAAAATGGTGTAGTTGAACGCAAGCACAGACATTTATTAAACGTTGCTCGAGCTATTAAATTTCAGGCTGCCTTACCTGATTTTTTCTGGGGAGACTGCATATTAACTGCCACATACTTGATCAATAGACTGCCCTCTGGTCTTTTGGATGGCAGAACTCCTTATGAGGTTTTATTCGATAAGCCTCCCACTTATGAACACATTCGAGTTTTTGGGTGCCTTTGCTTTGCTACCACGGTCAGCTCTGGTAGGAAGAAATTTGACGCTAGAGCTGATGCCTGCATTTTTTGTAGGTTATCCTCATGGCCAAAAGGGATATAAACTCTTTTCACTTAAAAATCATGCATATCTAGTGAGTAGAGATGTGATTTTTCATGAACAAAGATTTCCATATGCAGACAACTTTACTAGATTACCTGCTGTGTCCACTGTGCCTCTACCTCATTGCGAGCTTTCTGATGTTTTTGAGGACCCAGCTGCTGCACCTTTCAGATTTGTTCCCCCTGCACACGAAGAATTCATTAATCAGTACCCAATTACTGAAGATATCGCAGAACAGTTGGTTCCTACAGTCATGACTGATAATATGCCTGTGCCGGCACCACCCAATGACACCAATATTACATTGCGTCGTTCTACCAGAGTTACTAAACCCCCTGTCCGCTTCAAGGATTTGTATTGTGGATCATCTACACTAAAGTACCCTCATTCCAACTTTGTTCATTATTCCAAATGTTCTCCTACTCATCAAAAATACATTTTCCAGACCTCTACCTTAATTGAGCCAACTTCTTACTCTCAAGCTTGTAAAGAGCCTCAATGGGTAGCTGCTATGGAGGTTGAGCTTCAAGCTCTTCAGACTAACAACTCGTGGATTCTTACGACTCTACCTCACGGTCATAATGCAGTGGGAAGCAAATGGATTTTTCGAATCAAACGACAATCTGATGGAACTATTGAACGCTACAAGGCTCGATTAGTTGCAAAAGGTTTCACTCAAGAGGAAGGCTTAGACTACAACGAAACTTTTGCTCCTGTGGTCAAAATGACCACAGTTCGCACTGTCTTGGCTCTAGCAGCCTCTAAGGATTTGCCATTATTCCAACTCGACGTAGATAATGCTTTCCTTCATGGGGACTTAGATGAAGATGTCTACATGACTCTCCCTCCGGGGTATTTTAAACTGGTTTGCAAACTCACTAAAAGCTTATATGGGCTCAAGCAGGCCCCTCGTCAATGGTATAGCAAGTTCGCTACTGCTCTCTTAAGCTATGGATTCACACAAAGCTCTCATGATCACTCTCTATTCACATATGACCATGATGGCGCATTTCTCATTCTCCTAGTTTATGTCGACGATGTGGTAATCACAGGCACTTCTATACCTCTTATCAACTCAGTTAAGGCATTTATCAACTCTACCTTTCATATTAAAGATCTTGGTCATCTAAGGTATTTTCTTGGCTTAGAGGTTGCTAGATCCAGTTCTGGAATTTTTTTCAACCAACGGAAGTATGCTATGGACATTCTAACTGAGACAGGCCTGCTAGCGTGTAAACCTAGCACTACTCCTATGGATATCAAGCATAAGTTAGCTTTATCTACTGCTGATAAGCCAGAATGTTACCAGGCCAGATATTGCCTTCCCAGTGCACGTTCTCAGCCAGTTCCTTGCATCGCCTACCACTGAACATCTTCAAGCTGCCACCAGAGTTCTTCGTTACATCAAAGGTGCCCCTGCTCAGGGGCTATTCTATCCCGCTGGTGCTTCCCTTGTGCTTGAGGGATTCTGCGATGCTGATTGGGCTTCGTGTCCGGTCACTCGTCGTTCTACAACGGGCTATTGCATTAAACTAGGTTCTTCCCTCATTGCATGGCGCAGTCGGAAGCAATCCACTGTGTCTCGTTCCTCCGTTGAATCTGAATATCAATCAATGGCTCACGCCAGTTGTGAATTGGTTTGGATTGCTACGATTCTTAGGGATCTTCACATTCCTGTTGCGACTCCGATTCCGCTGTACTGCGACAACAAAGCAGCGAGTCATATTGCGAAAAATCCGGTTTTTCACGAACGGACTAAGCATATTGAACTCGACTGCCATGTGGTTCGTCAGCACTTCTCCTCGGGCTTTCTTGATCCGCGGTTCCTTGAATCCTCCTTGCAACCCGCCGATTTGTTCACCAAGGCTCTTCCAGCTGATGCTCTTTACAGATGCGCCGTCAAGCTCGGCGTTTCTAACTTCCTCCACCGCCAAGCTTGAGGGGGGGGGGGGTATTAGACCTAACAGCAATAAGAAGAACTTTAGGGTTCTAATTGTAATATTTAATCTTATGTACTTTAGTTCTTTACATATTGGGTTTGTCCCTGCAATAATGTAATTAACCTTTTTCCACAAACATCACTCTTTACCTCTCTTACATTTTGGCGCTAAACTATCCATGGGATTCATTCTCAGTTGAAACCCTCTTTACTTCTTCTGAATCTTCTCAGAATGTAACCTCCAGGCCTGCTTAGCCAAAAAGCTAAGAAGTTGAGGCTCTTCCAATCTCTGAATCCTAAGCCCTCTTGGTCTTTCTCCATGGACCGGATTTCCTTGCGGACCCAATGCACTCCCTTTTTATTTCCAGCATTTGTCATTGTTAGTTTTACTTCACTAGTACAGATAAGACTATAGACAGCACTTTTTTGACCGTAAGTGATGGACCACAATTATACGAATCAAAAACACAGTAAAACCCCCCAAGTTAGACTGTTTGTCTATCTAACATCCATCTGTTAGTCCCGATATATTTCCACAGGGCATTTTAGAGACTGAAGTGAAAACACGCTAAGGAGAGGATTTTATGCTGAAAAGATAACAAGAGTCAATCCAAGGTCAAGATCATATGCCGACTGAAGAAATATCAAGGATCCTGACGTTGAATTGACCAGAATAAATTAATCAGAAGAATCAGGAGTGAAGTCAAGACAGTCCGGGGAAGGAACACACTGACAGTTTTGTGAAAAGACTGCACAAAACTGTACAAAACTCACATATGGGCAAGATGACTTGTGACTTGAAGAAGAGGTGGCCAAAGAGGAAAACCACCCCAAAACCACCACCCACCACCGGCGGCTCCTCCACCCTCCTCCTCCATGTGACCGGTTGACTTGCCTTGGAGGTGGCAAAGCCAACCTCTCCTCCTCCACCACAACCGGCTACCGGCGGCTGCCCTCCACCACTCCTCCTTGGCTCCTCCTTGGCTCCTCCTCCTCCCTTGGATCAAACCAATCTCCACCACCCATCTCCACCCATTTTTCCTATAAAAGGAGGTGCTCCTCCCCTCACAAATTCATCCCAAAAATTGAAAATCACTTCTCTCTCTACATTTTGTTACTTGTAAGTTTGGTTCGGTTTTGAAATAATACTCCTGTTTGTTCTTGAGTATTATACTAGAAATTATAATACTCTTGTCGGTTCTCGAGTATTATAATACTGTAGAGAATACTCCTGTTGGTTCTTGAGTATTCAGTAGGAAATTAGGAATACTCCTGTTGGTTCTTGAGTATTCCACCCCTTTCCCTCTTACTGTTTTCAAAAACCCCCGAGTATTTAGCTATGGTATCCATCTCTATGGATATTCGTAGCTAAACTCTTTATTCGGTGGAAGGTATTTTCTTGTATTATATAATGTTGTAATATCTTTTAGTTTCATTTCTTTGTATTCAAAACTTGTTCTATGTGCCATTTATAGTCAGAATTTCCAAGGTTGAGTGGATGCTACGAAAGGGCAAAACTCTTCCGTGGGGATTCGTGAACATACTCGGGTAAGTGGATGCTACGAAAGGGCAAAGCTTATCTGAGAAGTTCGACTCATCTAAAACACCACTTGGTCAATCGTAACTGTGAGATCAAGTGGATGCACAAAAGGCTAAGATACTTCGAAAGGAGGAATTAGTCTGAAATAGAACAAGGGTTGCTTTAAACGATGTTGCAAGTCTTGCGCTACGAAAGGGCCTCGATTCATCTTTGAATACTTAGAAAAGTTACTAACAGTTTATTATATACATGTTATAATATAAGAGTACCTGAAACCGAATGCTTTTCTTTACTGTTAAACCGCAATCACCAACTGCTGATCTACCGGAGGAATTACAATCACGCATCACCCACTGTAAGTCTTCTTTGTATTTACAGCATTTAATTTCTGTATTTTACTTTTCCGCAATCAAAACCAAAAACCCCCAAAAATCACGTAGTTAATTAGAGCGCTAAAATCTCAATCAACCATAAAACACGCTCCCCCCAGTTCAATCACCCTAAAAGAATAGCCTATTCCCCTAATTCCCTTGGGTTCGACCCCTACTTACCACTTACTACCCAGTAGTGTAGTCACAAGTAGCGGATATTATAAATTTATTTGTACAGAGGACACTGCACCTTAACGACAGTGCGGTGGCCCTCCGTCAAATTGGCGCCGTTGCCGGGGATTTAGCCATCGAATAAGCTATTCTTTCGTTCCCTCCCATGACCTCATGACGCAACCACCTTCATATGCATGGACAACACGGCACCTTCCACTGTTCGGGGGAACGGATGCAGAAGATCCAGTACTACACTGTCAGAGCTTTCACTACGTTTGCTGCCACATTAAACCTGAGACTGAAACGTTAGAAGAATTTAAGCTTAAATGCTTTAAATTCTCTCTAACGGATTTCGCAACAATCTGGTATTACACATCACCCGCTAGTAGTGCGGTACGTTTCGTGGACCTCTGTGCACCATTCCTGAAAGAATTCTCCCCACCATCTTTACGCCAAGAAACCCACGAGAAGATCCTGAACCTTCAACAATCCCGGGATGAGACTTTGGACAAATACTACATGAACTACGATGCCATCGTCTCAAGCTGCCCGCACCATGGGTTTACGAAGAAAATTCTTCTCCAAAAATTTCTTCGTGGGATGAGGGCCGAAGAGCTGGGAAGAGTTAACGAAGCTATGAGAAGGTCTGCCATAAACTTCACCATTGCAGACATGTGGCACCTTATAATCGGCTTGGCCGCTGCCACAAGACGAGCACCCCAAATTGACGAGGAAATGCAGACAGAAGAAGCTGACCCAGAGGCTGATGAAGGAGAAACCACCGAACCGTCAGAAGAGACTCCTGAACCATCTGAAGAATCAGACATGGAAAGCACCGGAAGCAACGAAGTAGGAGTCCAGAACACCACTGACGAATTTCCCAGGCCTTCCCGACTTTTCCCCTCGATCAATAGGCAAATCGCTGAAAACCATGTGATCAAAGAAGAGGCTGAAAAGAGGATGGGAAAAGGGCCTGAGCAGAATGACTCCTATATGGAGCACGCTTTCGCCATGACTGGACAAGGCAGCCCTAAACAGGAGAACACCCAGTTCAAAAAGCTGATAGTGAAAGGTCCCTCGCCTTCTCAGAGACGTTGGAAGGAGATACCATCAGAACTGGACCCAAACCCGTCATCTGCTAAAAAATCAGGAAGACTCACCGCAAGAATCAAGGTCGGTGGAATCAAAAAGTTTGACCTCAGCCACCCATGGGACCCAAACCAGTAATCCACAACGAGGTATCGTCGAGCCAACGACGTAAAACAAGTGCACTGGTCGGGAGGTAACCCGACACTATCTTACTTTCCGCACTTACTTTCAGTACTTAGTTTTAAGCTTGCATGACTTTTGAACTAAGGCACGCCTTCGTTCAAAAGTGGGGGGGTGAAAACCGCCTGTGTACATAAATAACATGCTTGCTGTTTTTTTTAGTAATAGTATCTTTTTGAACATATGAACTTAAGAATGTGAAAAAGATAAATCAGAATTCATGCATTTACCTTGTGAAAATTCAAACTGTTTAAAAACTTAGAATGTAACTTTCCATTTGTCCTTTGTACTGAGATAACTAGGGATGTGGAGTTGACATAAACTGCCCTAGAAGGACTTGGGAAGCAATCAAAGGATCAGATCAAACTATATGGTTTTCGAAGTCAGTGGAGGCTGCACTTCGGGTTTTCAGTGAATAATTGAGTCAAACTCCGCCAAGAAGCATCTATGCAAAGGCGAGGACGGGAATCAGACCGTCCTCTCTCTAGTCAAAATAGCCGAGAAAATAGATAAGCGACCCTCATCTTGACCCGCGCAAAACGACGAAGACGAGAGGAGAGGGGAGGTATATCCGTAGGCTTGCGGGCGATGATTGGACCTCCCAAGAAGGCTGACAAAATGGACTAGCAAGTCACAAAGAAGCGAAAAACTCAAAGAAGAAAATCAAAAGAGGCCAAAGGCCCAAAATTGTGAAGGTTTTAACCGAGCAAAAGTGAAGCACTCGACAAAGTCAAATCAAAGGCCAAAGGCCGATTCACTACAACAAAAAAGCAGTCCCTCGCCAAAGAAAAAATCAAGAAGGTTCAACTCACTGAAACCCGAACCGAATCACGTGCATGAGAAAGCTACCAGAAGACCATATAGTACGAAACGATCCCGAGCTGCAACCCAGGAACCTGAAAAGGGCTATCTCCCGAAACATCCAATATAATTTGCATCTCAGCACGGAGGTACAAGTATTAAGTTTCTTCTATTTATTTACGCAGTTTAATTTGGTAATAAGTAAGCAATGCATGAATTAGGATAGATCGAGTACCACAGTCTAATTTTCATATGCCAAATCCGAACCTAGAACTTACGCCCTTTAATAGCATTGTTCGGGACGAACAACTAAAAGTGGGGGGTATTCTGATGGACCACAATTATACGAATCAAAAACACAGTAAAACCCCCCAAGTTAGACTGTTTGTCTATCTAACATCCATCTGTTAGTCCCGATATATTTCCACAGGGCATTTTAGAGACTGAAGTGAAAACACGCTAAGGAGAGGATTTTATGCTGAAAAGATAACAAGAGTCAATCCAAGGTCACGATCATATGCCGACTGAAGAAATATCAAGGATCCTGACGTTGAATTGACCAGAATAAATTAATCAGAAGAATCAGGAGTGAAGTCAAGACAGTCCGGGGAAGGAACACACTGACAGTTTTGTGAAAAGACTGCACAAAACTGTACAAAACTCACATATGGGCAAGATGACTTGTGACTTGAAGAAGAGGTGGCCAAAGAGGAAAACCACCCCAAAACCACCACCCACCACCGGCGGCTCCTCCACCCTCCTCCTCCATGTGACCGGTTGACTTGCCTTGGAGGTGGCAAAGCCAACCTCTCCTCCTCCACCACAACCGGCTACCGGCAGCTGCCCTCCACCACTCCTCCTTGGCTCCTCCTTGCCTCCTCCTCCTCCCTTGGATCAAACCAATCTCCACCACCCATCTCCACCCATTTTTCCTATAAAAGGAGGTGCTCCTCCCCTCACAAATTCATCCCAAAAATTGAAAATCACTTCTCTCTCTACATTTTGTTACTTGTAAGTTTGGTTCGGTTTTGAAATAATACTCCTATTTGTTCTTGAGTATTATACTGGAAATTATAATACTCTTGTCGGTTCTCGAGTATTATAATACTGTAGAGAATACTCCTGTTGGTTCTTGAGTATTCAGTAGGAAATTAGGAATACTCCTGTTGGTTCTTGAGTATTCCACCCCTTTCCCTCTTACTGTTTTCAAAAACCCCCGAGTATTTAGCTATGGTATCCATCTCTATGGATATTCGTAGCTAAACTCTTTATTCGGTGGAAGGTATTTTCTTGTATTATATAATGTTGTAATATCTTTTAGTTTCATTTCTTTGTATTCAAAACTTGTTCTATGTGCCATTTATAGTCAGAATTTCCAAGGTTGAGTGGATGCTACGAAAGGGCAAAACTCTTCCGTGGGGATTCGTGAACATACTCGGGTAAGTGGATGCTACGAAAGGGCAAAGCTTATCTGAGAAGTTCGACTCATCTAAAACACCACTTGGTCAATCGTAACTGTGAGATCAAGTGGATGCACAAAAGGCTAAGATACTTCGAAAGGAGGAATTAGTCTGAAATAGAACAAGGGTTGCTTTAAACGATGTTGCAAGTCTTGCGCTACGAAAGGGCCTCGATTCATCTTTGAATACTTAGAAAAGTTACTAACAGTTTATTATATACATGTTATAATATAAGAGTACCTGAAACCGAATGCTTTTCTTTACTGTTAAACCGCAATCACCAACTGCTGATCTACCGGAGGAATTACAATCACGCATCACCCACTGTAAGTCTTCTTTGTATTTACAGCATTTAATTTCTGTATTTTACTTTTCCGCAATCAAAACCAAAAACCCCCAAAAATCACGTAGTTAATTAGAGCGCTAAAATCTCAATCAACCATAAAACACGCTCCCCCCAGTTCAATCACCCTAAAAGAATAGCCTATTCCCCTAATTCCCTTGGGTTCGACCCCTACTTACCACTTACTACCCAGTAGTGTAGTCACAAGTAGCGGATATTATAAATTTATTTGTACAGAGGACACTGCACCTTAACGACAGTGCGGTGGCCCTCCGTCAGTAAGACAGCGCTTCACCAAGTGCTATCTATTCGACCGCTATCTTATGTCGAGACATTAGACATCGCTTCTCCAATAAGCGCTATCTAAAGTCTAAACATTAGACAACGCTTCTCTAGTACAAAACGCTGTCTAAAGTCAAACTTAAGACATCGCTTTATCATTAGGCGCTATCTTATGTCTACATCTTAGCAAAATTAGCATGTATATTTATTTTCAAGCAAGTATATCTAACAAGTCTAGAAAATACAATTTGCATCGTCAAAATTGAACATAATGCATCAAAGCATCAAACAAATACAAAAATATGCAAACAACAAATCATATGTCAATACGATAATCCATCTCACAAAACCAAAGTCGACACACATAATTAATTGAAACCAAAATCCAACTCATCAAAGCATCAAACAAATTTGCCAAGAGAGGCTTACGTATTCGGCGCACAATCATCTACAAATCTTCAAGTTAAGGCTTCGCTATTGGGAGCAACCCAAGCAACACATCTGTTTCAAATCCATACCAATGACTATCAATCAATCAAAACCAAAAAACTGAAGAGAAGATGAATACAAAACTCAACCCTTAACTAATAAAGCAAATCGCAAATCGAAATCGCAACCACAAAATCTGAGTTTCGGGTGAGTGAGATGTATATGAGTAAGATTTTCGTGCAAAGAATATGAGTGAGATGAAGAATATGAGTAAGATGAATACAACGCTAGGCAAATAAGGAATCGCAAATCGGCAAATAACGAATCGCAACCAAACAATGAATCGCACCTGAGCGAAGTCAAAATCTGAGTTTCGAGTACGATTTTCAAAATCAAAATCAAGTGAATTCGAAGACGGCATACCTGAGCGAAGACGGCAGTAAGAATTCGAAGGCGGGCGAAGACGGCAGTAAGAATTCGAAGGCAAGGTAATAGTAAGATCTGAGTAAGAATTTCGAGTGACTGTCAGATATGAGATTTTAGTTTAACAAGAGACATCGCTTCAACCCAAAGCGCTGTCTTTCATTCTCGTTTTCGACACCGCTTAGAAAATAAGCGCTGTTTTATGTGAACTTAAGACATCGCTTATCTTCCAAGCGATGTCTTATATAACCTTAAGACATCGCTTATTTCCAAGCGCTGTCTAAAGTTCACATAAGACAGCGCCTGAAACTCAAACGCTGTCTAAAGTTACCTTAAGATAGTGCCTATGTCTGAAGCGTTGTCTAAAGTCCACTAAAGACAGCGCTTTCTCAGTAAGCGCTGTGTAAAGTCCCGTGTTTGAAAGGCAGTGCTTATCTGAAGCGCCGTCTTTGGTGTGTTTTGTACTAGTGCTTGATAGAGTAAAGATCATGTACAAAACTTTTTTTTGTGCAAAATGCAAAGTTCGTCAAAACTGTGTTTTAATTCGTCACCGAAAAACTAAAATTACTACATAGTTCATTACGAATAATTTATAATTCGTCATCGAGAAATTAACCATATAAAAATTTTAATACGAAATTTTATCTCATCCATCCAAATTATTAAATTAAGAATTGTGATTAATTTATATTTTTTACAAAAATATGCTATTTTGCACCGAATCTTATAATGCAATAAATGAAATTAATAAGAAACATTGGAAATAGTGGAAGATTGGTCCCCACGTGTCGAAATCGGGTTCGTCCATTCCGATTTATGATTCATAAGCACCATATCTTCCTTTCACCCTACATCCTATTCTCCTCTTCGGCACTTTCTCTCTCTCCGGCGCCGAAGACTTACGTGAACGCCGACGAAATCGAATAGCTTTCTTTCTTATGACGGCGGTGTCTAATTCGCTTGGTGCAGGTCGGGAATCTATCCGACACAGTTTCAGTTGCTGCTTTTTGCATTCAATTCGAATCGATAGACTTCCTAACTTGCATCAACTGAATCCGACACCGCCGTGAATTTCGCTTCGCCTTTCAGATCTCAATTTAGATCTGGCTGAATTGCAACAAATATGCATCTGTTTGCATCGTACTATTAGTTGAATCTCTTGCTGTATATTCAATTCTTATGCATTTGACTTGGCATGGGTTGGATTTGTGTAGTCACTGGATCCGGTATTATTGGTTGATGTTATAAGTGTATCGATTCTGATCTGATTATATTTTGATGTAGACTTTGATATTGAAATTGCGAGCAATAGGTCAATAATGATTTCAGTTTAGTAGATATTTTTGGACAGTATGTTGAATTGATGCAGCAGAAATATACACCTCCTTTTGGGAAGGAAAAAAGAACAATGTCATTTTCTATTTTTTTTTTCAGTGTCAATTGCAAATGATGTATTTCTATTCCTGATGCTTTATGTCGTTTTCAATTAAGATGCTTTCTTTGGATAAACTTGTTTCAATTAGATGAATGAATCTAAAGAATTGAAAGCATCGTTAGGGTGTTGTATAGGCTACTTTCGGTAGTTTGATATCTACCAGCAGCTAACTTGTCCACTGCATTCGGTAACCTGATTCTCATAGGTGCCAGTCTGATTATAAATGAACTAATGGCATGGCTGAACTTTATGCCCTTCTGTTGTGTAGTTGGATGATTCACATGTCGAGCTAATTTTATTTATTTATTTTTACCCTTACTGTCATCCCAACTGAGTCCATGTATGTTGAAATTTCCCCCCTTTTGTTGTTTAAATCAGTGTAGTGATTAGCATGTTAACATAATGATCAGTGAGATACTTTTTATTGTTATTCGAAACAGGTGAATGAGGAGGAAACATATGTGGCCCCAGGGAGAAGCAACCGAGATCAGGGTGGTGCCTCCATTGTGATTCTGGCATGGTGTATTGACAAACAACAAAAGCAAAAGATAGATGTTTTGCCCATCTCTCACAAAACTGATACCAATCAATATTCAAGCATCACATCTTAAGTCTTTCTGAACGAACAAGATCTAGCCCTATCTTTGCTGTTACACAGTGTAATTCAATGCCACTGGAAGACTGGTGGTGTTAGAAGGATCGGTCGGCCAAGTTTTGGGACATGATGAGCTATATATTCTCTTACATGATTGTGAGCTCTCGGGGCTGAAGAGGCTCACTCTCATACAATCTCGTAACAGTTTCAGTGATCTGTCATCCGCAACCACTGTTATCTTTATCTATGTTGTTGAAGAGTAGTAGAAACAATCAGGGGCAGACGTGCAGTGTACCATAAATGTGGAAGACATGGTAGACATCTTGTAAAAACTTCATGCGGGCATGCCTGACAACTAGCAATGAATTATTTAGATAGATCTCACGGTAGGCAGTAGTACGATGGCTAAACAGGCATGTAATCAGCAGACTTTTATACAGGAGGTCGGAGGAGATGAAAATATTCCTTAACCTGCTGCAAATGGAGGGAAATTACTCATGTTAATTTGTGCATCAAACAGATGAACTACAATTTGATTTCCAATCTGAAGAATACAACCTATAAAAAAAGTGATGTGCCTAGTTTATGATAAATATCAGCTCAATGACAGGAAATATGATGATGTCGTCACCAACTAACAAAATAATTAACTGTGCTTTACCTGGTAAGGTGATCAAGCAACCAATGAAGCTCAATGTGAATTCCAATCTGAACTCTCCTGCCCTCGCGTATCGAGTAAGGCCACGGATATCAGCCCTGTCAAAGAACTTCACTTGTTCTGGATAGACTGCTCAGGATCTGAAAATCAACTTCAGTGATTACAGAATTCAAGAATCTTCACAACCATCCTAGCTCAATCTAGCTGATCATCTTCAACCATGCTTCCATCAGGTCGCATCTCTTTATTTAGCAATAGGAACAATTTTAGAGTCTCTTCTGGTAGAGATTCCAAGCCATCACCAGCTCGGAACTCCTGAAGTTTTCCTTCAATCCGGATCCAGCTACAACCAGGAGTTTTAATAATGCCTCTTTGTCTCATCAAACTCCACATATGGGCTGACTCATCCCATCTTTCCTCTTTAGCATACATTTTCGAGGATATGACATAATTTCCAGAGTTTGAAGGCTCAATCTGAATAAGAAGTTTCGTTACTCGTTCAATGATATCAATGAATTTTAGTTTTTGACAAGCACCAAGAAGCGATCCTAAAATAACTGCATCTGGTTTTTCAGGCATTCGTTCCAAAAATTCCCAAGCCTCATAAATACGGCCAGCGCGTGCCAAGAGATCAATTATGCATGAGTGATGCTCAATTTTTGGGACCAATCCGAATGAGGAGGTCATGAGGGTGTATAAATGAAGGCCCTCATTTACAAGTCCAGCATGCACACACGCAGAAAGGACCGCCACAAATGTGATATCATTTGGGCGAACATGATGACATTCCTTCAGCATTCGTTTGAATAGTGACAAGGCCTCCATCGCCTTCCCATGAAAAGCAAAGGCTGATATCATTGTGTTCCAGGAGACATCATTTTTCTGGGGCATTTGTTCGAAGATTCTGAGGGAATCATTTAAGCTTCCACATTTTGCATACATATCAATCAGTGCAGTGGCAACAAACACATCACACTGGACCCCTTTCTGTAAGATATAAGTCTCTGTCCACTTTCCTAAGTCAAGAGCCCCTATCGCAGCACACGAAGAGAGTACCCCTACTAATGTGATAGCATTGGGCTCGACTCTTATCGCCCTCATTTCATTGAATAAGCTTATTGCTTCATCAGCCATGCCATTCTGCGCATACCCGGTGATCATAGCATTCCATAACACTACATCTTTCCTCTCCATTTCGTCAAAGGTCCCCCTCGCCAAACTCAAATCCCCACACTTGCTGTACATATGAACCAATGCAGACCCTATATACGTGTTCAGCTCCACGTCAGTCTCATCTACAAAATCCCTTATCCACTTCCCCAAACTCAAATCCCCTAGCTCCCCGCACGCCCTCAAAACACTCACCAGGGTCATTTCATCCGGATGAAACCCACCTTCTCTCATTTCCCGAAACAAACCCACAGCCTCCCTAGCAAACCCCAACTTCGAATACCCCGAAATAATCGAATTCCAAGACACAACGTCTCTTACAGGAATTTCATCAAACACCTTCCGAGCCTCATCCAGCTCACCACAGCTGGAGTACATAGTGATCAGAGAATGACTAACATGCTCATCCCCTTCCAAACCAGCTCTAAAAGCCCCCGAATGCGCTGCCCTTCCATGCTCCAACGCCTTCAGATTCGCACAGGACTTGAACACAAACGGGTAGGTGAAATTATCCGGCGTCACACCCGACCCTCTCATATCATAGTACAACCCCATCGCAAGATCGAATCTTTCCCACGTCGTGGCCAGGCCACGGATCATCACATTGAACGCGTAGCTGTTGGGTTGTCGAATCTGGTAGAAGAAACGAAAAGCGAGGTTAAAGTGTTTGAGGTCGATAAGTTTTGGGAGGATGAAATTGGACTTGTCGATGGCGTTTACAAGCATCTGAGCGTAGATTTGTAGAACGGATTTGGTGGAAACGCATAGCCGCAACAAAGCTAAGAACTTCACGGTCAACGGCTGCAATCGGCACGCAGTCAACGATGGGTTTGAATTATACAGACCGCGGGAGATGTTTGATGTCGCCTTGCTCATTTTCTGCAGTCAAGAGTTACTCATTTGGTCATATTTTTATTCAAAATGATTTATTTTATTTATTTATTTGCTTTCAAAAGAAAAAATTTGGTTTGATGGGAGGGTAAGAACCCTTAAAATTCAGAGGATCTGAAAATTTCTATCATACATTTTTTTATGATAGGTACAACGATTCAGAATATCATACATATGACGATAGCCTTTATCATGTAGTATATTTATATTGATTTTCGAAGCTCTATTAAGGCATTTTGACCAGATCTTGATACATCTATCCAATTCTGAAGCTCGGGTCAAGTTCGTCATCCTTTACAAGGGATTCACATATCCACCCCGAAATCTTGGTACATTCTTGACACTTGAAGCTCAGGTCACACATTGAGCACCTTTACCATTGCGTCTTGGAGGCCGAATAACACCACCATTAGTACCCTCCGCGAGGGATAAACAATACATCTACGCGCGAGGCATGAAGAGGAAGGCGTCCACAAGCATCCACGCGCAAGGCGGGATGAGGAAGAGGGAAAGAAAGAGAAAGAATAAAGAATTCTCACAAAATTATGAGAAATATGCTACTCGGTGAAGTCGAATACTTGACCTCTTGACAATTTGTCAAGGGTTCAAGCCACTCGGCCAACACCTCTTTCGCAAAATTTCGATCATACATTTTGCTTATATGCATTTTTAGTTTTCGAAAAATGCACCTAGTTAAAAATTGGTGCATTAAAAGTGCATACGAAGAACAAATTGCATAACAAAAGGGTTCTCAAAGTTCTCAAAAAAAATTCTCATTTGAACGCTCTTCTTTGCTTGATTTACAATCCTTTTTTCACAAGATTTTCTATTTGATACCATGTTGAATTTCGCTCTATCTTACAGACCTGTCGTGTTTCCAAGGACTCCAAAATTCTGGAGGTGAAGCACATTTCAAGTTTTGGCAAATGTGAAATTTTCAGCTTGATCGAATTCTGAATTTTCATTTATTGGAAAGGGGGTGTAGATCAGAATGAGGTATGTATCAGATAGTCACAGTCATTTGTAGATCAGAAAAGCTGAATGGTGCTGATCGTCGCGGTCTGCTGAACATGTTGTGGCATGTCGGATTGCAGGGATATTCACAGTCGAATTTCCAAGAAGGCGATCTCTCGAAAAACCAATCTCCTACTGCTTTCGCAACTGTCTGCAAAGTCAGAGCTACAAATTAACATCCTTTCATGTTTCTAAATAAATTCAGTTGCTTTGTGGATATTAGGTCAGAATGAGGTGCAAACCTGATTTTATGCGCAAACTACAAACAAGTGAATATGTAAACATTAGATCATATTCGTGAACATATATCAAAACTTTGTGAACATTATCGTAATTTGATGAACTATTTATCTTGTAAATTTTGCTAAAATCGAGTAAACTTTATGAAAATTTTGGAAAAAATTTGGGTCGTTAGATGGACAATCAAAAGGTCAAGAGTGATTCTAAGTTTGCGCGTAATAAGGTTTCTACCTGATCCACTTTTTGTGGATACTTACCACATTTTTCACTTGCGGAGAGCCTCGACTTAGCCATAGCGCCTGTTGTTCTGTCTGACAGTGAAGGTAACACGAGTCTACGAAGATCCCCCTCGTCTTGGAAGGTCCAAGTTTGACAATGTCCTTCAGAAACTCTCCACGGAAAGCTGCAAATTTGTATTTAGAGGTAAAATCACCGAAGACACAATATATTGTGTTCCGAAGTAAGTAAACAAAAGCTTTAATAATTCATACTGACTTTTTATGGCTTTAAGTTGGTGTGGGGAGCATTTGTTGAAGTTCAGTTTGCATTTATTCCATGCACCACTGGGATCAGCTTCCGTAGGGGCCAACACGTTCTTAATCTGACAAAAAATGAATTACTCGTTAGGTCAGAGACGTATGCGTAACATAGAGAATTATAATTTTCTGACTAGTAGGGCAAGTAATTCTAACCTGCCATGAGTCATAAGCGGAGTTTAGCAGAAAAAGGGGAGTCTTGACATATCGTGCCGCTTTTTGTGGAAAGAAACACTGAAATAGTTTTTATTGACATGTTTAAAACGTGTCGAAACTGAAAGTGCAAAGGCTATAATTGATGTTAGAGCAACAAGGAAGAAATAGTTGACATTTACCGAGGGTGGATTGATTTTTGAAGTGCAAGAGGCTGGCAAGTTTCCTGCGGAATTCTACGAGATTTTACGAATCAGAGAAAAACAAAAGGTTAAGAATTTCTGAGTACTTGGAATTCTGAGGAGTGCTGGAAATACTTACATGGGTGGCCACCACTTGGTTAAAGTAAGTTTTGAATGCGTGGCCACCTGAAACGTCCTTCCTGTTATCAGACCCTAAATCAATATAATTCACAAATATGATACATAGATAACAATAAGGGTAAATGAGATATGATTACGCGTTGATAAAGAATCCAGCATCTGAAATGCATTTCACTTTAGCGGGTTGTGGAATAATCGTTCGGAAAATGTCACAATGCAGGATAGAAGTTAGGCCACCAGCCGAGCACCCAGAGAGTATGGCCTGCCAATTTTCCCAAAGTAAAAAAAAAACAAGCGCCGAATTCTTCTGTCAAATGATATGCATAGGTGAATAAAGCCTTACATTTCGAGCATTCTTCATTCCTTTGGCTAACAAGTCTTCCATGACAGCAACAAACACTTTAGCTCCTCTGAAGTGTAGATTAGTCTGGTAGATGTCAAATAGCCTAATTCATACTGCATTCCATATCTCGTTATAAACCGGAAAAAAATGTTTGGATTGGAACTTACAGGGTCTACTTCTTCCTGATCACCAGTAAATGATGATCCGTCGCAGTACCTAACCTTAATCCTATTCCAGTTATAAAAATCTGCACAAACACATAAAAATAAAATCTTATGTCAAATAAATATGTTTTTTTATTTTTTTTAAATGTTTGAACTGTTCTTGTGTGTTACCTGGATTATGACTTTGTTGTCTGCTCAGGATTCCGGAAAAGGGAATCTGCGTTGCCATCTTTCTCGAAGAACCTAAGCGGGTATTCATCCGCTCGATGCAGTTTGTAACGTTGTGGCACCATCCACCACCCTTGTGAAGCCATAAGAATTTCAAATTTTAACAGACTCAGCAAACTAAATTCATTAACAAGCCTTCGCCGAAATCAAACAAAAAACAGAACTGATTAACTGACTGACCAATTATATTTGGTCTCGACCGTTTTCTGTTCTTCTTTTTATGGAATATAATTATTTTTGAAAAAAAAAATATGATTGACTAACCTCCATCTGCACCAGCCAGTTGTTAATTCCATGGCCGAATCCTCGATCTAAATGGTACGCTGGTGGACTTCCATCTAAACAAACTGCATTGATCAAATTACTCAAAATTATCAGAACACAACAAAAATATGAACATTTACACATTTTCTCATTTCAAAAAAGTCGCAAATAAATAACCTGCTCCAAACCGAACAGCATCGTGCACTAAAGTTATGTTAACGAATACTGCAGCTTCTGCCGCAGACGCCATCATCAAAGCAAAAACGGCGACAGTAAGCCATTTGTGCGATTTTTCATGTTGATGCATTATGCTGCAGAAAAATGAAATATAAATGAAATACCAAAACTCTTTATCAGAAAAACATATAATTCTAAGCTGCTTCCTGCTAATTATCAGACAAACAAGACCTGAAATATTGATTTTTTACTATTCCATCCACCTATAATTTTCTGATTTATTGCGTAATAACTGGGAAAGGAAACCTGCAGATCAACCTTATTTTCTTTCTTGCATTGTCTGCTACTCAAATAGGCATTTTTTTTTCAAATTTGATTTTTTACCTTTTTTTGCTGAAGTAATTGTGAACAAGGAAATCCAAAAAATTATAATCAGCAATTCTTCATGTACCTTTTGATTTTCTGTTCTGTCCTGGGAATTTGGACTATATTATAAGTAACAAGAGGCCAGATCTGGTGCAAAGCCCAGATCTGGTGCAAAATACAAAGTCATCTTATCCTTTGATTTTGTTAATCCAACGGTGTCTATTTAATTAAATTAAATGAATTAAAACTAAATTTTAATAATGTTTCTCTCTCTCAAAAGGGCATAATTGACCCAAAATTTGCACCAGTTCATCACCCCCGTTTCTCTGCCTCAAATCTCGCAAAATCCGACGAATTTAGAAACGAAAATCTGCACATCATCGAAGACCAGTTCGCCATCGCAATCGCAATTCATCCAGTTCGCCATCGCATCATCGAAGACCAGTTCGCCATTGCAGTTCCCCAATTTCTCCTTCCAATCGGCGGCGAGTCATGGTTGTTATCTCCTCCCCAACAAAAACTGACGACGAAGAGGGGTTGTCCTCCTCCGACGAAATCTGGGTCGCCGGGTCAAAGAGGGGTTGTCCTCCTCCGACGAAATCAAAAACGCAGAAGAAACGCAACTGAATGATTGAAGAGAAACGCAGAAACGAACTATAAATTGGCATAACGAATTATAAGAAATCGGACTTAATTCGATCAAATTGAAGGAGTAAAACTTCGTCGAACTCAGTTTTTCACACTCTGGATCATCTTCGGCATCAATGGAACTCAACCCAAAATGCAATCGACAGTTTCGAAAAGAAAATTCGAAAAATGGTCATGAAGAACTATATAATGGATATGACGAACTATAAAATGGCATGACGAATTATACATTGAAACTACCGAATTCTTGACGAATGTTAGTTTACATTTGACGAATTGTAGCATAATTCGTCGTAATTGCATGACCCCTGAAGAATTGTAGTTCAAATTCGACGAATTATGCTATAATTCATCAACAGTGGTTTATAATTTGTCAACAGTGGTACATTCCAGGATTTGCTTTCTGGGCTTCCTGGTCTTCGCCTTGTGGTTCTTGATATCTATGAGCCTCTGCTAGATATGATCATGAAGCCAGCAGATAATGGAATGTGCAAGTGCTACATTTTTTATCATCAGTTCAGATAATGTTAATGACAGTTGTCTATGTGATGACTATCTAATATATATTTCATGTGAACTGAAACATTCACATGCTTCCTTGAGTCGAGAAAAGCTTGTTGTGGAACAGGGACGCTAGAAACTTCCTACTTTGTAATGCAAGATCAGTGGGAACATGCTATAATGCTACCGGGTATGTGTTTTGGGATAGTTTTCATCCCTCTGAAGCAGCAAACTATGTTTTGGCTGGTTCTCTACTTTCACAGGGGATCTCCCTAATCTCTTAAAACTGCATCGGATCATAATTCGTCATGGGTTACTTATAAGTCGTCATGCTGCAGAACGGTCACGGCCATGGTCATACTCACAACCACGGTCACTTGCCGTCTTCGGCTGTCATAGTTCATTGACGAATTGTAGTCCAAAATTGACGAATTATGTCAAAAATAATGACGAATTGTCATATAAAATTTGGGTTTGGAATTTTGCGATTTTGATTGGGATGATGAACTATAAAATGGTCATGACGAACTATAAAAATGGCATGACGAATTATAAGAAATCGGACTTAATCGATCAAATTGAAGGAGTAAAACTTTGTTGAACTCATTTTTTCACACTCTGGTTCATCTTCGACTTCAATGGAACTCAACCCAAAATCAAATCAGCAGTTTTCATAAAGAAAAATTCAAAACTGAACATGACGAACTATAAAATGGGCGTGACAAATTATAACAAAATCGGACTAAATTTGATCAAATTGAAGGAGTAAAACTTCGTCGAACTCAATTTTTCACACTCTGGATCATCTCCGCATCGATGGAACTCATCCCAAAATCAAATCACCAGTTTTCATAAAGAAAAATTCGAAACTGAACATGACGAACTATAAATTGGCCATGACGAATTATAAAATGTCTTGACGTATTATACAATTATACTGCCAAAATCTGGACAAATTTTAGATACATTTGACAAATTATAGCATTGTACGTTGAAGTGTACTACAATATGTCGTAATTCATGACGAATTATAGTCAAATTTTGACGAACTATGATATATTTCGTCAAACTAAGATTATAATTCGTTAAGAATTCCGGAGAATATAACCGTTTATCGACGCCCGTTGTCTACCCACCACAACTACACGACGCCTCCACGACACCACAACCGCACAACGCCTCCTCGACGCATGTGTCTACCCACCGCAACCGCACGACGCCTCCTCCAATTTGACTCTACCCACCACAACCGCACGACGCCTCCTCGACACCTCCTCGACATCTCCTATGACTCGCCTCATCAACACCATCCATTTGCAGAGCATGCAATTTCAAAACTGAATTTCAAACAAGCAGCAAGCGCCTTGGCCAAGATTGGGCGTCATCGGATGCCAGGCGTCTCCGATTAGGACGACTTTGTCTGTGGATGCGGGAGGGCTAATGATTGGCCATAGTAATCGGTCTACTAATGGTGTTTTTGAGATTGTGTCGTCGGGAGTCTGAGAGTTGGGGAGAAGGGAGGAGATTCAGATCTGGGATTTTCATGGAGGAGAGGAGAGGAGAGAGAATGAGAGTTTTTTAATGGAGAGGAAGAGAGAGAACGTGAAAATCCATATTTGCCCTCCACGCATTAAAAAATAAAATTAAATATATTTGTTTTCAATTAATCTGAGCCATTCAAAGATTTAAATGAATGGTTGAGATAACTTTGTACTTTTTACAATAATTATCACTTTGCACCTGAACCCTACTCTAAGTAACAAATATCATAATCAATAACTGTTAACTGGCTGATTTTATTATAGTTTAAGGTGCACTGAATGCTCATAATTATGGTATTTAATCCATTTCCGTTTTTTTAAATGTATATACACTTTCCTCATATACACTTTTCAATGTACATACACTTTCTGAAAATCATCAAAACAAAATAGAAAAAAAGAACCTCATTTACAAAATTATACAAATGTTCAATACACTTTAACTTTGGGCTGGGCTTGATACAGACAGGGCTTTAAAGCTTAATGTTGAAACAGGTCCTAATGAAGGGGACACCTTTTTTTTTTAGCACGAAGAGGAATTTAAGGTCTCTTTTTTGTGAACTTTGAAGTTCAGTACTTTTTCTGTACAGTTCAGTTAACACTTCATTTAGATCTCTAATGAAATATTTAGGGTTGTTCTTTTGCATTTATATTTTCAGTTTTTAAATTCAGTAAAGTTAAATAAAGTTTTATACAGTTAAACTAAGTTCAGTATAAGTTAAGTTAAATTAAATTCAGTATGGTTAACTTATGTTCAGTACAGTTCAATTAAGTTATGAATTTCCAAATTTCAGTTTAATTTGAATTCAACTTCTTTATTCAAGACCTTTATTAAGGTATATATGAGCTTGATCATGAAGTGTTATCATATTTGAATTCAAACCCGGTAGCCGCTCTTTTTTTGTGAACTTTTTCTGTACAGTTCAATTAACACTTCATCAAATAAAAACCACATTTAAATATAAAAATTACAAACCATTTAAGAATTCGACATGTGGCACTCTCGACCAATCATAATTCAGGCCGCTTTTTGTAAATAAAAAAAATGAAAACGAACTTATTTAAAAATACATAAAAAATGAAAACGGACTTATAGTTCAGACATTATATAATTTTTCTGTACAGTCAATAAAGTTAAATTAAGTTCAGTATAATTAAATTAAATTTAGGACAATTAAATTAAGTTTAGTACAATTAAGTTAAGTTAAAATAAGTTCAGTACGGTTAAATTAAATTCCTTACAGTTAAATTAAGCTAAATTAAATTAAATTTCAATTAAATTAAGCTCAAAAGAACGGCCTTATAAATTTGAATTAATTTTTGATTTTTTAACCTTTTTTATTGTAAGTTTTACCTCTCATACATATCAAGCATTATACAGAGATACATCTTTCACACATTGCATGAGAACTTTATCGAGTACATATGAATATCTAGACTCTTGGAGCACAGACCACTCTAGGCACCAACTCGAATTTGGTACTTGAATTTCGTCCACTGAAGCACATGCCGTAAGGCACCTCTTAACTTGAACCCACGAGTGTCAACTTCAAACTCAGCACCTCCACACGTTCATGGAAGGAAGAGACGAAGCAGCACCAGCAACACGTCCACAAGTGACGAACAACACCTCCGCGAGGGAGGAACAACAACGTCTCCACGCCAATGCGGGACGAAAAGCACTCTACCACAAAAGTGAAAAAAATATGTTACTCAAAGAAGTCGAACCCTTGACCTCTTGAGGTAATGTCAAATGTACAAGCCACTAAACTAAACCATTTTCAAGGTTTTTTTTAACTTAAAAGTAAAATAAAATGATCAAATACAAAATTAAAGTCACCTAATTAAGCTCATCAATTCAGGGTTGAGATCCCATGAGAAGTAACAAATTTGGTGAGAAATGAGAAGTAATCACAACCATTCAAGTTTTGATCCAACAACCCTTATTTTTTGGATTTTTTGAATCTTAATATCTATATTATATGTTCTTAAGGGCATTGTTATAAATTTGTATCCATATAATTACCGGTATTACGAATTTTGTTCTTTTAAGTCTACGGATTTTGATCTTTAAGTTTTACTATTTTGACATTACGAATTTTGTTCTTTAAGTCTACGAATTTTTTATTGTTTAAGTTTTATTTACATTACAAATTTTGTTCTTTAAGCTACGAATTTTGGTTACTTCTCATTTCTTACCAAATTGGTTACTTCTCATATGATCTTTTCCCCATCAATTCTGGAATTGCTACGCCTGAGATGAGCTCAACTGTACCAGTAAGATGTAGCACATGCTGTGGTGCAGTTGCTTGCACAGACTACGATAATCGAAACGAAATGCAGAACAGTAAAAGACACAAAGCACTTGATGACCCAGTTCAGCTCAATGTAGCCTACGTCTGGGGGACTTCTCCCAAGTCCAATAAACAATCCACTATCACAGTATAAAGTACAGATTGACGTTCAAACAGCCTTTCAAACTACTGTTACACCTATACTATTCTCCAAGTGAATTGGGTGATCTAAGCTTCCCTTAGATCCGAAGACTCCCGTCTTGCACGTCCAGACCTCCTCCCGAGGCTGATACAGTCAAACCTACCACATCAAATTCTCCTGGTAGTGTTTGTCGTCTCTTGTGTGAGTCGAATAGCGAGCACAGACTTATACAACGCAGCGACGACACCTCTTGAACTCTGAACTAATTTGTGCGCAGCAACAATGTATGAGTTCAAGTAATTAAAACAAGTTGCTTACCAACTTGCTGCCTCAATCCTTCTATGATATCTTGATGACTTGAAGCATAGATTCACGAATTCAGCACGCAGATTGAAGGCTCCTCCACACGACGTCTCTCAATCGTTGCTCTCGAAATAATGAGTGCTCGTCTCCTTTGTATAGCCGTGTGGTTAGAAGATAAAAAAACCCTAGATTTGATCTTCTAACCCCTAGATAAGATATGGATAATTATTGTTGTGAATTTAAACTATATCTGCATATCTTTATCACATAAGAGGTGGTCTTGATGATGTGGCGGTCGAGAAGATCTGATAGATATCTATCTTTCCAAAAAATTAGGTGTTGTGCTGATTTTTCTGAACTGAAAGATAGATCTTGCACAGATGCTAGCACAAATCACTTTGAAATCTTCTTGCACAGATTTGTGTTTTGCCTAGATTGCACTTTATACTCCAACAATCTCCCCCTTGACATTTGAGGCAAAACACTTCTTCTGCATGACCTCTTTTCAACCAGTAATTGAAACTGGCATAGATAGTATCTAGAACAGTCTCGCCCGAATACTACTTAACACAAATCATTTGTAGCACACATCATCACAGCCCAGCATCCCATCCACAGCCACGCATCTCTACTCATGCAGATACTCCCTCTTTTTGTCGCAAGTGGCAAGGGACCGTTGCACATACTACTCCTCTTCATATTCAGTATCCCGGCGCTGAGCACGCTAAATTTTCATTCATTTGATCTCGCTTTCGAGGAACAGATACTGGCAGCTGGATTGTTTCCGGGAGTTTCACAGAAGCCCCGCTTGGCCTCTTTCCTCCTGCCCCAATGTGTGGCACGCTCTTCTTCAGCTTTGCGATAGGAGTGTGCTCGTCTGGATCATCACTTTTCTCAGTTGACATAGAAATTTTGATCAGTTGGCTTCTCCGAGATAGGTTCAGAAGCTGCCCACAGATTTTGCACTGCTTTATCAGACTCTTCTGTAGACAACACATCCTCAGGGACGTACTCTACATCAGTATCTTTGCTTGCCTTTTGAGACTCCACATGACTTGTTTTCCACTCCGACTCAGTCTCTTCAATAGGCACAGAGATCTCCTTGGTCTTCTCAACATCCGGCTCTGTCTGTCCAGCCACTCCTTTCTCTTTTTCAGCAGGCTTATCCTCTCTCACTTGCTTCTCTTTCGCCAAGTTAGCCATCAATTTTGCTTGAATTTGCGTCACCAAATCTGCAACAGAAATTGAGCCACCTTCGACCACTACTTGGTCCCCAACTGTACTGTCCGCCACTCTCTTCTTCACCAATTCTTTCACCAAACTTTCTTCACCCATCGGCACCCCAACAGGAACATCAGCAACACTAGATTGTTCAGCAACAGGCTCAGAAGATGTACCTTTAGGCTTCCTTGAAGAAACCCCTTTGATTGGAGTCGTGGCCTGTCCATACTTCTTCTTCTCGATGTGTGATGTGCCGATCTGTGCAGTCTCCCCCTCAATGGTAGACTCCTTATCCAACAAGATGGATCTTGACCAGTCACCGGTAGCACCTTGGTGGAATCGACGGCCTTGTCAACAGCCTCCTTTTGAATCTCCGTCGGAATAACTGTCTCAGGTGGCGTCGGGATGACCTCCTGTTTCTTCAAGGACTCACCTTTCACGTCAGCACTGAAGATAAGGAATACTGCTCTAGCTAACTATTTAAGGAGCTTGCACAGTTTGATTTAAACATATAGCTCCCCCTTACTACATGGCACGTCAGCAACACTTATAAGAGTTCTGCTTAGCTGACTGCCCCTGGCGTCAAAGCCTTCCAGTTGTTCATGACACAAATGCCAAGTACAGACCTTAGTGTCTCAAATCTCTCAGCATCCAAAGGCTTTGTCAGAATATCCGCTAGTTGTTTCTCTGTTGGCATGTGGCACATACCGATGATTTTATCTTAAACTAACTCTCTAATGAAGTGGTGTCTGATGTCAATATGTGTTGTCCGTGAATTCTGTACTGGATCCTTAGAAATGCTGATTGCACTCATGTTGTCACAGTATAATGTCATGGTGTCCTGATCGAGTCCCACTTCCTTGAGCATCTGCTTCATCCAAAGCATTTGAGCACAACAGCTCCCTGCAGCTAAATACTCCGCTTCAGTAGATGACAGTGAAATACTGTTCTGCTTCTTACTAAACCAAGATACTAGGTTATTGCCCACGAAGAAGCATCCACCAGAAGTACTCTTTCTATCCTCAATATTACCAGCCAGTCTGCATCGGAGTATACAACATTACAACCACTTGTATCTCTTGTGTACCACAGTCCATAATCAGCAGTACCACTTACATATTTGATGATCCTCTTCACCTACAACAAGTGACTTTCCTTCAGATCTGCCTGATACTTGGCACAGACTCCCACTGCTTGACAAATATCTGGTCTGCTCGCAGTCAGGTATAACAAGCTCCCAATCATGCTTCTGTACAAGGTCTGGTCCACTGAAGCTCCTGCATCATCCTTAATGATCTTCACATGTGTAGCAGCTGGAGTTCTCTTGTGGGTAGCCTTGTCCGGTCCAAATTTCTTCACTAGATTTCTAGCATACTTGGCCTGAGTCAAGAAAATCCCTTCCTTCGACTGTACAACCTGCAGCCCCAAGAAGTAGTTCATTTCACCCACCATGCTCATTTTAAACTCGCTTTGCATCTGGGCCACGAACTCATCCACCATCTTCTGAAAGTTTGAACCAAACACAATGTCATCGACGTAGATCTGTGCAATGATAAAGTGTTTGTTATCCTTTTTCACGAACATAGTCTTATCTATTCCCCCTCGAGTGTAGGCCATGCTCATGAGGAATTGCGTCAACCTCTCATACCAAGCTCTAGGGGCTTGTTTTAGTCCGTATAAGGCCTTCTTCAGCTTGTAAACATGATCTGGATAATGAGGGTCCTCAAATCCTTTAGGCTATGCCACGTACACTTCCTCGAATAGCAGACCGTTCAAGAAGGCACTCTTCACATCCATCTGGAACAGTTTAAACTTTAAGTAGCATGCCACTGCAAGCAGAAGTCGAATAGCTTCCAAGCATGCTACTGGGGCGAATGTCTCATCAAAGTCGATCCCCTCTATCTGAGTGTACCCTTGAGCTACCAGCCTGGCTTTGTTTCTCGTAATGTTGCTACTTTCATCAGTCTTGTTCTTGAATATCCACTTTGTTCCAATGATGTTGACTCCACTTGGACAAGGAACAAGATCCCATACATTATTATGAGTGAATTCACCCAACTCCTCTTGCATAGCCATGATCCAGTGGTCATCTCGCAAGGCTTCCTTCACATTTATTGGTTCCACCTTTGATAAATAGTAGCTATAGTTAATCATATCTCTATAATTAACATGAGTTTTACCTCTAGTTCTGATCTTGTCATGAGGATTGCCAATGACACTGGACAGAGGATGATTCTTCTGGATTCTGCTAGAAGGTTGCAAGCTGGCTTCACCACGTCCTGATTGAATTTGATTCACCTCACTTTCATCAGCATCTTGCATGTGTACGTCATTATCCTCCTCGGCCGAATCTAACACAGATTCAGGCACAATTTCAAAATGTGCATCTGGTACAGACCCCTCGTACAGGCTTAGGGCGAGTATCCTGAGTCTCCATATCATCATCTGGTTCCTTCCTTAGAGGTGAATCCTTGGCATCGTCGATCACCACATTGATTGACTCAATCACTGTTCTAGTTCTCTTATTGTAGACACGATAGGCTCTACTGTTTGGAGAATAACCCAGGAACAGTCCTTCATCACACTTACTGTCCAGCTTCTACCTTTGCTCCCCATTGGTCAGAATATAACAAGTACTTCCGAAGACATGAAAGTGCTTAACAGTGGGCTTTCTTCCTTTCCAAAGCTCGTAGCTAGTCTTGTCCATCCCTGGTTGAATCAGGACTCTGTTCAGGACGTAGGTAGCTGTTAACATAGCCTCAGCCCACAAATTCATGGGGACGTTCTTCGCATGCAACATTACTCTCGTCGTCTCTTGTACAGTTTGATTTCTCCGCTCTACTACTCCATTCTGTTGCGGTGTAATAGGAGATGAGAATTGATGTACAATGCCTTGCTCATCACAGAACTGTGCAAACTTCTCATTCTCAAACTCCCTCCCATGATCACTTCGAATGGACAAGAGATTTTCTCCTCGATCTCTCCTTTCATTAATCAGGCAGGTAGCAAGTTGTACAAAGGCTTGCACAGTTTTGGACTTCTCGCGCAAGAACATGATCCAAGAGTATCTGGTGTAGTCATCTATACATACGAAAGCATACCTCTTCCGCCCAATACTCTCCACCTGCATTGGTCCCATCAGATCCATATGCAGTAGCTCAAGAGGACGCTTGGTGTAGACTCTATCCAGTTTCTTGTGCACTGCTCGAGTCTTCTTTCCTACTTGACAATCACCACAAACAATTTGCATATCTCGTCTAATATTAGGATTACCTTCAATCAACCTCTCGTTGGCCAAAAACTTCAAGGATCTGAAATTGATGTGTCCCAAGCGTTGATGCCATAGATGCACTTCATCGGACCTACTCAACATGCATGTAATTGCTGCTGGCGTTGTAGCACGGCTTAGGAGATAACAGTTGTTGCTTGCACGATCTCCTTCCATCACACATACACCATGTTTGTCATAAACTTGGCAGGAATTTCTTGTGAATTGTACCTGGTTACGGCCATCGCATAACTGACTAACACTGATCTGATTGGCCTTTAACCCATCAACCCAATAGACATCATCCAGATGTGGCATGCCTGGCACATTCAGTGTTCCCTTGGCAAGAACTCTTCCTCTTTTCCCGTCACCAAATGTCACATGGTGGCTGTCGATGGGTCTCAGATTGGTCAGGTTCCCTCGAACTCCAGTCATGTGTATTAAACAGCCGCTGTCAAAGAACCAGCTCTCCTCATCCTCCTTGTCAGTTGAATTGTACGAGACACAGCAGTATTGATCATTCCTTGGTCTCCACACCATTCTACCTCGTCTCCTTGTTGGTTCTTTGTACTGGCTGTCACGTCTATAACGATAGTAATGACATTTGATGTGCCCAGGTTTGCTGCAATAGTAGCACACCCTAGCACGTTGCCATCCTACATCTCTTGGGACACGATACTGGTTGTCATTTTCTATGGCACAGACAAACTTATCAGCTGTCTTGTGCTTGTTGTCTTTATAAACTGTGCCACTAGCTTTCACAAACTACGTATCACCACTTTTCTTCTCACCAGTGAATCCAAGCCCTGTAGTATCTTTTATTCTCTTCTGCACAGACAGGATCTAGTCCAAATTCTTGGACCCTATGTTCAGGCTGTTCAGGAGCTTCTTGATTGAACCCATCTCCTCCAAGAGCTTCTTCGATTCTTGTTTGTCTCCTTCAGCCTTTTGTTTAAGCTCTTTTACTTCTTTCTCCAGATTTTCTTTCTCCTACGCAAGAATGCTGGCTTTAGATTCCAGTTCCTACTTTTCCAGTTTTAGAGTGATAACACCTGCATTTAGCCTCCTGTTGATGTCTACCAGCTCAGTCCACTTTGAGAACAATAGTGCATATTTCTCAGCAATGCACTCATCAGTGATTTCTTCTTCATCACTTTCTTCAGCTTCGTTCTCTTCCACCTCGGCTTCCTTTTTCTTGGCACAGTCTTTGGAACCAGTCCTGGCATAGTCTGTGGCATAGTCTATCGTGCTTGTCAGAGCAACAAAGTTGCTTGTCTCTTCCTCCTATGTGCTATCTTCAGTCTCATCATCACTCCAGCTGACATTCAGGGACTTCTTATTCTTCTTCTTCAGGGTGTTAGCACACTCTGCTTATATGTGGCCAAATCCTCCGTATTCCATGCACTGTATTCCTTTGGTCCATCCGCTGTTGTCATTTTCCTTCTGGTCAAACTATCTCTCTCGTGGCTGGAAATCCACTTCCTGGTGTCTTGATTTCTGGACTGATTCAGGCTGTTCTGGCCAGCTCCCTTATGGTTGATCTTCTTCAATAGTTTATTGAAGTTCTTTGTGAGTAACGCCACTTCCTCGCTCACTCCATCGGTGGATTCATCGTCTACCACAGTCTCAGCCTTTAAACCTACATATTTGACTTTGGGTTCGGGCACAATCTGGTGTTGCAATTCATAGGTGCATAGATTGCCAATCAATTCTTTCCAGTCCATGGTTTTTACATTGTTTGCTTCTTTTATAACAGTCGCCTTCATGGCAAATCGTTTAGGCAAAGACCTTAGAATCTTGCGCACAACCTTCTCTTCGGATAGAGCTTCACCAAGGGTAGATGCCTCATTCACAAGGTCACAAACTCTGGCGTTAAAGTCTTTGATAGTCTCATCCTCATGCATCTTTAACTCCTCAAATCTGGATGTCAACATCTGAATCCTGGACTAGTTCACCTTGTCAGTTCCTTCAAAGTGAGTGGACAGGGTATCCCATGCCTCCTTAGCACTTTCACAGTTCAAGATGAGTTTGAAAATTGTCTCGTCTACAACTGAGAAGATGGCATTTAGAGCTTAGCATTCCTCATGGCGAGACGCTCCTCTTGTTCAATCCATTCTGTCTCTGGTTTATGCACAACCCTTCATTAGTTGCCAACAAAGGAGGGTTCCAGCTAGTTAGCACAGACCTCCAAGCTTTCTCATCCACATTCTTGATAAACGCCTTCATCCTGGCCTTCCAGTAGCCATAATTATGCCCTTCTAACAGCACGGGGCGAGTAGTGATTTGTCCTTCCTTGATGCTCACCTTAGAACAGTAGCTAGCTTCCCAAGATCCTACTCCGTATGTTGAGAACCTGTTATGATACCAATTGGAATTGCTACGCCTGAGATGAGCTCAAGTGTACCAGCAAGATGTAGCACACGTTGTGGTGCAGTTGCTTGCACAGACTACGATAATCAAAATGGAATGCAAAACAGTAAAAGACACAAAGCACTTGGTGACCCAGTTCGGCTCATTGTAGCCTACGTCCGGGGGACTTTTCCCAAGTCCAAGGAACAATCCACTATCACAGTATATAGTACAGATTGACGTTCGAACAGCCTTTCAAACTACTGTTACACCTATACTACTCTCCAAGTGAATTGGGTGATCTAAGCTTCCCTTAGATCCGAAGACTCCCGTCTTGCACGTCCAGACCTCCTCCCGAGGCTGATACAGTGGAACCTACCACATCAGATTCTCATGGTAGTGTTTTTCGTCTCTTGTGTGAGTCGAACAGCGAGCACAGACTTGTACAACGCAGCAACGACACCACTTGAACTCTGAACTAATTTGTGCGCATCAACAATGTATGAGTTCAAGTAATTAAAACAAGTTGCTTACCAACTTACTGCGTCAATCCTTCTATGATAGCTTGATGACTCGAAGCTTAGATTCACGAATTCAGCACGCAGATTGAAGGCTCCTCCACACGACATCTCTCAATTGTTGCTCTCGAAATAATGAGTGCTCGCCTCCTTTATTATAGCTGTGTGGTTAGAAGATCAAAAACCCTAGATTTGATCTTCTAAACCCTAGATAAGATATGAATAATTATTGTTGCGAATTTAAACTATCTCTGCATATCTTTATTCCATAAGAGGCGGTCTTGATGATGTGGCGGTTGAGAAGATCTGATAGATAGATATCTTTCCAAAAAAATTAGGTGCTGTGCTGATTTTTTGGAACTGAAAGATAGATCTTACACAGATGCTAGCACAGATCACTTTGAAATCTGCTTGCACAGATTTATGTTTTGCCTAGATGGCACTTTATACTCCAACAAATTCATATCTTCAATTTAAATGAAGTCCAATTCATTCAGCTCACTTTATGGCAGTTTCAACTCAGGTCAAAATAATTCTATCTCCTCAGAACCCGTCTTTAAAAGTTATTAGGAATTGAATTCAATATTGAAGAGGTTTTTTTGGCAGCCTCCGCCTTCCAATCGCGCCCTAGAAGGAGTTGATTGTGTTTATTTTGTCATAGACCTGCACAAACGCGGGTTCGGGCCGGATTCGGGCTGGACAATTTTATATTTTATAACCCGTACAACCAGGTCGGGCTAAACCCGCCCGTTCAATTCGGGTTCAAAATTATGTCCAAGTCCGCCCATTTACTGGACCAGGTTACCCGTCGGGCCAACCCGGCCCGCTAAAAATATGTGTCAACTGTTTATACATGATTAAATTTCCTGTTAATTCAAAACATCAATCAAAACATCTTAAAACTAAACTGGGTCAAGCCAGTTTGTACCTGTCGGGCTGTTGTTCTGGGTAAAGCCAAAGTTACCTTTCTGTTAATGACAAAAGCATACTGAGTTAATGTGAAAATGCAAGACATGTGTGTGCATGTGCGTATAAAGTATAGTGGCAAGTTACTTCTCATGTTCAGGCCAATTTGCTAATTCCAGTATCAACAAGTGGCCATAACAGGAAACCAACTTAAGAAAGTATAGTTCTAAGTTTTCATCAAAAAGAAGAAGAAATGATTCATCAACGGCCTAAAGGCTAAAACTAAACTTCATCACACATTGTCTCATGTCTTGATTTAAAGCTCTGCATGCGATAAGGGTTTTCTCTTTTAATTGAAAATAATATAATAAATATTATGTTTAATTTTATAGCGGGTTAACGGGCGGGCTATTTAGCCCGATAGGGCTAAAATGGGTGTCCAGGTCCGACCTTAAAATAAATATGGTCCGGGTCGAACTGGTCTGTCGGGCTATAATGTATGTCCAAGCCCGTTTAAATTATCGGACGAACGGCCCGACCCGGATTTGTGCAGGTCTATTTTGTCACGTAAAATGTAAAACAAATTGGCAACATAAATATACAATATAAAAGTTACTATTTTGATTGCAATATAAAAGTTACTATTTTAAAGGACTTTTTTTATACTTCTTTGAGTATTAATTTCTACACTATTACTAAGATCGACCTCATCAGATTACGTGGACCCTTATTCGAGAAATAACCAAAGATTAAGACATAAAGTTAGGATCGTGTTTCTCTACTCCCCAAATTATTGGAGAGAATGAGAGACCTTCAATTAATAGGGATTCCGGAAACACAAGTATCCGAATGCAATTATGGTTTTAGCTTTTGTATTATTATTATTATGAATTTTTCACAATAAAGATAATAATTAAACATTTTTGTTCTCATGTTGTCACGGATAGGACTCGAATCCCTGTAACAACAAAGTAAACAATTTTTTGAGTCGGGCTTTAGTCGAGTGGTTTGATTTCTTAATAATTTATAAAAAGATTAACGATTCAACTCTCCCGAGTAGTATATTTCTCTTTACTCTTGATTAAGAGTGTTTTCCTCCCTCGTGTAGGTGTTTCAACTCTCGTGAATGTGTTGTACTTGTACATACTGCAAGTGAATGTTGTGGCCTTGCCTATCCCACATGTAGGTGCTGAGTTTCACGTCAATGCTCGTGGATTTTCAAGTTTGAGATGCGCTTCAATGCACACAATTCAAATTCCTAATTCAAGAAAAAATTCTCATGCAATTTGATTGAGATGTATTTGAGTGATGATTGAAATGTATGAATTGTGAAAACCCACCATTAAAAAAACTTTTTGAACCACCAATTGTTAAAGAGCTTCCAATATTATTGAAAATAGAGACAAGGTACATTTCGACTTTTCAATACATTAATGGATTCTCGGTTTAGTGAATGTTTTGTTAATAGATTCTCGGCGTTTCAGTACACCACCACTCGCAATCGCAAAGCAACATGTCAGAGTTGTTAGATGATGTGTATATGCAATAATTTGTACAAATAATAGTGGGGAACGATGTATCTAGACAAATTATATAAATGAGATACAACTAATATACATACAAAATAATAGATGAATATCAGAATGATACAATCAAATTATAATTGCGGTGATGCATGCTAGATACTTTCCTTATTGCATTATTGCTCTCTTACTGGATGTTTGGAATCTTGAGCAACTGCCTCCTAGAATACAACAAAACTTGGCACCACCAGTTTCAACTTGTGAACTGATTTTGTGTCTTCCACTATCACCTTGACACACACAAAGAAATACTTCAAAGAGGAAAATAAGCCAGCATAAAACCTCTAACCTCATGAGAGAAATGAGAATGGTGGATGCCGGAGAACTGAGCACCTGAGAAATTGATGATCGGAGAAGGATTGGGTTTGAATGAAGAAGAAGAAGATTGGCAGAAAAGGTGCAAAGCATCTGTTACCATTTTGAATTTATATCAGTGCACACTTTGTGCTTATTACAAGTAGGTCCTCATAGAATACTAGGTTACATTACCCCCCCCCTCAAGCTTAGCATGGAGGAAATTCGAGATGCCAAGCTTGAGAGTGAGACGACGAAGCGAATCTGCCGGCAGAGCTTTAGTAAAGAGGTCAGCCGATTGATCCAGTGTTCCGACGAAGCACGGAGAGATGAGACCATTGGCCACATACTGTCTAACAGCATGGCAGTCGATTTCGATGTGTTTCGTCCGTTCGTGATAAATCGGATTCCGAGCAATGTGATTCGCTGCCTTATTATCGCAGTAGAGGGCAATTGGAGTTGGGACATAGATGCGGAGATCCTTGAGAACAGCAACCAGCCAGACTAGTTCACATCAAGTTTGAGCCATGGCTCGATATTCGGACTCCGCCGACGAGCGGGAGACAACAGCCTGTTTTCTGGTACGCCAGGAGATTAGAGAAGGCCCTAACTTGATGCTGTAGCCTGTGGTGGAGCGCCTAGAGACAGGGCACGCAGCCCAGTCGGCATCGCAGAATCCTTCCAAAGTAAGGGGAGCACGAGCAGGATAAAAGAGGCCTTGAGCTGGAGCTAATTTGATGTACCGAAAGACCCTGTGAGCTGCCTGAAGATGATCCTCAGTTGGGGCAGAGAGGAATTGACTGAGGATATGCACCGGAAAGGCGATGTCTGGTCTGGTCACATTGAGGTAAATAAGTTTCCCAACCAATTGTCTGTATGCAGTAGGATCTTCAAGCTTAGGTGCAGTAGATAATGCCAATTTCTGTTTTATATCCATTGGTGTGGTATTGGGTTTACACCCAAGTAGACTTGTTTCTGTCAATAAATCCAGAGCATACTTTCGTTGGTTGATGAATATACCAGTTGAGGATCTGGCAACCTCAATGCCGAGAAAATTTTTTAGAAGTCCCAGATCTTTGATCCTGAATTTGGTGTGAATACTTTGTTTGATATCAGATATGAGTGAAACAGATGTCCCTGTTACCACAATGTCGTCGACGTAGACTAGTAAAATGATAAAGTCACTGCCTTTACTGAGAGTGAATATGGAGTGGTCATTAGAGCTTTGAATAAAACCATAAGCAAATAAGAATTCTGCTAACTTGTTAAACCATTGACGAGGAGCTTGTTTGAGACCATAGAGGCTCTTGTTTAGTTTACAAACCAGCACCATCTGTTTCTCCTTTAAGAAGTAGCCGGGAGGAATAGTCATATAGACCTCCTCATGTAGATCGCCATGGAGAAAGGCATTGCCAACGTCAAGTTGATATAATGGCCACTCCTTAGATGCCGCAAGAGTAAGCACCATACGCACAGTTGGCATTTTAACCACTGGTGCAAAAGTCTCGTTATAATCTAAGCCCTCTTCTTGAGTAAAGCCTTTAGCAACTAACCGAGCTTTGTAGCGCTCAATTGTTCCATCAGAGTGTCGTTTAACCCGAAATATCCACTTTGAGCCAACTGGATTTTTGTTGGGAGGAAGAGGCATGAGGGTCCAAGTATTATTAGATTGAAGAGCATTAAGCTCTTTTTCCATGGCAGCTTGCCATAAGGGATCTTTGTTAGCTTGAGTGAAGGTTGTTGGTTCAGTGACACGTGAGTTCTGAAGTATATAGTGCTGATGTTGTAGTGAACATTGTGTGTAGTTCACATATTGATCAATGGGATACTTAACAGTTGAAGAGCCACAAATAAAGTCTTTGAATCGAATTGGTAGTCTAGGCACTCTGGTTGATCTGCGCAAAGTGGGAGCAGATTGAATTATGGACTGATCAATGTTTGTTGAAATGCAGGTTTCTGCTGACTGAAGATCAGAACTGTCAGGAATATCCAGAGGAGTAGGCTGAGCAACAGATGATTCTCCTGGGACATCAATAGAAGGCATGGGAACAATGTCTGGCTCAGAAAAAAGATCTGAAGTGGGAGACTGAGGCAGAGGCACATCAATTATGCTAGGTAAGGCTTGAAATTTTCCTGAAAAGGGAAACTTATTTTCATGAAATATTACATCCCTACTGACCAAGTACTTGTGATGTTTAAGGGAAAATAACTTGTATCCTTTTTGTCCATGTGGATAACCCACAAAAATGCAGGCCTCAGCTCTTGGGTCAAATTTCTTTCTACCAGCAGCAATTGTAGAGGCAAAGCATAAGCAGCCAAATACCCTTAAGTTGTCGTAGACTGGAGGGTGACCATTCAACAGCTCATAAGGAGTTTTACCAAGTAAAAGGCCTGATTGAAGTCTGTTAATCAGATAAGTAGCAGTTAACACGCAGTCTCCCCAGAAAAAAATCAGGTAATTCAGCATTGAACTTGATTGCTCTTGCAACTTCCAATAAATGTCGATGTTTGCGCTCTACTACTCCATTTTGTTGAGGGGTGTATACACACGATGATTGATGTATGCAGCCTTCAGCAATAAGGAATTGAGAAACAGTCTTATTGAAAAATTCTGAACCATTATCTGTTCTGAAAATTTTAATCTGTTTCCCAAACTGATTTTTCACCATTTTAAAAAATTGCAGAATAGAAGCAATTGATGTATGCTTATCAGGAAGAAGGAACGTCCAAGTTGTACGGGAATAATCATCAACTAAGGTAAGGAAGTACCTTGCCCCTGTAAAAGTGTTTGTGTGATAAGGGCCCCATACATCACCATGTATTATCTCAAAAGTGTGAGTAGATTTGGTAGAACTGGTAGGAAACATAAGTCTTGTCTGTTTAGCTATTGGGCAGATAGCACAGCTCAAATCAGGTTTATTACAAGTATCAATTGACAAGTGTTTGTTAAGATTTGTCACAATATTCTTGATAGAGGTATGTCCAAGTCTGCAATGCCAAAGAGATATAGTTGCTGCAGATTTGCTAGTAGCCAAACTAATTGACTGAGCTTTACTCTTAAGTTGGTATAGTCCTTGCACATAGCTACCAGTCCCCAGGATAATACGCTTGACTGGATCCTGAATATTGCATAGATTGTCAACAAAACTGACAGTATAGGAAGAATTAGACACTAGTTTGCCAACTGACATCAGATTAAACTGAAAATCAGGAACTAGTAGAACATCAGTAATAGTGAGATGAGGATTGATAACACTAGAACCAGTGTGAGTCACCATAGCTTTGCTCCCATTAGGCATGATAACCTCATAGGGAATCTGAAGTAACTTGACATCAAATAAGAGTGGTGTTATATGGTCAGTTGCTCCACTATCTAAAATCCATGTATCATGAGGGATTTTAGTTGTAGTGAAGCAAGCTATACCTGCCATATGGATTGAAGACTAATCCTTGTTTTCCTGTTGATTGAATAGGCTAAGGAGTTTGCTCAATTGCTCCTGAACCTGAGACAGCTGACTTGGAGAGGAGTCATGAGAGTTACCAGGTGATATAACTTCCCCTGTACTGTTAGAATTAGTGCCAGTAGAATGTGAATGACCAGAAACATTGTTAGCAGCATGCTTATTTCCTCTAGTATTCTGGGAATTGTTCTCCTTGTGCAATCTATGTCCAGGAGGAAAACCATTTAATTTGAAACAAGTTTCCTTGACATGTCCTGAAACTTGACAGTGAGTACAATATGGTCTCCTTGATCTGTTAGCATTTGAATAACCACCAGTGTTTGCAGAATAATTGCCTGAAGAATAATTTTTATTCTGACCAGAATTTCTTTCATAAGCCTGATTTAGATTGTCCTTGATTTTGTCTGTCATTTTGCTTAGAATTTGCAGTATACAAAGCTGAAGCTTCAATTACCTTAGGCTTTGATATCATTTTCTCCATTTCATCATCCATCACTAATGAATAAGATGCATCCAGTCCTAGTCTAGGCCTTGTCGAAAGAATTTGAGTCCTAACTTGAGCATGAACTTCATTAAGTCCCATTAGAAATTTCTGGATTCTAGTTTTCTGCTTCTTATCATACATACACTTAGTTGACTTGCATGCTTCTCCAAGTGTACATAGCACATCATTTTCATAGGAATCCTCATCTCCCCATAGTTGTAGCAGTTTATTAAAGTAAGAGGCAACAGTGAGCTCACCTTGCATAAGAAGAGTGATTTCTTTGACAATTGAGTATTCTCTCATGCTATTATCTCCACCAAATCTGTTTTGCAGAGTATTCCAAGCTTGAACACAGCTGACAGAGTGAACTAGAGAAGTGGCAATCTCATCAGAGACTGAATTGATGATCCATGACAGAACAACACTGTTGCATCTCTCCCAGCGGACTAGTTTATATGGATCATCGGTCGGCTTTGGAAATTGGCCTTGAACGAAACCTAGTTTCGCCTTGATTCCAAGAGATCTCATCATAGATGAACGCCATGGAATGAAGTTGTCTGCGTTTACAAGTTTGGATGATACCAGTGAAGCACCAAGATTTTCATTGTTGCCTACAAACATCGGATCGTCAGCCGGAATGAAGAATTCGTGTCCGTGAGTGACGATCGGAACAGCGACAGGAGGATGTTGATCATCGGTGACTGATTCTGCAAATTCAGCCATCAATTCGGATCGGAAGCACTTGAAACAGAAATGCGGAAATCGCCAGAAAAACCAAAAAAAATGTTGATGGATGATGATCAAAGACCGATCGATCGACTAGCAGCAGTGGTGCGGATCGTCGGCTCTGATACCATGAGAATGGTGGATGCCGGAGAACTGAGCACCTGAGAAATTGATGATCGGAGAAGGATTGGGTTTGAATGAAGAAGAAGAAGATTGGCGGAAAAGATGCAAAGCATCTGTTACCATTTTGAATTTATATCAGTGCACACTTTGTGCTTATTACAAGTAGGTCCTCATAGAATACTAGGTTACATTAAGAAATGCTGAAATTGTATTTTGTCATTCAATTTTTCTTCCAGCTTCAATAAGCTACTAATACCATGCTCATCCTTTTATATGAGAACATTAGCTATTGTAACGGTACAATTCATAAAGATGTCATCATGACTACTTACCTTTATAATCAAAGTCATCATAACCATACTTATGATTTTTAATTGCTAAGTAACATTTGGCATAACCAACTATTTAACACAATATATTGTGTATTACCAAGGACCATAAAATATCAAATTTAATAAATTTAATTTGACAACCAAATAGTGCTTCAGCACTATTTTCTTCACACATTTATACTCATTTTTCCAACAAAAGTAACACCATGTAGAGGAATCAATTGACGGGATTGTTTCACCCATATTAAAACATCCAAGCACCAAGTTGTTTGAAAAATGGTAAATACGAACCTGAAACCATAGAAGTAATAGAATAAGCTGACTGTGAACCTTGTTGGTGCTTCCAATGTCCAATCTAATCGCGTTCCTTGAATCAACTTATTTGAGAGTATGAAAATTGGAAATGCAACGCGATAGTTTGGAAACTATAACCCTCTATTTATCATCATACACGGTAAATATAAATTTGGTAATTGTCAATTCAGCGCTAAAAAAATATGTCAGTTATGACTAAAGTATATACACGATATATATTCCATTGAAACTTTAAGTCAGTCACAAATCAGATCACATTTAGACAATATTGCATATTTGGTCTTGGTCCCAATTTAGAAATTAGTTCAACACAACATTGCATTGTATCCTTGGAAGTGAGACTAAACGGTGTCTTAGTTTAGATACCTTGCGTTGTATACAAGTGTAAATCATTATGGGTAACAACATTATGTATTTGTTTCCATTTTCTTAGCATTCTTTGGATCGTATTCTTCATGAATCATGAAGCAGTGTTGCTTCTGGAAATCGATTGTTTTTGGGGGATCGTATTTTAATTTTTTTTCCTATAAGGGGATCGTATTTTAATTGTGGCAGAAATTTCAATCTTAAAAACACGATTAATCTTGGGTCTCAGATTCGACTCTAATTTATCTTCTTTGGAAGTTTATTACTGAATTTCATTTGGAGTCTGATCAGTCGATATTTTGACTAGTTATTTGCTCCATACGATGAAGGATAATACTTGTTCTCCGGCAAATTGTCATCATTTGATCATTTTCTCCTAGTGTTTCAGGTCAATCGACGCGATGATCACTTTGGATTCCATCCGAAGCAAATTAATGCAAAATAAGCGGAAAAAGCACACAGGAGAAGTCCAGCCGACCGGCTGGTGAAATCGACTCAAAGCCAGCCGACCGGCTGGAGTTGAGACCAAAAAGAGAGGAAGCGACTAAGGTCTGGAATCGGCCGGCTCAAACCAATACACACAGCTCAACCCCGGTTCTGAGGGTCAGAGAGTTCGAGCGAAAGGAGCTTAGGCTGAACCGGTCGGCTGGGGAATGCCCACAGAGCTGAACTGCCCGGTGAGGATCTCAGACTGAAGCAGCCTCGTGAAGCCTTGAGTGAACCGGTCGGCTGGAATTTCCTCATCAAGCCAGCCGACCGGCTGACTGTTAAAAACCTGAATTTTTGACTTAACAAAAATAGAAAGTATGGATTTCCAAAAATCGTTTTTAGGCTTTTGGCCCTTTTTCGGTGAATTACAAAGAGGCGATCGAGACCTAATTATTACCAGAGCTTGACTTTGGAGAACCCTAACTTGGAGAAGAAGACAAAGCACTACATCGCGAGAGATTGAGGATTCAACGAGCTACATCGTCAATACGGTTTCCTCGTCCTTGATTTCTTTTTCTACACTTTTTTGGTTAATTTACCATGAGTAGTGAGTAGTCTTCTTAATTCCTGGATCCTACGGATCACGTGTCATGTACCCAACTTATCGTGTGATCAATTGAACGTTTTTCATTAATGCAATTTGAATATTCAATTTCATTGTGCTCAATTTTATCGTTCTTACAAGTTTTACATTGAATGGGATGTTTGCATGCTAGAACGTATTTAGGTTAATTACCAAAAGATGAATGGGTCCTAGGTATTAACTAGATCATATGAAATTGATATTAGGACATGGTAGCTACAATGGTAGTACATGAATTAATAGAAAAGTTGACTTTTGTCTGAAAAGCCCTAATCTTAACTAATCGAAATCGTTGATAATCCGTGGATGAGCGGCGTTCAACGATTGAGATTAATCTAGACAATGATCCGTGGATGGGCGGCTTGTCTAGTGTTATTTTGGTTTATTTCCATATTCGATAGCATGATGAATTTACGTGATATTGTTGCATGATTTGTGGGTTGGCACGGGTGAAGTTTGATCCTGAGATTCTTTCTCTGATCAAGTCAAAACTTTTTATATTTTCTGCATTTAATTTCTACGATTTGTTTCACACCAAAACCACTTCATTATTTGGAATAGCTGAATAGGTCACTTGTTAGCCAGTAATCACACACGTTGTTCCTTGGATCGACCATTGGCTTACCAAGGTTTATAAATTGGTTTTGACTACAATTTGACCCCTAAAACATATAACTTGACAACTATAAAGGGTTATAAATTCGCATGTCAGAGTCCGTGCTATTTTGTGTAGGAAAATATTGATACGCGTGTGCATTGTTTTCTTTTCTTTCGTTCGACAATCATTAGAGCAAATGGGTTACAAAGATAATGTTAACGATTTGATCCGACGATTTGGTCCGAGTCGTGAGAAGAGAGATACACAATCAAGATAGATTACATGATCGTCTGCCTATTAGGAGACCGCTCACGACCACTTACTGCAAAAGTTTAACTCTAAATATCATATTGATGAGTCAAATACTTGACTAGTTTTCCTCTACTTTTCTTAGTAGTTTTGATTCGTTTCCAAGTAATTTTGATGCCAATTCACACCCATATTGGTCTATTAGGTCCCAAAATGCATATCGTCTCACTCGGAGCCTAAAATATCAAATGGAGCAAAAGTTGGGTGAATTTGAGCCAAACATGAAGTTTCGGGCAAAATAGGACAGACTGACCTTGCTTGCTTATTTTGGACGTACAGATGGCATGTGATGTCCGATTTGGTTGATTCAAAGCGTGTTGGAAAGCTATCTCAAAGGGCTACAACTCTCTAGTTGACGTTGAGACAAAATTCGGACGTTAAAACCTCGAAACAGCCGCCGGAAGCTCGCCTGAGTCTCACATATGCAGTGCGCTGACTCCACCGCACCCGCCCGGGTCCCTCTGCACCCGACCGGGTCTCCTCTGCTGCCTTCTCGGATCAATCTCACACCCGGTTGAGTCTCCATGCACCCGCCCGAGTCTCAAGGCAAAAATCAGATTTTTCCCTTTTTGCTATAAATAGAAAGTTTGAGATCCAAATCAAAAAAGGGGGGATTTTTGAGGGAGTTTTTGCTAGGGTTTTTGGAGCACGAAATCAAGGGTTTCTAGAGAGAAAAGACCAAGGCTTCAAAGGGAGATCATCCATTGAAGATTGAAGATCCAAAGGGGGAAGAAGATCATCTACACTAGATTGGTTCATTCCTTCCCTTGTATTTTCATCTATGTACTCAATACAATTTGTGTTTGTCTATGAACATGATTTGTGAGTAGTGTTTGTATTCTAGGGTCCTATGGACCTCATGTGTGTTAATACTCCTTATCTATTATGAATGAGTGCTAGAATAACATGTTTTGAGTGATTGTGGTTTACTTTGATTGAATGTTCAAACTATGCACTCTAGGTGTTTGAGAAAATGTCTAAGTGTATGGTTTTGATTTATGACTTGAGTTAAGCACTCTAGGTGTTTGAGAAAATGCCTAGATGATTGATTTCTATGGTTCCTTGGTCAAGTAGCCGAGAGGTGGACGCCAAAGTATCTAGATATTAAGTCATTAAGGAATCCTAGGCTAAGTAACCGAGAGGTGGACGCCAAAAGTTCTCAAAAACAAGTAAATCACCCTTGTCAGGTGGTGTTCACTAGCGTGACCCATCCTAACATTGAGATAGGCTAGAACTTCACATCCTCATAAGGATCGATTATGCAACGAGAGTTGACAATCGAGATATATAAGTAGGACGCGAGTCAAAACTATCGAGAGATTGAGACTCGTGTGTATAAGGTATATCTCCCTCAAGTCGAAGAAGTAACCGAGAGGTGGAATTTGACTTGATAGATATACGGGCCGTAATCTAATCATCTAGGACAAGTATCTTGCGTGAAATTGAATTCTTGGAGTCTAAAACACATATGAGTGAAGTAGTTCCCTAGAGTACACCCTTTGCCTTGGTAGTGATATTATCTCTAGATCCCTTAGTTTGTTTACATTGTTTATATTCATTTTCTTTAGCAACTCCACCATACCCAACCCTTCGTAATTAGGATAGACTTATCGGAACGAAATCGAATAGTGCTCATAAGTTTGGACTTGCTCCTTGGACGACCCGGTACTTACCGGTCTTATAAATTGTTTTTGACTTGCACCTAAAAATACAACGTCAAAATGATCTGTAAAAGTTTAACTCTAAATATCATATATAACGATCTGTTTTAAGTGTAATCTATGTCTATACTAACAGTTCACCTACTACACAAATTCATCTCTGAATACCATTTGTACGCAACCTTGGCACGATCTTATTATTATGGCTGTGTGTAGGCCTCGGCAACTCACCCGGTTGGTGACAAGCCCATAGGGTGACCCGAATTTGACCCTGCCTGCAATCCGACCAGGACCCGAAGTTAACCCGAATTTGACCCATTTGATTGACATATAGGCAGGGTAAGGGTCTTAAAAATGATACCCGACCCGGACCCTTGTACCCGACCTGCTTACCCGATTTTCATGAGGCCCATTATCAGGTCCAATTTAATTTTCTCGTTCAATTAGAAAACCCTAACAGCCTCGAGCCGCGGCCGACTATCGCCTCACATCATACTCATAGATGGATTTAAGTTTCATGATTTCATCATCTCTCGCCGAGCGCTACGAGGAGATAGTCGAGTATATGGAGCGCAACCTCCTCTCCGTCGCCTACAAGAACGTCATCGGCGCCCGCCATGCCTCATGGAGGATTATATCCTCCATCGAGCAGAGGGAGGAGAGCCGCGGCAACGAGGACCATGTCGCTACGATTCGGGAATATAGATCTAAGATCGAGAGCGAGCGTCGTCGATCTGCGATGGGATTTTGAAGCTTCTAGATGCAAAATTGATTCCTTCGGCTTCTGCTGGAAATTTGAAGGCGTGTTATTTGAAGATGAAGGGGGATTATTATCGGTATTTGGCTAGGTTTAAGAACGGGGATGAGAGGAAGGAGGCTGGTTACAAAGCTGCTCAGGATATTGCTGATGCTGAATTGGCTCCTACTCATCCCATTCGTTTGGGATTGCTCTAAGTTTCTCAGTGTTCTACTATGAAATCCTTAACTCACCAGACCGTGCTTGCGCTCTTGCAAAACAGGCTTTTGATGATGCCATGGCTGAGTTAGATAAAGCAGGGTATGATGCCATTTGTTTTTTTTTTTGAAAAGCATGGGTGTTTAATGCGTGTTTAAATTGTTATAAGGGTTCCGATCCGGTTGATCCTACCCGGTTGAGCCGAGTTTGACCCATTAGGAGGGTACCCTTAGGGTTTAAACTTTTTGAAAATTTGTACCCGACCCGATCCGCTTACTGTTCAATATATAACTAAAATAAACCTAAAGCCCACTCGATCCTAATATTTTCGGGCCAAGCTGATTCGTACCCAGCCCAACGCCGAGGCCTAGCTGTATGGATCGGTGGTGATCGATAATAGCTATAGCTGGCCTGGCTTGACCTCGATGGCACATGTTAGACAACTCAGATTGCCAAAATCAGTGATCACTGTCGTCTATACCGCCTAAGCATGTATCAAACCACGTTCCAATCCTCTCCACCTGCACATTCATCTTCGAATCATAATAACATCATGAGTACAGTGTATTAATTATTGTTGTACTATGTCAGATGCTTACCTCTCACCATCAAATTATTATAACATCATTGAATCAAAAAAAATCATAATAACATCCTGGCATGTCCATTTCTATGTCCTCGCAGCTTATTGTTCCAAACACGCTCACACGCCCAACTCACTAATGGATGATTTAGATCTGAGGCGTGAAACACATTTAATTTTTGTGTTAAAATTTATACATTCGCCCATTATTTAAGTCAAATCCGATAATAATTGAATTACGCAAAAATCATTATAATGGTACCAATATACAATATAAATTGTTGGGCAACATAGTCAAATGATGCAACGAGCGTCAAAATAATATTGTTTCAATCAAAGTGATGTCGTTTTCGTTTTCGTCCAAGTAAAATTTATAACATAACAAAATAATAATATTTTAATTAAAAAGACGCCGTTTTGACACTCTCATCACAAGTCTACACACTACATTGCACCAAATGTTTTCTCCTATCATGATGTACGTAATTGATCAGCCAAGTGTAATTGAATAGCATTCAACTAATGGATGCTTAATTTTAATAACACTTGGAAAATAGGTCTATTTTGATCAGCCGTCTTTAGTTGATTAATTTCAGGTCTATTTTGATCAGCCACACCCATAATTGATTAATTTCGAAGTTCGCAATCAGCCAAGATTACTCAACAATGCATGTGCCCTACCTGTCTCGATATTTTGATATATGATCTCAATTCTTAAATGTATATATATATATATAGTACAAAACATCATGTTCTCTCGACGTCTGCATTTTTAATGATAATTATTATTATATATGTAGTGCAAAGAGTATATTTTTTATAAAAAATATAAATAAATTATAGTCATAGATTTTGTCATTTGGACGGATTAGATTAAGGAGACGTCGTCATTACTTTGAACAATAAAATAAATACATTCAATCAATCATTTGTGAATTTAAGTGCATAACTTTAATGAGACGTCATTACTATTACTAGTAACTTTTGTAATCTATGAAGCTTTTTTTGTGTTGCATATTTATGTTAAAAAATGTGTTCTTTCTAAATGACTGTGTTTTTACAACTCTTTTCTCGAAAAAGATAATATTTTCAATAGTTATTGATATGTTGTATATATATTTGTCTTCCGTGTAGTTGACGATGTATTATAACTTAGAGCATATACATCGGTGAGAAGAGTAGCACGTCCTCCCCTGACTCAAAATCAAGCAGAAAAGTTGATGTGAGGAGCTATCACAAGTGCTACTAGCACCTCCCACCAATTTTTATACTTGATTTTGAGGATGAGAGGAGGAGGTGCTTGGTGAGGAGGTACTACCTCTCCTCACCGCACCGCTATACATGCCCTTACTAAAGTATCTCCAAATGTTTTATTGATAATTTATTTAAATTATAAAGTATGTTTATATTAAAGATATAGTTAAATATTTTAGGATGGATGCATAATTTACAATATTTAGGAAACTAATTAAAACTTTCATCATTGTCAATTATATATAAAAATTTAATTGTATAGTAATTACGAACGAATCTTTATACTATATGAAAAAGAAACGAAAACGTAAACATGGAATGACATATATATACATATAGTTTCACAGTTACTCAATATATATGAAACAAATTTTTCATGTCATGCTAATAAGGTGGTGGTTGAGTTCATTGTCTTGTAATGACAAGTCAAGGGTTCAAACCCCACTTGCTGCATATTATTCTTCAAATTATTGGAAGTGTGATTTGTCTCATCTTTGATGTAGACTTGTGTTATTCCTGCTTATGTGTGGATTTGTTATTTCGCTTATTGGAAGTCCATGTTATTTGATTGTTTGAGTCGTGGATTTTATTCTGAATAATGGAGTTTAGAGTTGCGCTTCAGTGGTGATACATTGATGCTGAAAGAATAAGAGGGGCATATAGGCAGAGATGTCTGATGAGATTTGCGCTTCAGTGGTGGATATATGATGATGTCAAGAGACTTGGATGGGAAGAGGTATCCAACGAGATCTGCGCTTCAATTTCTAAAAAAATTGTACTAAATGATAGATATGAGCTTAGATGATCTTGTACTAAATCAATTGTAACCATTAATCAAAAAAATAATAATTTCATGTCATAATTATTTTGTTTGAACTTAGTAATTTAGAAATCATAAAAATATGATAATACATATTTGTAATTTTTTTTTATAGATTTTGTTTTGACAAAAATATAAATAATGTATTTGTTACTCTTCTTATAATTTTTTTTAATGTGGATTTTCATCAACATATCAAAAAATATGTCACATACACAGCATTTCTTAGATATATTTCTATTCATTAATAGTCTCTTCTTACCGTTTAACTCGATGTATGATTGAGAAAATATTAAATATTCAATTAAGAGTCGATAATATTTTTATTCCCGTCTATATTTATTGATAATGAATCAAACAATTAAATATATAACCAGCGGCCCTTCAAAAAAAAAGAAAATATATATAACCAAGTAACCAACAGAACAATTGACGACTCAATATAAATTTGTGACGTCTTCCATAGGTTAACAGATCATTGTCGATGCGACAAAAATCCTTATAGCTGCATTGGCATTTGCTTGGGTACGTAACACACGAGACACGACAATGCTTTTATTCGAAGTATTTAATTTTTTTAAAAAGGAATTTTCAATTGATTCCACAATTTTTTAATCTTCGAAATTTGTGTTCAATCAAACCAAAGGAGCATCATCCTACACCAGTATAAAATCAAATCATAGCAGGCCGCGTATCCTCAAACCACCACAAAAATCACTCACAGTCGTCGGCGCTTCCGCTTCCGCTTGCGATTCCGATTGCTGCGCTCCTCACCGACCATGGCAGGCCAATCTCGCAAGTGGATGATACTTGTCGCCACGATTTGGCTACAGGCTTTCACCGGAACCAATTTCGACTTCTCGGCTTACTCCTCCCGGTTCAAAACCGTACTAGGGATTTCACAGGTCCAGTTGAACTACCTTGCTGTCGCTTCCGATCTTGGTAAGGCCTTCGGCTGGTCCTCCGGACTCGCTTTGATGCACTTCCCGCTCTGGATTGTAATGTTCATTGCCGCTTTTATGGGACTGTTTGGATATGGTGTTCAGTGGCTCGTTATCAGTAAACTCATCTCCTTGCCCTATTTTCTGGTCTCTCTTCTTTTCATTCGCTCGTCTTTAATTAATATGTTTTTGTATTATTTTTTTTTTGATTTGGATTGTTTGAGAATGAGCTCTTTCAAGCTATGTACTTCTTCGTTTTGTGGATGGAATGTTTCTTTTGTAGACTGAAAAGTGATGATTTTGGATGCCTTTTGAAGCTACAAAATCACTTAGATTGCCTGAAACTAGTCTTTGGAGCTGTAGAAGTTATATTACTATGGATAAGGATCCAAAAGTAGAAAGATTGGATATACAAGTACCAAGTGCTCGTTTCCATTTCTGAGAAGCGAACCTGCGTGATGTTCCTCTTTCAGTTTTTTTAAATTAAAAAAAAGATTAGGCAAAACATGATTTTAACTTCCAAGCCTGACATGATTAGGCAATGTGCTCACGAGTGAAATGTTTCATGGCCAGATGTGAGAAACTATTACACAAGTCTCATTATGCTGATGTTGAGTACATATTAGACAGTGTAATAGAGCTTTAGTGCTTGATTTATGGTTTATTAGTGGAATGGAGTTGACGTGTAGTGGATAATCTCCACGGGTATGAGGAACAACCTCCATTTAAATTTTGTAGTAGCATGCTTCACAAAAGAATTCTGACTTAGGCGTGCTCGTATTGTCGTTCGTGTATCCTTAAAAGGACTGCTTACCAGAGTAACCCAATGTTTGAATTTTGACTATAGGCGCCTGCTTAAGTTTGTTTAGCCAGTTATCTTGGACGTTGGGCTAAATGCTTTGTTCTTGAAAATGTGATTTCAGGTATTTCTCCTTTGTTTGTTGGCTGGGTGTAGCATATGCTGGTTCAACACTGTGTGTTTTGTTCTTTGCATCAGAAATTTCCCGGCGAATAGATCCCTAGCCATATCTCTCACTGTCAGCTTCAACGGGGTAAGTGCGGCTCTGTACACCCTTGCAGCCAATGCGATTGACCCATCATCAGATGCACTTTACCTTCTTCTAAATGCTGCTATTCCATTAATAACTTCTATTGTGGCACTCTTCCCGATTCTCCGGCAACCTGATTTAGATCCTCTTCCTCCTGATGCTGTCCAGCGCGATTCATTGATTTTCCTCTTTCTAAACTTTTTAGCTGTTCTGACTGGGATGTATCTTCTCTTCCTTGGTTCTTCATCCAACTCATCGATGGCTGGGCTCCTCTTAGGTGGAGCAATTTTCCTCCTCGTCCTTCCGTTGTGTATTCCAGGCGTGGTCTATGCAAAAGATTGGTTTCATCGCACTGTCCATACCAGCTTCCAATTTGACGGCTCTGGCTTCCTTCTAGTTGATGATCTCGATCTTGAAGTTCATAAAGATATTGTCAGCCGTGAGTCTAGCCTGCATGATTCACTGCTTGTTAATGGAGTTGTGAATGAATCTGGTACTTATGAATCTTCCTTGAACGTGATCAATGAGAACAAAGGTTGTTGTGAAACTATGATTGGGAAAGATCAACTGGTAATGCTTGGAGAAGAGCATTCAGCTAAACTTCTTGTGCGGAGGTTGGATTTTTGGCTGTACTACATTGCATACTTTTGTGGAGGTACAATAGGGCTGGTATACAGCAACAATCTTGGCCAGATTGCACAGTCTCTTGGCCAGAGTTCGATGACATCTACACTTATTACAATTTATTCTTCTTTCTCTTTTTTTGGACGCCTTCTATCGGCTGTGCCTGACTATATTCGTGCGTAAGTATTTACTTAAATTGATTTCATTTAGTAAATCCCTAACCAATTAAAGCAGATCTAATATTAGGGTTGGTCTCATCTGCAGGAAATTTTATTTTGCAAGAACAGGTTGGCTAACGATAGCCCTATTGGCAACCCCAGTAGCCTTTTTCTTGCTTGCTGGAGTAGAAGGTATACCAGCATTGCAGGCAGGGACAGCCCTAATTGGCTTGAGCTCTGGCTTCATATTTGCTGCAGCTGTTTCAGTAACATCGGAGCTCTTTGGACCTTTTAGTGTAGGGGTGAACCACAATATTCTCATTAGCAACATCCCAATCGGATCACTAGCATATGGACTCCTTGCTGCTATCGTCTATGATTCGAATGCAGACTCTAGCACAACGATGTTCACATCTGACACTACTGTGTGCCTGGGAAAAAACTGTTATTTCTTGACCTTCCTTTTATGGGGTTGTTTTGCAGTTCTGGGGTTAACCTCTAGTGTACTCTTGTTCTTAAGAACTAGACCTGCTTATGAAAGGTTTGAGAGAAACAGGATTGCTGCGCAACCTTACTGATGATGAGGAACATATTATTCAAGGGACTTGCTAGAAGCAAGTCTTTACACTGATAGTAGTACCCAATTGAATTTAGTGGATTGGTTAGTGATGATGGCCATGAGAGTCTGTTGGACCATGCTGTTGTTAACTGAAGGCGGACTCTAAATGAAATAGCAAGCAAGCATTGAAGGCACTATGATGCGTATCTTGCTCTAGTTCAGGTTTCTCATTGTTGACAATATGACATCAGATAAACCACAAGAAGCTAAAAAATGGAGGCTTATGAAACAGTAGACTTGAAGAAAGTTCGTCTATCTTCTGGTGCTTCAGTCTCAGGAGTGGTTTTTAAGTACTTTTCATTTGCTATTAATGTGTTGTCTTTCATATTTTCATCACAAAACTTAAGCAGAGATTATATTCTATTCGATCATGTTTTGCATTGGCTTATGAGCATTGAGCAATGATTGGCTGTGTTCTGTATGTTGCCTTATATGTTACATAAAGTTGAGCTCGACTTTTGGAATACTCCAGGCCAGGTTGTTAATGAGTGTCTTATTCCCTCTTACATGTGATAGGAATTTTTCTTGTGTATTTCCTAGGAAGAGTAAATAAGGAGATAGATGAAGGAACAAGCATTTGTATGCTGGTAAGAATCTTCTTCTGTTTTTCTAAATACATTATTGAAATTGAAACCATCTTTGTATCTTATCAAAGAATGAAGATTTGGAAGAGTCAGGAGTACTTGCAAAATGTATCATCTTTTATACACAGAAACAGCCTTTCATATGCCAACGCCATTTTACTCGCAGTGAACATGGAAGTTGCATATTGCTGACAAGCCTTCCCCCTCTGAGCTAGCCTGGAAGCTCCCTCTTCAACCACAGCTTCCATTGTTTCAACCAGTGATTCCACATTAGGTGCAAACATAAAACCAAATTCGTCGTTGACTACAATACTTCCTTTGATGCTTGGAAATCTTGATGCCATGATTGGCTTTCCTATCATCATGGCCTCCATCATTGTCAGGTCTAGCCCTTGTGGCCTTAAGGTTGGGTTTAAGAAAATGTCAATCGAGTTGTAAAATGCTCGTAACTCTGATGGACTCATAGACCCTAAAACTCGCACTTGTAGTCCCAGTTCTTTGTACCGTCCCGCCCATGGTCCTGACCCAGCCACAACAAGGTACACATCTGGGTAACTTTTTATCAGCTGGGAAAATGCTTCATAGAGCAGAGGATGCCCCTTGTCTTTCACCAATCTCCCTGCGACACCAAATACCAAGCTTGCATTTCTCGGTATTCCAATCTTTGATCTGAAATGCATCCCTAGTTCAGCATTCATTTGGAAGTCATCCTCATCAACTCCATTGATGATCACATGGACCCTTTTGTTAGGTATCTGGTAAACATCCCTCAGCATCTCCCCGCAACTATCGCTTATAGCAACATGGTGAGCATAGCTTTTGAAGAACCTGATCTCACCCAGGACTTTGGGTATAACTCCATCTGTATCTGTTTTCAAAGTGGCTGAGGCACTCTCATTAGGTCCCCTTGCCAGATCTTGGTAAATAGTAGACTGAAAGGCCTCAAGAGCTATCCCATGCCATGTAACAGCCAGATTTGGAACATCACGGGCCAGAAAGTGAGGCAGTGCTACGCTCTCAGAGTGCACCACGTCAAATGCCTCATGCTGATTCTCCGTATCAAATAGCTCCCAGGCGCTTCGGAACTTCCACTTTCCCGGATCCCCCTCGTGCCAGTGTATTATAGGCATGTGATTGGGATCAGACTCCCCTGCCTCACCTGCCCCCCCATCAGGAGGAGATGTGTATACATGAATTCTGTGTCCACGTTGGGCTAAAGCAATGTGCAGAGTTTGCGCGTGGCGCTCCATCCCTCCTGGAATCTTATTCATCGGCCATTTTCTGGAAAACACTGCTATCTTGAGGTATACGGGAGGAGGAACAGTTTTGGAGAAGTGGAGGCGATTCCAAGCAAACTCAGCCTGCCGAAGATCCCCAGACCAGGACCAAGGCGCGTTAGCAATTGAAGAGCACATGAAGATGGTTGTGGTGGTGTGGAGGAGGAAGAAAGCTGGGACTGTAAACAGCACAATGAAGAAGAAAGTTGTACACAGGTTAGACCTCAAAAATGGTACCATACTTGTTTTTTTGCCTTTGTTGTTGAATGCCATTTTGCCCATCAGTGTTTGAGTTTTGTAGTTTTAAAGGGGAGTCTAGACAGGGATGGGAGACATTGTTCAATTTGGCTTTTGTAGGCGCGTATGATAAAAAAACATGTCCATGATGGGATAAAGTGGAAGCGACGCCCACTTAAACAAGTGGCTGTGTTCGGTGCGCTTGCAACCCAACTCTCCTCATTCCCACAAAACGTGCTCTGCATTTTACTTTCAGTTAGTTTCTGGAAACATTTGTTTATTAACTTTCTTCTCTTGACTTGTGAAAGTCTTGTTTATTTCATGGGAATCTTAATTCTGAGCTGAATCTTCAGTTTGGAACACGTTGCCACTTGTTTGTTTTATAGCTCCCGTGCATTAATCATTTTTTAGAATCTAAGTCAGACCGTCAACTCTTGTTGTTCATCGATCTGAGGTTCGAGGTTGCTTGCTTGAAGGGGATGCACATGTTATTGTTATTACTACTGTACTATATTACTAATTAGGCCGGTTCCCATTAACTCAGTATGAATGCATTGGTCTAAGTTTGTTCTCTTTTGACTTTAGGTGATTTCTTGTATTGGTTAGATCACATGGAGGAACTTCTATTTGCAGACAAAACAAGTGGGTAAGTTAGGTTCCGTGCCCGTTTTCAGCTGATCAAATTGGTAAGACTTATTGGGTTTTTACTATTAGCAAAAAAACTGGCATTAATTCACTTCCAAGGACTGCAAGCTAGCTGATGGTGATGGACCCATATTCTTTTTTATGCATAAAAAGCCATTAATCTTCATGGTTGGTATGCAGTTGTAATTCGCAGTAGCAATTTTGAGAAACCCATTTGCAGAAGTAACTGAGACTTTATTGATTGATGGAATGGGGACCAGTTCATATGATCTTCCGGGTTTACTGGGGCAAAAGTGAGACCAAATACCACCTTCGAGGTCCAAATCATTTCACCATTGTAAATGCAAATTGGCTTTTACATCTGCATTAGCTTAAGACCCTTTTTTCTCGACAAATACAGTCTTGAGCTTTCTTTTTGGTTGGAGCTATGTGCATTGAGTTGACCGTTTATGAGCTAAAATCCATTTTAGTGGTCTTGTCGTATGGACCATTGTTCTGTAACTAATTGTCATCATGTTCTTCAGGTGTGGAACATCTTCCAAGAACTCCACAATGGCGCTGGCATCCTCAGCCACCATGATAATGGGCTTAATCCACTGCAGCAATTGAATTTGCCTTCCATATTTGGTTTCTTTCACTCACTGCCTGTAGTAAGGCTTTGTTCGGTCAGTCCAGTGGGTGCTGCGCTTCCACTCTTTGGGCTTTGATTTGCACATGGCTAATCTTCCTTTCGTGAGCTTAAGAGGCACTAATCCATAACATTTAGTGTCATTGGAACTTGTAAGTGAAAACCTTCCGTGAATGTAATCTTGTGAATATCTTATTTCCCATTAAGGATTTAGTTTGAGTCTCTGCTTTCATTTCACTTAATTCTGTATTTCTTCAGGATGCTTCAATTAGGAATTACAGGAAGGAAGAGGCTTCTGTATACAGGCAAAAACTGCCAATGCTGCTTCCTTTATGTACACATGTATGTTGGATTATTGGTTCTTAACTACGTCAATCTCTTAGGCAAAAAAAGGAACTAAATGTTTCAATGACTCATGGAGTAGTTACAAAATGTTTCATCTTTTATACACAGAAAGAGTCTCTCATATGCTAACGCCATTTTACTCGCTGTGAACATGGAAGTTGCATACTCTCGACAGGCCTTCCCCATCTGAGCTAACCTGGCAGATCCCACTTTAAGTACCTCGTCCATACTTTCAGTCAGCGACTCCACGTTTGGTGAGAACATGAAACCGAGTTCATCTCTGACCACAATACTTCCCTTTATGCTTGGAAACCTTGAAGCCATGACCGGCTTTCCTATCATCATAGCCTCCATCAGCGTCAAGTCCAGACCTTGTGGCCTCAGGGTTGGGTTCAAGAAAATGTCAACCGAGTTGTAAAATGCTCGTAACTCCGAAGGGCTCATAGACCCTAGAACCAAAACTTGGGGCCCTAGTTCCTTATAGCGTCCTGCCCATGGTCCTGAGCCAGCCACGACAAGGTACACATTTGGATATTTTTGTATCAGGCGAGGAAATGCTTCATGTAGCAGAGGATGCCCCTTGTCTCTCACCATTCTTCCTGCCACGCCGAATACAAAGCTTGCATTCTCCGGTAATCCAATCTTAGATCTAAACTGAAGTCCTAACTTGGTATTTACCTGAAAGTCATCCTCGTTTACACCGTTGATAATCACATGGACCCTCTTGTTAGGTATCTGGTAAACATCTCTCAGCATCTCCCCGCAGCTGTCACTTATCGCAATATGATGAGCATAGCTTTTGAAGAACCTGATCTCATCAAGTAATTTTGGTATAATGCTCTCTTTTTCTTTCTCGAAGGTGGTGGAGATGTTTTCATTACGTCCCCGAGTCAGATCCTGGTAGATGATAGACTGCAGGCCCTCAGAAGCTATTCCGTGCCACGTAACAGCAAGGTTTGGAACATCACGAGCCAGCCAGTGAGGCAGTGCAACGCTCTCCGAATGCACCACGTCAAATGCCTCACGCTGGTTCTCCTCATCAAACTGCTCGAATGCTTTGCGGTACTTCCACTTGCCTGGATCACCCTCATGCCAATGAATTCTAGGCATAGTTTTAGGATCTGAACCCCCAGCCTCACCTGTCCCCCAGTCCGGAGGAGAAGTGTAAACATGTACTCTGTGGCCACGATGAGCCAGAGCGGTATGCAATGTATGCGCATGGCGCTCCATCCCACCCGGGGTCTTATTCAACGGCCATTTTCTAGAAAACACAGCAATCTTTAAAGATACAGGTGGAGGTACATCTTTGGAGAAATGAAGCCGATTCCAAGCAAACTCAGCCCGTCGAAGATCCCCAGACCAAGACGAGCCCTTGTTGGCAATGGTAGAGCATATGGACATGGTTGTCGGCGTGTGGAGGAGGAAGAAAATTGGAATGGTGAACAAAACAATGAAGAAGAGAGTTGTGCAGAGGTTAGACCGCGAAGAACCTGGTTTCTTTGCTTTGTTGTTGAATGCCATTTATTGATCAAGTGTTTTAAGTTTTGTAGTGTGATGCAAAAGCTTGACAGGGATGGAAGATATAGTTGGCGTTTGGCTATTAAAGTTGAAGCTGATATATCTTGGCCGGTAAGGACGCATTCAAGCAAGTGGCTACTTTGAGTGTGCTTACAATTACATTACTCAGCTTTCTTCAAAATTGTGATGCATTGCACTTGTGAAATTTTTAACTCTTTGTTGACTTGTATCTGCCACTTTTTTGGATATTCTCCACTTGTCAAATATTGAGTTTGTGTGAGCTAGTGTGTATTCAATTTTTTTTTCCGATGGAACAGTGGCCCATACAAACAAGGATCCAACAAGAAACATAATGGAAAGACAACAACCTTAAAATGGAAGCTAATAAAACACAGAAAAACATGACAGCGTGATTCGAGTTTGTCAAATATTCTGGACTAGTCAAATATTGAGTTTGTGTGAACTAATGTGTAGTCAGTTGGTGAGTTTTTTTTTAAAATGACCCTTTTGAGTTTGGTCATTTCAAAACTGACCCCCTCGAGTTTCACATTTCAAAACTGACCTATTTTTAATGAAATGTGAAACTAAAAGGGATTAGTTTTGAAATGACCAAACTCAAAAAAATCATTTAAAAAAAAACTCTTCAGTTGGTAGCGGATAAGTGAAGCATAATTGTTACACGTCACTACCTGTTTGTTTTATAATGCAGATTGAGATCGCCCGAGTTTCGAGGTGGCTGAAGAAGCGCAACTCATGGTATTTAAATTAGGGCAGCTTTGAGTTAAACTTGATCATGAAGTAGCCACTGCTCCTTTTTCACTTTTGGCTGTTTGTGCATTTATTATTTTATGTTGCATAGGACACATAAGAAGAATTTCAATTTGTAGACAAAGCCATTGGATCTGGAAATGAACTTGCTTCCCAATACGTTGAACTGTGAAAGGCATAGTCTAACTCTTTTCAATATTTTTCATAAGGTCCGTTTGAAAGAAAATTTGATGAAGAATGAGAATTCATGTGTTGATTTGTGATGTAAAATTCAATCAAACCAAAAATGATGCATCATTAACTTTTTCTTACCACTTTTCATGAAAAATGACTTTTCCATCAGATTTTATTTTACATGATCCAAACAAAGAATAAAGTCCGAAGCTCATGGTTCATTGATTAGTCTTATTTATACATTTATCTAAAATTTGTAATTCGTCCATTTGCATGTCACTCCTTTAGTCTAGTTTTCTATGTCGTCTATTGAAAATACTGCAAGCCAAAATGATCAAATTGGGAGTTTGTCGATGGAAATTAATTGACGAAGACTAGGTACATTTGAATACTTACTATTCTTTAGTTTACATCAAGAGAAATATGAAATTAAGAGGATTAAATGAGAATTCGTAGCCATAACCACAAAAGAAAGAATGCATATATGTCTAAACTAAACCCTTGAGTGCGGATGACGTCAACACAAATAATTCCAAACTGTTGAGAATTTTTTTGGGGTTTGATAATAGGGTACAACAACTCAGAACATTACAATACATATTACTAAATATCATCTAGTATATAAATATATATTTATCTTGTAACGCTCTAGCAAGACATCTTAATTGGATCTGAAATCATCTGTTACATCTCTCTACTTCTGAGGCGCTGACCATGTTCGACACCTTTTACCATGAATCCGCATATCCACCCCACTGGTACATTCGTAGACACTTAAAGCTCAGTCCAACTTGAACACATTTACCGTTGCAAGACACTTCCATGAGGGAGGAAGGACACATCCACGAGGGATGTAGGAAGCATCCACAGGGGCGAAGCTAGGAATCAAAAGTTACCAAAGCTGGAATTTTTTTATAGTGACATTTTTTTGAGGTTTGGAACTTAGTGGGAGTCTCATCATCACGTCTTTGTTATTATGCCAGTCAAAGCACATTACAAATACAACTAGCTAAATTTGACCCTTCAAGGTCCACTCTTACATCATCATTACTAATACAATCAATAAAAGTCCTTTCAATATAAAGAACCATGAGATCATCAAGAATTCATCTTTCATCTTATTCCTAAGATTATTTTTGATGATCTTCATTGATAAAAATGCTCTATCCGTTGTGGCCGTAGAAGCCGGAAGAGTTAATATAAGACAACTTAGTCGGTATATCATAGGATAATATATTGATTTTCCTGACTCAATCAGCAGTCGACATTTTTTTTGTAAGGATTTTATTTATTGAAAAGAAAAACGCAACAAAATACAAGCAGTCAAGACCAAACGAAGTTTGAGTCTTTCTTTTTGGGGCACGAACGCGCTGAGGACCGAGATCCTTTCTTTTTCTGATAGCGAGTTCTTGACATCGGGGAGGGGTCGATATAACCAACATGGTCACATGGCTCATTAGCACTATTAGGAATCACCACTTGAGCTTGATCCTCTATTGGGAAACTCGAATCAATCTTCCGGACATAACCTTTATCCTTAGCAAATTTATTCAATTCTTCCATGTCTTGGAAGGATTTACCGCCAAATTCTTCACAGAAAAAATGACCATCCTCACCTTTGAAAATTTTCATGGCCAGAAAATCATCAACCTCATCATCCTCTGCTTCATCCTCAACTTCATCCTCCTCCTCGTCTGAAGTGGCTGACTTTTCTTTTAAATTGGATGCCTTTTCTTTTGTAGTGGTTGCCTTTTCTTTGGACGTAGAGTCTTCACTATTATTACCCACTGTCTTTGTCTCCGCAATAACTTGTACCTTTGTCTCAGCAATAGCCTTTGTAGTCACATCTTGGGCATGATGTAGCTGAGGGGTATTAATCTTAGGGGCAGAGTCTTTAGCTGTTTGGGCGCTGTCACTTTTGTCTTCGAGAGCATGAGTACTTCCATCTTTCAAAGTTTCCTTAGACTGTGATATCATGTCAGGCTTGTTGGGATGCAGCATGCTAGGGATTGAGCGTCCAAGGGTGCTGTTTTCGAGCTGTCTGGCTGACGTAACAGGGCTACAGGAGCCTAGGCTGTGCGCATTGGAGGGGGTGCCCAATGCTGGGCTATTCTGATGATCCGCATGGCTAGGCGCCAGGCTTTGACCCATCTGCTGCGAGATTTCTTCTAATAGGGGGACAAGGCCTGCAGCTGATACACCAAGTTGTCCACCCGTGACTCCTTGACTAGCTGGCTTGCCCAGAATGTCCATGCCTTTCGACGACTGTTGTTTCTGCTTTTGAGACTTTCCTTTCCTCTTTGAGACTATAGTCCATTCCGAGGATGACATGGGATTTTGTGCCGAAGCCAAGGACCTGTCCTGATCGGCACTCGCTGGAGCTGTGACATTAGGACCTCCTGTGGCCGTGACATTAGGGGACGAAACAGTAGGGGCCGTGATATTGGAATTTTTGGCCTTCCGGCAGGTGGTGAAGGAGTGCCCATGCAGCTTGCACTTGGAGCAATAGAGCAGGCCCTGCTCATACTCTATCCTTTGCCAAAAACCCTCATCAATTCCTGTAGCTATCCAAACCTCGTTCAGTAAAGGAAGCGAGGTGTCTATCTCGATGCAAGCCCTAGCGAAGCTGGGGTTGCTGAAAGAAGCGGTGCGGTTGTCGACTGCAATGAAACGTCCAAAGGAGGACACTATGGACGCGATGAATCCCTGATTGTAAATTTCTGGAGGGAGCTTTGGAAGCCGAATCCATGTGGAGGTGGTAGTTTGTTCCCTCTTTGTGCTGAAGTCCTTTGCCCATCGGAAAATCCTGAACATGCTATGTCCAATTTTTCACAGAAGATGAGCTAAGATTTTACGCGATTCGACCTCGGAATCCAGAACTATCAGGACGTGCCTTGAGTCCCATGCACCTATTGAACATTTATTGGTGAGGTTCTAAGCGGCTAGGAGGGTTTTGCGGATCTCGTCTATGTGGGGACGACCGGGAGCGAACTTAGCCACGAGGGAGTGTTTGAGGTTGTCCACCCCTGCTTGCAGTTCAGATGAGGTGAAGGTGATAGCTGGTTTTCCATCTTTTGAACCATACTGCCTGGCGGCTAGATGGATAGGCAGAAATCGGCCTAGAGATGGGCTTTTGGTGACAGCCACAAAAGAACGAGCTGCAGTTGCGGGTGAGGAGATGGCGGGGGCCTGAGGAGCACTCTTTTGCTGACCTCCCGAATCAGGGGGTTGGGAAGGGCAAGGAGCGGCCATAAGGCTGCCAAGAGGCCTTGACAAACCTCCGACCGGCGGGCCCAAGGAGGGGGAACTCACGGTAGAGCCAAGAGGCTCAACTAGAGCTTTCTAGAGAGAAGGCAGAGCATGATTTCGCGAGAAGATGGATGGAAGGCCGGCCTGTCAGGTTCACTTTGAATGCTTGAAAATCATTGCGTCGATGAAATGACGCACTAAGAGCGAGAAGCTCTATAGAAGTCTCTGGAAATCTATTCTCAAGCTCCATCAACTGAAAGTCTATCACAGCATAAAGTACATTGACCCGAAAATAATGTTCATTCGTTATATTCCTTTCATTATCCCTCACACCTTTCTTGTAAGGAGCGGACATATCCGGCATACTAATACCATGCTCAAAACAAAATGTTTCAATCTTCATAATCAAACTATCCCAACTATCATCTCTCATGCTTTGAAGTTTTACTTTTGCCATCGAGAGGAATTGCATGGCATTCAAAATATCCATGTCTTTCTTTTGAAAAGTTTGAGAAAGAATCCCAGTGATCTTCATGACTTCATGCATCAAGAGTAAACAATAGACAAAATTAAACTTCTTTAAAGCCTTACCAATGGCTTTCGCTTCTCCTGGAACTTTTTCTACCCCATTCTTATACAAATTATCAATAGTCGCCATGGTAGCTCTAAATAATTTAATCAAACTTGAAATTGAATGAAGATGTGAGCCCTAACGAGTGGCACCGAGTCTTTGTAAAGTAGAAGCTTGATTCATACCTGAACCTGTCTCAAGTGTAACAACAGCCAATAAGTTCAACATTTCCTCTTCCCTATCATAGTCAAAGTAGAAAAAAATTGTCACACATCGGGAACTTCTTTTGCTACACAATTCAAGGTCAGTTGTAAGCGAAGCAATGCACAATGCATATGGACAGTCTTTTAGAAATAAGGCTTGCAAACCGTTAAATTGACCACTCATATTACTTGCATCATCATACCCTTGATCACGCATGTTTTCTTCGTTGAGGTCATATTATATTGAGCAAGAATCCTTGATATCTCATCTTTTAAAGTTTGAGAACATGTGTTAACAACACTCACCAATTTGAAAAATCGTTCTCTAACCAACCCCTTACAATCCACAAAACATAGAATGATTGTCCTCTTCTCTTTATTTGCTACATTAAGAGCTTCATCGACAATGATACAAAATTTAGACTCTCCAAGCTCTAACTTTATTGCCAAGAATATTTGCTATTTGCTTTTGAATAATTGATGATGTATACTTAGCATTTTTTGGAGCATTGTTTAGGACTTTGTGGTAGTCCAAACTAATTCGTTTCACAAGTTTCAATATAGCATCAAAGTTGCCATGATTAAGCGAGTCCACTGATTCATCATGACCTCTATAAGGACAATCTTGCTCTGCCAACAACTTCACGGCCTCTATAGTGGCAGTAAGGCGTAGGCGGTTATCTGCTACTTTTTGAGGACATAGTTGAAATCTTCCCCTGGTAGATGAGATGTTGTTCTGGTCGAGATCCAGAGCAAATCTTATAACAACTTATGCGCTAAAACAAGTAATGCAGAAATAAAACGACGCGCAAAGTTGTTACCCAGTTCGGCGTTAACGAGCCTACGTCTGGGGGGCGTTCTCTAGCCCGGTGGACAGCAATTCACTATTATTGAGTATTGCGAGTACAGGGTTTACCGTTTACAGAATCCCTCTTAAACAACCTGAGCCTCGGACACTCTAGTAATTGCAATCTAGGTCTCCCCCTAGATCTTTGCTCCCGCTCCGTATCCACCAGAATGATTCTCCGAGAGAATCAGCACCTTCTCCCGAATGCGCAGTAAACAGAACTTCAGTGCGTGAGCCTTTAGCTTCGTCCTTCGATCAATCTGTTGAGCACCAATGCAGATTGATCTGAGCGCCTTCGAGTAACCAGTGACAGTTAGTTCTCCAGCCGATTACGTGCGTCGTGAATAACCAGTTACGATTAGTTCACCGCCGTTTGCCTCCTCCTCCCTTCAATGAGTATGAGCGTGATTAATATCTCTGTGAGTGCTAACTAATACCTAAGCATTAGTCTACCTTATATAGAGCGGTAGAAACCCTAAAACAATAAGGATTTCTAAACTAAACCGCCTCTATCATTAGGAAATCTTTCCTAATCTCTTGCGCATATCTTTTGTAGATAATACTCCGATTGAATCTTCACTCTAGATTAGGCAACCTTCGATTATCTTCTCGACTAAGATAGCTTCAAGCGCAAGCCACCGACTCTAATGATATCTCCAATTATCCATAAGCACTTGACTTGCCAAATCCGTTTCCGGATATTTTACTGCTGCATCTGAGATGTGCTAAGTCGGCTGAGACAAGTTTCCAAATCTGAATTTGGAAATATCCAACTTTTGTCCATGCACCTGCAACCGCCTTAATCTTCCAACGGTCGACTGTGTTTCCAAATCTGAGTTTGGAAACAATCCATCTGCTTCAACTTGTTCCAGGACAGTTGTCTCTTCCAGTCTTGAACAACAGCTAGAACAACTATACTAAGTTTTGCCAAACACCATGCCATAAAACTAACAATCTCCCCCTTGGCATTTTTGGCAAAACTACCTATTTGAAGCTACCTGTACTACCAATACAGTTGAATCTTTGAGGAGATTTCAAACTCCCTAGCTGTGCTACGAACTAAGCTATCAACTGAATCTTTGTGGAGATTTCAAACTCCGAACACAATAAAAGCACAACGAATCTTGTAAGGAGCTTTCAAACTCCAAACATGTCTAACAAACTAGCACACCCGAATCTTTTAAGGAGCTTTCAAACTCCAAATTTACTCCCCCTTTTTGCCATAAAGTGACAAGGAAAGACCACGACTTCACACGATGTAGATTATATAAAATACCTGGAAGATCCTTTGAAACTCATTCTACCTCCAAGTCAACCTATCACGTATAGATGTGTGAGAACCGGTTGACCACCCTGATCCGAAATAACTTAGTTATCAATGACACACAGACCCAGAGAGGATCTAAGTGTCTCAAACTGAAGATTGTCCAAAGCCTTTGTGAATATGTCTGCAAGCTGTTTCTCCGTTGATACGTGGGTCAGGGTGAGTGTCTTCTTTTCCACAAGTTCCCGAATGAAATGATGCCTGATATCGATATGCTTTGTTCTAGAATGTTGTACCGGATTATTAGATATGTTGATGGCACTCATGTTGTCACAGTAGAGAGTCATCATATCCTGTTTTACCCCGTATTCCTCTAGCATCTGTTTCATCCGTACCATCTGGGTACAACAACTTCCGGCTGCAATATATTCTGCTTCAGCGGTAGATAAGGATATACTATTCTGCTTCTTACTGAACCAAGAAACCAGATTGTTTCCTAGAAAGAAACATCCTCCAGAGGTACTTTTGCGATCCTCTGCATTCCCAGCCCACTCTGCATCACAATAGCCTACCAGACATGCGTTAGTATCCTTGGTATACCATAGACCATAGTCAGCTGTTCTGCAAACATATCTGATAATTCTCTTCACATTCATCAGGTGACTCTCCTTGGGATTAGCTTGGTACCTGGCACAGACACCAACTGCATGAGCAATGTCCGGTCTACTGGCTGTTAAGTATAGAAGACTGCCAATCATGCTTCTGTACAAGGTTTGATCCACCTTTACACCAGCCTCATCTTTTGTGACCTTTACATGAGTTGCAGCAGGGGTTCTCTTATGAGTAGCTTTCTCCAGATCAAACTTCTTGATTAGGTTCCTTGCATACTTGCTTTGGGAAATAAAGATACCGTCCACCTTCTGTTTGACTTGTAATCCAAGGAAGTAACACATCTCTCCCACCATGCTCATTTGGAATTCGCACTGCATTTGTTCAACAAACTTGTCTAACAGCTTTTGACTGCTAGAGCCGAACACAATATCATCCACGTAAATATGAGCAATGATAAACTCGGACCCTGAGTGTTTCACAAACAGTGTCTTATCGACTCCTCCTCGCACATAACCATGAGTGACCAGGAACTCAGTAAGCCGCTCATACCATGCTCTGGGCGCCTGTTTGAGACCATAGAGAGCCTTCTTCAGGTGATACACATATTCCGGATGGTGAGGGTCTTCGAAGCCCTTTGGTTGAGCAACATAAACTTCTTCATTTAGCACCTCATTCAGGAACGCACTCTTTACGTCCATCTGAAACAACTTGAATTTTAGGTGGCACGCTAGAGCTAAAAGGAGGCGAATGGCTTCCAACCGAGCAACCGGAGCAAACGTTTCATCAAAGTCTACTCCTTCGATCTGAGTATATCCTTGAGCCACAAGTCTTGCTTTGTTTCTGGTGATGTTCCCGTGTTCATCAGATTTGTTCTTGAAAATCCACTTTGTGCCAATAATGTTCACGTTATCTGGGCGTGGAATAAGATCCCACACATCATTTCGCTGGAACTCACCAAGTTCTTCTTGCATGGCAACAACCCAGTATTCGTCTTTGATGGCTTCCTTGATGTTCTTGGGTTCGATAGTAGATATGAAGCATCCAAAACCAGCCAACTCTCGAAAATTCACTTGTTTACCTCTAGTTGTGATGCCGTCAGTTAGATCACCGATCACCTCACTGATGGGATGATTCTTCTCGATGGCTCTTGAGGGATGAAAGACTCGTGGAGAATCAGGGGGTGTTGGAGGTGAATCCATATTATTATTTTCTCCCGGCTGATTGTCAGTTGATGCAGGAAGGTTGGGATCCCCATCAGAGCTGACCGTTGTGGTGGGACAGGTGGTTTCAGGATGTTCTGGAGGTGAAGGAACATTATCATCATCTGCAGCACTTATCTCAGATGCTCCTGGCACAACATCTTGAACAACCACATTAATGGATTCCATGACGACTCCAGTCCGCTTGTTGTAGACACGATAAGCCCTGCTGTTAGAGGAATATCCAAGGAAGATTCCTTCATCACTTTTAGGGTCCAACTTCTGCAGATACTCTCGATCTCTGAGAATATAGCACTGGCTCCCGAAGACATGGAAGTACTTTATTGTAGGTTTTTTACCTTTCCATAACTTGTAGCAAGTCTTCTCTGTTCCGGATCGAATCATGACTCGGTTAATGACATAGCAAGCTGTATTCATTGCTTCTGCCCAAAACTTTAAAGGATCCTTCTTTGCCTGAAGCATAACACGAGTCATCTCCTGAATGGTTCGATTCTTCCTTTCTACAACTCCATTTTGTTGAGGGGTAATTGGAGAAGAGAATTGTTGAGTGATCCCTCTTTTTGAACAGAACTCAGCAAGAGCAGCATTCTCAAACTCTTTCCCATGATCGCTTCGTACTTTTATTATGTGCTCATCCTTATCCTCTCTTTCGCGTTCCAGTCGAGTGCAAAGTTGAACAAAAGCCTGAACAGCATCTGATTTTTCTCGCAAGAAACAGGACCAGGTGAACCTGGTGAAGTCGTCAACACAAACAAGAACATACCTTTTGCCAGAATAGCTTTCCACTTGCATGGGCCCCATTAGATCAATGTGAAGTAGTTCCAGGGGTCTGTTTGTATTGATCTGAGTGGTGCTCTTGTGGGGAACTTTGATTTGTTTTCCAATCTGACAGTCTCCGCAAACAATACTAAGTTCTCCTTGAACTCTGGGTACGCCTCGAACAAGCCCTTCTGATGTAATCTTCTATAGTGTTCTAAGATTCACGTGACCCATTCGCTGATGCCATAAGTTCATCTCTTCAGATCTACTCAGTAGACATGTTGCTTCTGCATTGGGTTTACCAAGGTTGAGAAGATAGTAGTTATTCGATGACCTCCTTCCAGTGAGTACTGTTTCATTTTTCTTATTTAACACCACGCACTCATCCTGTGAGAATTGTACATGATGCTCTCCGTCACACAACTGACTGATGCTAATTAGATTAGCTTGCAAGCCTTTGACAAGAAGAACTTCTTTCAATCTGGGAAGACCTCGAACATTTAAGGTTCCTTTCCCAAGGACTCTGCTTTCAACACCATCACCAAACGTTACATTTGAATTTCCTTTGCACTCCTCTATATTAGTCCGAAACTCGGAGTTACCAGTCATATGTCTCGAACATCCACTGTCAAAGTACCATTTTTCTTTCTTTAGATGACTGGTAGTACTGAAGGCAACATAGCAAACTTCACTTCTTTGCTTAACTCTCCAAACTTGCTTCATTCGTGGTTTCTGAACTTGTTTCACCTTTCTGAAGGACATATGAAACTCATGACATCTTGCCCTAATGTGTCCCACTTGATTACAGAAGAAACATCTTCGTCTGTCTCGCTGACTTGTGGGATGTCGTGTGGCAAGCCAAGATAATTTTCTTCGTGGGAAATGATTGGCTGGAACAAATTCCGGTTCTGGCTTAGCAAAAGATTTTCTTTGAGTACGATGTTCAGCTGGAACAAGTTGTGGTAGCAGTTGTGGCACAGCCTTAACAAAAGCCGTCTTTCCGGAGCTTGATCCTCGGGTAAATCCAAGCCCTTTATGACCACCCCCTATCCTTTGTGCTCCCAAAATAGAGTCTAGATCTTTTGTTCCAGAGTTTAGCATTTTGACTGTCTTTTTCAAGTGATTCAGCTCTTCTATTGTCACCTCATGAGCAAGTTTGCCTGTTTCGATTTCACATTTGAGGGAATCAATAATATCAGTAAGATTTACCTCTCTTCTTTTCAGAGTATCATTTTCTTGCTTTAGGTCATCTGTAGCTCCTGAATGATCTCCTTGGTAGTCTTATTTCGAAGTTTCAGGGAAGATATAACTACCAGTAACTCCATTTTTTGAGAGCTTAGCTCAGCTCTTTCGTTTGTTGCTGCCATCAACTGGGCTTTGAGAACAGTAATAGTCTGTTGATGATTTAGGTTTAAGGTGCTAACCTCTTTCTTGAGCTTCTCCTTTTCTGCTGTTAGGTCTTCTAGAGAGTTCTGTAGATCTGTTTTTCGCTTAATTTCAACCAGCCATTGTTGATATAGGTCTTTGTAGTTGTTAGCAATTTCCTCATCAGTAATTTCATCATGGTCACTGTAGCTAGAATATAGAATGTGATCTTCAGGTGATTTCATGGTCTCCTCTTCTATGCTTCGGTCCTTTTTGGGTTTGATACATCCGGTGAGAGCAACAAAGTTGTTGGTTTCCCCCTCAGAGTCACTATCACTCCAATTCACAGCATATGCATTCTTTTTCTTATGTGTGTTAATACATTCTGCTCAGATATGACCAAAGCCTTCACATTCTCTGCATTGGATCCCTTTGCCCTTGTTCTCGGATAATGAGTCTTCAGCACTATTTTTCTTGTAATCTTTTTCTTCTTTCTGAAACTTGGTTCTATTATTCTTCTGGAATCTTGAGTCAGACGACTGACTGGACTCAGTCCCTTTACCGTACTGCCTTCTTATAAATTTCCCAAAGTTTTTCGCAAACATGGCAAACTGTTGTTCTGACGCGTCGTCTGTCTTGTTTTTAACAACTTCACCCTTTAGACCGACGCTGGAGATTTTTGTAAGACGATCTTCTTCATTCATGTCCATCTCATGGGTCTGTAGGGAACCCATCAGTTCATATAGTCTCATGGTTTTCACATCATTGGCTTCCTTGACGGCAAGAGCTTTCATGGCGAACCGCTTTGTGAGAGATCTCAACACCTTTCTCACCAGTGTTTCCTCAGTCATTGGTTCTCCTAGCGCGAATGCTTCGTTAGAGATGTCAAGAACCTGAGTATTGAAGTCAGCAATGGTCTCATCCTCTTGCATTCTCAGATTTTCGAATTTTGATGTGACCGTCTCCATTCTAACTTTGGTTGTTCCTTCATGAGCAATTCGTAGAATATCCCAAGCCGTCTTTGCAATCTCACAGGTAGAGATCATCTTGAAATTCTTTCCATTAACTCCAGAGAATATGGCATTCATTGCTTTAGAGTTCGCCGCTTCAGCTTTCTTTTGAAACTCAGTCCACTTGTTTTTAGCAAGAAGGCTATCCTTTCCTTCTTCGTCAGTAGCCACTGGGTGAGTCCATCCTTGTTCAACAGCTTCCCAGATTGATTCGTCTTGAGACTTTAGAAACGCCTTCATTCGTACCCTCCAGTAGCCATATTTGTTTCCTTCGAGCAGAGGAGGTCTCGTGATGTTCTACCCTTCTCTTAAATCCATCTCACCAGCCTTTGGATCTTACTATGTGTGTCGAGTATTTGCTCTGATACCAATTGAAATCTTCCCCTGGTAGATGAGATGTTGTTCTGGTCGAGATCCAGAGCAAATCTTATAACAACTTATGCGCTAAAACAAGTAATGCGGAAATAAAACGACGCGCAAAGTTGTCACCCAGTTTGGCGTTAACGATCCTACGTCTGGGGGGCGTTCTCTAGCCCAGCGGACAGCAATTCACTATTATTTAGTATTGCGAGTACAGGGTTTACCGTTTACAGAATCCCTCTTAAACAACCTGAGCCTCGGACACTCTAGTAATTGCAATCTAGGTCTCCCCCTAGATCTTTGCTCCCGCTCCGTATCCACCAGAATGATTCTCCAAAAGAATCAGCGCCTTCTCCCGAATGTGCAGTAAACAGAACTTCAGTGCGTGAGCCTTTAGCTTCGTCCTTCGATCAATCTGTTGAGCACCAATGCAGATTGATCCGAGCACCTTCGAGTAACCAGTGACGGTTAGTTCTCCAGCCGATTACGTGCGTCGTGAATAACCAGTTACGATTAGTTCACCGCCGTTTGCCTCCTCCTCCCTTCAATGAGAATGAGCGTGATTAATATCTCCGTAATTGCTAACTAATACCTAAGCATTAGTCTACCTTATATAGAGCGGTAGAAACCCTAAAACAATAAGGATTCCTAAACTAAACCGCCTCTATCATTAGGAAATCTTTCCTAATCTCTTGCGCATATCTTTTGTAGATAATACTCCGATTGAATCTTCACTCTAGATTAGGCAACCTTCGATTATCTTCTCGACTAAGATAGCTTCAAGCGCAAGCCACCGACTCCAATGATATCTCCAATTATCCATAAGCACTTGACTTGCCAAATTCGTTTCCGGATATTTTACTGCTGCGTCTGAGATGTGCTAAGTCGGCTGAGACAAGTTTCCAAATCTGAATTTGGAAATATCCAACTTTTGTCCATGCACCTGCAACCGCCTTAATCTTCCAACGGTCGACTGTGTTTCCAAATCTGAGTTTGGAAACAATCCATCTGCTTCAACTTGTTCCAGGACAGTTGTCTCTTCCAGTCTTGAACAACAACTAAAACAACTATACTAAGTTTTGCCAAACACCATGCCATAAAACTAACAATAGTAATTATCACTCTCTCGATATACCGTGACGGATTTCTCAAAATTTCCCACTTCTGCATTGAGGATGTATGAATAGAATTAAGCCCCCCATGTGAGTTAGAATGCCCGACTTCTTATCCTTCACATGTCTTCAACTATCACATGTCTTCAACTAGAAAATCTGTCTCTAGTAAGAGATGAGCCTTTAGATGAGTCGGTCTCAAATAAAAAACAAGCAAAATAGTATGCTTTATCCTTCTCAATAGAATAGTCAAGCCAATGCCAATATTGGAACCATGAGCTATTAAACTTTCGATACTAACCTTCATCCCAAGTACTTGGATAAACCTTTAAATGATGTTGATTTGTCCCTAACACCATATAAGGTCTCCGTACATTGTCTTATTCATTTAAAGGATACTTCCATATTGGTTGTCGTTTTGTCAGATCTCTTTCAAGTGAATTAGTATCGAATGCCGCTTAATCTATAATTTTTTTTATTTTGTCGGTCTTCAAGTGAAATCGATGTAGGAGAGATCAATTTTTCATTTACAGATTCTTTAGAAATATTCTAACCTCTCAGGCTACTTCCACTTCCAATTTCATGATACGTGCTCTCATAAATTTGTTAAGGTGATGTGTTATGGCGTTAAGAGGTTAGTTGACATATCTATGAAATGCTATTGTTTTAGTTAACTATAAATTCTTCATAGTGTGAAAAATTGTAATTATGTATTGATAAAAAATTCATAGTTGCCATTTTAATTTCTTTTTAATTCTAAAATTAGGGATTTACATGGTGGAATTACATATAAACTTCACTGAGTCATTTGCAAGTGATAACCATGTTCCTTAATGACTTAGGCCCTGTCCATTTGAACTTATATTTTTGACGGTTAAGATAAGATAAGTTCCTTTCAAGTAACATAAGTTAATATAAGTTAATTTCAGTTAATATAAATTACTTTCAGTCAATGTAAGTTAATATAAATTTTAGTTAAGTTAAGTTCGACCACCACAACCACCACCCTCGCCGGACCGCCGCCGCCCCCCGCCGAACCGCCGCTGCCCATCACCAGACCTCTGTCGCCGCCCCTCCGCCAGACCGCTGCCGCTCCACCGTCGGACCGCCGCCGCTCCACCACCAGACTGCCGCCGCCCCACCGCTGGGCAGCCGCCACACCCGACCCGGGCGACGGCTTGGACCGGCGGTGGTTCAATGAGTGCGGCGGTGGGGCGGCGGCTCAATCAATAGAAGTTTCAGTTTAGTTAATATCAGTTAATATCAGTTAATATAAGTTAATATAAGTTAATATAAGTTAATACTAGTTAATATAAGTTAATATCATGTCATTTACAGTTAAGATCAGTTGAGTTTCAGTTCAAATGGACATGCCCTTAATCAACTTATAAAAGTAAGAACCAAGGTAAATAGGCATGTATAACAGTCTGAAATCTTGAATTTAAATCCTAAAATACCTTATAGGCTAGTTTAGAAAGTAATCTTTCAAAGTATTTATATTGGTGCTTATCGTTGAAGTCAATTGTGAATGCTTTGCTTAGCTTTTATGATATAAGCCTTATTTGTAAGTACTTTATTCATGTTTTGTGCATGTACTTCGTAGCACATGCTATGTTGTGATACAATTGCATATAATTACATAACATAAGCATTCATGAATGACATTCATGTTTTTGAAAGACTGGGGGTTGGTGCTAGGCCGGTGAGAAACGTGGCCGGTAGTTTTCCAAATTGGAAAAGTCTAACGTATTCAGGATACGAGATATCCTTGGGTTAAAGGCCCTAAACCCTGCAGGAAGATCCCGCGAATGGGATGATGGTTGGTGCAAGACCGGTGTGAAACATGGCCGGTAGCTTTCCGAGTCATGAAAGTCTACCAGTTTTGAAAAATGCAAAAAATGATTAAACATGAATCATTGCATATCACGTGCATCACTCACACAACTGTTTATATGCGTTTGTATGTTATGTGAGCATGTAACTTGTGGACTAACGGTTGAAATTAAGATTTCCTACTGAGTTTCCAAAACTCACTCCTAATCCTTTTCAGGAATAAGGTCATCGTGGAGACGCATGCTTATATTCAACTAGATAAGAGGTCATTTGATTCATTTTATTATAGCATGATGCATAACATTGTTATTAGTGCTTTTAGATACCCCTTTTTATGTATGTAATGGTAGGGAGTTTAAGTATGGGTGTAAGAATGACAATGTAAGGTTGTTTTAAAAGTAATGTAAATTTCTTACTCACACCCTTGGAGTTTCGGGGTGTGACAAAATGGTATCAGACTCATTTTTTCATGCCCCGAAACCCCAAGGACATGAGTAAGAAATTTACATTACTTTTTAATACAACGTTACATTGTCTTTCTTACAACTATACTTGAACTCCCCACCTTTACATACACTAAAGGGGTTACATTAGCCACTTTTAACTAGGCAAACATCTTGACCATACGCCACGCTATGTTACACAAAAGTTAAGCTGTATAAGAGCCTTCTGCACTTAGAAACTTCAACTTACTTTTCAAAAGTACCTGTAAAATATTTAGGAGTGAGTTTTGGGAACTCAGTAGGAAAACTTAATTTCAACCGTTAGTCCACAAGTTACATGCTCACACAACATACAAACGCATATAAACAATTGTGTGAGTGATGCACGTGATATGCAATGATTGATGTTTAATCATGTTTTGCATTATTCAAAACTGATAGACTTTCATGACTCAGAAAGCTACCGGCCATGTTTCACACCGGTCTGGCACCAACCTTCATCCCATTCGCGGGAGCTTCCTGCAGGGTTTAGGGATTTTAACCCAAGGATCTCTCGTATCCCGAATACTGGTAGACCTTCCAACTTGGAAAGCTACCGGCCACGTTTCACACCGGTCTGGCACCAACCATCATTCTTTCAAATACATGAATGTCATGCGTGAATGCCTATGTTATGTAATGATATGTATATGTATCACAATATAGCATGTACTACGAAATACAAACACGAATCATGAATAACGTACGTACAAACTAAAACAAGGCTAAAGTCATAAAAGATAAGCAATTCTTTCACAATTAACTTCATTTGCATGCTTGACTCATATTTAAACCTTAGAATCATACAATAAAAGATAAGCTACTTTCTTAACTAGATATAAATCACTTTAGGCTTTAAATTGAGACTCTCAGATTGTTTATTTATTTAGTTACAACATATTAGATTGTAATACATGCCTATTTAGCCTGATTCTTACTTCGATAAATTGAGTAAATCATCATACAACATGGTTATCACTTATAAATGACTCTAGTAACCTATATACAAAAATTCTATCATGTAAATCCCTGATTTCAGAATAAAAACATATATTTCAGCAACTATTACATAACTCAGATTGCATACTTCATTACATGATTTAACACATGCATGCCCACAATATTTTAAGCCTAAACTCATGTTCTTCATATTCTAGTACTTAGCAAACATAGTTTCAGCATCTGGACAACACATAAAACAATGAATAAAACCCATATAGAAGCATCAAATCATTCATAAACACCTCAAGCAAGTAACACATACATCAAACTCAACATGTATGAACATAAAACTCATAAACTAAGAGAAGAGATTAAGAGCTAGTTAGTAGATCCAATCGGGGAGAGTAAAAAAACGTTTAGGTTTTGGAGTTTAGAGTGGTTGTCTTTTATTTAAACTTAGTTAATCTGTATCTAATCTTTGTTTGGCCGATAGTATGATAAGGTAAACATAAATTTCGAGAACGAAATTTCTTTTTAGGAGGGTAGAATGTAATATCCTAAAATTTTTAAGACTAGGTAAAGTAGATATTTTTAAGAAGCAAAGATCAAATTGACTTCTCTAAGCAAGTAGAAATTTCCTTAGAGTAACTAATCACAATAAGGCAAGTAGTGGCCACTTGTCTTCACTTAATTCCACTAATAAGATGACTCATGTATGCATGAACTCTATATAAGCCACATAAGGAGTCATTTTTACTTCCTTATGTAAGGAAAAGAGAGAGAAAACAACAACAAAACACTCACTTAAAATTCTGGACAGTAGCTTTGTGGAGAAAAAAAGAGTGTAGGATTTCTTAATCTCTTCCCTTAGTTTATGAGTTTTATGATCATACATGTTGAGTTTGATGTTTATGTTACTAGCTTGAGGTGTATTCGAATGATTGATGCTTCCATGTGGGTTTTATTCATTGATTTAGGTGTTGTCACACCCCAAAACTCCAAGGGCGTGAGTAAGAAATTTACTCACGAAGCATCAAGTTGGAAGAATGAGGGTTGGTGCCAGACCGGTGTGAAACATGGCCGGTAGCTTTCCAAGTTGGAAGGTCTACCAGTATTTGGGTTACGAGATATGAAGCATTAACGAAGCTACCGGCCACGTTTTAGCTGTGACACCTGAAACGTGGCCGGTAGCTTTCCGAGTCGTGAAAGTCTACCAGTTTTGAAAAATGTGAAACATGATTAAACATCAATCATTGCATATCACGTGCATCACTCACACATTTGTTTATATGCGTTTCTATGTTATGTGAGCATGTAACTTGTGGACTAACGGTTGAAATTAAGTTTTCCTACTGAGTTCCCAAAACTCACTCCTAAATATTTTACAGGTAGTTTTGAGAAGTAAGTTGAAGTTTCTAAGTGTGGAAGGCTCTTATAGAGCTTAACTTTTGTGTAACATAGCGTGGTGTATGGTCAAGATGTTTGCCTAGTTAAAAGTGGCTAGTGTAACCCCTTTTGTGTATGTAAAGGTGGGGAGTTCAAGTATAGTTGTATGAAAGACCATGTAAAGTTGTTTTAAAAGTAATGTCAATTTCTTACTCACATCCTTGGGTTTTCGGAGCGTGACAAAATGGAATTCAGAGCTAGTTAGTAGATCCAATCGGGGAAAGTGAAAAAAAAAATATAAATAGAAATACGTTTAGGTTTTGGAGTTTAGAGAGATTGTTTTTTATTTAAACTTAGTTAATCTGTATCTAATCTTTGTTTGGCCAATAGTATGACAAGGTAAACATAAATTTGGAGGACGAAATTTCTTTGAAGGAGGGTAGAATGTAAGAACCTGGTTGAAACTATAACATAATGAGGGCAAGTGTCTACATGACTCATCTATGCAGTTATTGAAGTGTGACAATGTGGACATGTGGTAGGACACCTAAATTCACCATTAAATACTTCATTAATGCACCATCTATATATAAGCACATATTAGGGTCATTTTTCACTTCCTTAGGCAAGAAAAGAGGGAGAAACAACACCTAAAGCTTACTTAAAATTCTGGACAACAAGTTAGCAACAAAGAATAGGTAGGAATTCTTATCTTGTATGATGATCTTGATATATGTAGTACTTGTTTGATGTGTATTTGAGTGATTTTAGGCTTTCTTTTGAGTTCTATCCCCTGTTTTAGTTGATGTCCATGTGCTGAAATTATGTTTTCTAAGTACTAGAATATGAAGAACATGAATTTTATGCTTAAAATGATTGTGGACAGATTTGGAATGTTGATACATGTCGTGCATGTCTTATTTTCCTTCATGAAAGAGCTAATAATGCATTGAAATGGACATGCATGTACTAAATTCACATAGATAGGTTGTAAGAAGTAAAAGAAAGCTAAAAATGAATTTCAATGCAAACTGATTTATCTAATAGTTGCTGATTTATATGTTTTTAATTCTGAAAATAGGGATTTACATGGTGGAATTACGTATAGAGTTCATGATAGCGCTAAAATATATGCTTTTTAGGCGACCTCTATGCTTATTGTTTCGATCATTTTATTACGATTTCACTTGCTATTTGATGCTTTGTGGTGCATTTCAGGCAAATTACAGAGTTTAAGCTGAGAACACAAGTGAGTGGCATTTTGGAGCAAAACCGAGCATTTCGGAGCAAAAATATGGACTTTCGGGCAATACGAGACAACCCGACCTTACCAGAGTATTTTGGACGTACAGATCACAATTGGTGTCCGATTTGGTCGATTCAAAGCTTGTTGAAAAGCTAACTCAAAGGGCTACAACTCTCTAGTTGACGCCGAGACCAAATTCGGAGGTTAAGATTGCCAAACAGCTTTGTGCGTTCGCAAGAATGGACTTGTGCGAACGCACAAATATTTCCAGTCGCATGAAAATCTCATGCGTTCGCACGCGAGGCCTGACCTTGCCGGAGTGTTTTGGACGTATAGGGCGTTTCCGATGTCCGATTTGACTGATATTTAGCTTGTCGGAAAGGTAACTCAAAGGGGTACAACTCTTCAGTTGATGTCAAGACCTAATTCGGACGTTAAGACTGCGGAAAAGAGCCAGAAAGAGACCATGCGTTCGCACAGTTAATTTCATGCGAACGCACAAGCCGGAGCCGACGCATAAGAATCCCTTGCGCTCGCATTCTTTCAACTTCCCAGTCCGCAGGAGACCATGCGAACGCATGGTCGAAAGCATGCGAACGCATGCTTTCGCGGATGGCTATAAAAAAGTAGATTTTTAGGGTTTTTGGGAGAGGACTTTTAGGGGGGCCAATTTTTGGGTTTGTGGAGCAGTTTTTGGAGGAAATCTGGGATTTTAGAGAGAAGGAAGAACCTCAACAACATCTTGAATCTCCATATTGGTTTTGAAGTTCTAAACTCTACTTCCATATGGTTGTTTGCATTTCTATTATTGATTTTGTTTGTAAACTCACTATGAGTGAGTAGTGACCTTGGTTGGGGATTATGGATCCCCTAGACATGTTTGTGACGTTTTGAATACAATTGATACTAATGTTGAATGAGTTTGCACATGAATCTTCTTCATTTGAACTTAATGTTTAGAGTTGCCCATAAGGTGTTTGTGACATGTCCTCAATGGGAACTTTGTTTGATATCATGTTTGATGTAGCTCACGTTGATCATCATGACTTCAATGAACTAAATGAAGAAGCATTAGAGCTTTTGAGTTAGTTAGATAACTCTATAACCTAATGAGAATGGCTTGAACTTAAAAAGATCATGTTTATCTAGTCAATAAAGCGCGAGTGTGAGGCTAGACATTCATGTTCTATAGTGCCAATAGAGCGCGAGTGTGAGGTGCTATGCGAGATGTAACCTCCTTGTACTAAGTTGTAGCGCGAGTTGAACTTAGTATAAATGTTGCATGAGCTAAATTCTATACATGTGCATGTGAATTCATCATTGGTATCTAATTTCATTGTCACAATAATTGTCTAGGTGGAGAAGTGATCCCTAGTCATCTTTTAATTGAAAGTAAATCACCGTTTAATAAGTTTTAATCTCACTCTTTGGATTGAAAATTCCCCCCAACCTTAGACATTCTAATCACATTGTTAGCACTATTAGTTTAATCACCTATCTTTTGGGTTCGACCTCGGTTCACCCGAGTCATTACAAATGTTTTGATTGCCGTGACTTAGCATAAGTGTTTGGATTCTTATTCGAATATTTTAGCTATATTTACAAGCCGATCAGTTCACTAGAGTCATTTGCAAGTGATAACCATGTTCCTTAATGACTTAATCAACTTATAAAAGCAAGAACCAAGGTAAATAGGCTTGTATAACAGTATGAAATCTTGAATTTAAGTCCTAAAATACCTTATAAGCTAGTTTAGAAAGTAATCTTTTAAAGTATTTATATTGGTGCTTATCTTTGAAGTCAATTGTGAATGATTTGCTTAGCTTTTATGATATTAGCCTCGTTTGTAAGTACTTTATTCATGATTCGTGTTTGTATTTCGTAGTACATGCTATATCGTTATACATTTGCATATCATGACATGACATAAGCATTCACGCATGTTATTCTTGTATTTGAAAGGAAGATGTTTTTAATGAAATGATGTGAATTGGGATACGAGATATCCTTGGGTTGAAGTCCCTAAACCCCGCAGGAAGATCTCGCGAATGGGATGATGGTTGGTGCCAAACCGGTGTGAAACGTGGCCGGTAGCTTTCCGAGTCGTGAAAGTCTACGAGTTTTGAAAAATGCAAAACATGATTAAACATCAATCATTGCATATCACGTGCATCACTCACACATTTGTTTATATGCGTTTCTATGTTATGTGAGCATGTAACTTGTGGACCAACGGTTGAAATTAAGTTTTCCTATTGAGTTCCCAAAACTCACTCCTAAATATTTTACAGGTACTTTTGAGAAGTAAGTTGAAGTTTCTAAGTGTGGAAGGCTCTTATAGAGCTTAACTTTTGTGTAACATAGCGTGGCGTATGGTCAAGATGTTTGCCTAGTTAAAATTGGCTAATGTAACCCCTTTTGTGTATGTAAAGGTGGGGAGTTCAAGTATAGTTGTATGAAAGACCATGTAAAGTTGTTTTAAAAGTAATGTAAATTTCTTACTCACGTCCTTGGGTTTTTGGAGCGTGACAAAATGGACGATTCACAAGTTACATACACGTGCATCACTCCTAAAAATGGTCTAACTTGTGGACTAACGGTTGAATATGCGTTTGTATGCACGTGTAAATTTCTTACTCACGTCCTTGTTTATATGCTTACTTAGATAGTTTCTTAAGTAAGCAAATATCAAATTGAATTGTGACTCATCTATGCATTTATTGAAGTCTGACACATATAACTAGCTCTAAATACCATTTTAGAGCCGAACCTCCGCAGTAGGTGACCGTGAGCTATCTCTGAATGGATGGATGATCCTGTGTTCTTGTCTGTCCTGCTTGGTCCTAACGAGGACGTTAGGATTCTATAATTGGGGGTGTATGTAACATCACAAATTCTGTCCCACATCGCTTGGGAGTTCTGTGTGTGCAAGCTTGATAAGCTAGCCTACTAGCTCTCATGTCACCAATCTACCATGGTCTTTTGTGATAGACTCTAGGTTGTGGTGGCCTAGGGGAGTGCGGTGGCATGACAGCTAGGATATTCTAGGCTTATAACGGCTCAGAATGGGTGCTCCGGTGGCATGACAAAATGGTATTCAGAGCTAGTTAGTAGATCCAATCGGGGAGAGTGAAAAAAATAAAAATAGAAATACCTTTAGGTTTTGGAGTTTAGAGTGGTTGTCATTTATTTAAACTTAGTTATTCTGTGTCTAATATTTATTTGGCTGATTTCTAATGTTAGGATACATAATGCCGTCGAGGCTATATTTGACGTACGTGGAGTGCTCTTTTGCCATACCTGATCGTATTAACTTAGAAATAATTGGAAAGAAATTGGTAAAGGGGCGTCATCCCATTAGAATTCGGCGAGGACTTGGTCCAGCAGTGAGGCCTACGGGTAGGAAGCTTAATGAAGAGTTAAGGACATATAGGATTATTGAAAAGGAAAATACTTCAATGAAAGGCCTAACCCTAAGAAGTATTATTATTCTACTGTGCTTAATGACTGCGTTAATAAAGTTTCTTCTGTCAGACTGGAGTCTTTGAATGACGCGGAAAGGTTAATGATGTAGTGTTAAATATCTGAACTGATTGCTTGCTTGTGTTTGCTTGCTTGTCTGTTTGATTTTTTGTGTTGGTTAAGTTATGTGTATAGGCTATGTTGTTTTGTGCCTTGCATAGAAGTAACAATAATAATGCATTTAGTATAAACACTCGTACCTAGTTAAAAGTGGATGCTTTAACTTTTTTAATTTACCTCGTGACTAAAGGTAATGAATTCAGACGAGCATAGTTCTTCAAGTCAAGGGAACAATCCTGAGCTAGCAGGTATATGCGACGTTTTAAAGGGCTTAACTGCGGTACTAGAAAAATAAAATGGTGTTGGAGTTTAGGTAGATCCAATCGGGGAGAGTAAAAAAAAACTTTAGGTATCAGAGCTAGTTAGTAGATCCAATCGGGGAGAGTAAAAAAATGTTTAGGTTATGAGTTTAGAGTGGTTGTCTTTTATTTAAACTTAGTTAATCTATATCTAATCTTTGTTTGGCCGATAGTATGACAAGGTAAACATAAATTTTGAGGACGAAATTTCTTTTAAGGAGGGTAGAATGTAAGAACCTGGATTTTTTTTAAAGACTTAAGTAGATAGTTTCTTAAGTAAGCAAATATCAAATTGAATTGTGACTCATCTATGCATTTATTGAAGCGTGACACAATGTGAACAAGTGGTAGGACACCTAAACCTATCATTAAATGCTTCATTAATGCTACCTTTTTATATACGCATATTAGGAGTCATTTTTTTCACTTCCTTAGGCAAGAAAGATGGAGAAACACCACCTAAAGCTCACTTAAAATTCTGGACATCAAGTTAGCAACAAGAAATAGGTAGAAATTCTTAATCTCTTCTCTTAGTTTATGAGTTTTATGCTCTTGTATGATGAGATTGATATATGTAGTACTTGTTTGATGTGTATTTGAATTATTTTAGGCTTTCTTTTGAGTTCTATCTACTGTTTTAGGTGTTGTCCATAAGCTGAAATATGTGATTTTAATGCTGAAAGTATATCTTTATATGGTAAAAATACTTATGGAGTGAGCTATGGTTCTTTTCAAGTGATTGCTATGTTGTATAATGAATTATCCAACTTTTAGCAAAGAAACAGTCACATATAGAATCTCAATTGTTGTTTAGCGGTGAATATGTAATTAAACAACCTGAATTTCTGAATCTAAATGCTAAGTGAGGTAGTTTAGAAAGTACCCTATCTTTTAGTATGTGATTTTAAGACTTAAAGGTGGATCTAAATATGCAAAAGAAGAGTAAATCTCATATGATTTATTTAGCTAAAGAATTTAGTAGATAAGTCTTTTAGTAATTCTATTGATTTTATCTATGAAGTTTATTGTGAATGAGATGCTTATCAATTATATATCCTATATTGAGATATATATGCATATCAATACATGACATAAGCATTCACGCATGACATTCATGTATTTTGAAAGGAAGATGTGATTAATGAAAGAATTTGAATCGGGATACGAGATATCCTTGGGTTGTAGTCCCTAAACCCTGCAGGAAGATCCCGCGAATGGGATGATGGTTGGTGCCAGGCCGGTATGAAACTTGGCCGGTAGCTTTCCGAGTCGTGAAAGCCTATCATTTTTGAATAATGCGAAACATGATTAAACATCAATAATTGCATATCACATGCATCACTCACACAATTGTTTGTATGCGTTTGTATGTTGTGTGAGCATGTAACTTGTGGACTAACGGTTGAAATTAAGTTTTCCTACTGAGTTCCCAAAACTCAATCCTAAATATTTTACATGGACTTTTGAGAAGTAAGTTGAAGTTTCAAAGAGCGGAAGGCTCTTATAAAGCTTAACTTTTATGTAACATAACGTGGCGTACGATCTAGATGTTTGCCTAGTTATAAGTGGCTAATGTAAACCCCTTTCGTGTATGTAAAAGTGGGTAGTTCAAGTATAGTTGTAATACTGTTTTAAACGTAATGTAAATTTTCTTACTCACGTCCTTGGGGTTTCGGGGCGTGACAAAATGGTAAAAGTTAGATAATTCATTATACATTGTCTTTCGGGGCGTATACCATTTTGTCACGACCCGAAAACCCAAGGACGTGAGTAAGAAATTTACATTACTCTTAAAACAACATTACATTGTCTTTCTTACCACTATACTTGAACTCTCCACCTTGACATACACAAAAGGGATTTCCTACTGACGGTTAAAATTAAGTTTTCCTACTGAGTTTCCAAACTCACTCCTAAATATTTTACAGGGTCTTTTGAGAAGTAAGTTGAAGTTTCAAAGAGTGGATGGGTCTTATAGAGCTTAACTTTTGTGTAACATAGCGTGGCGTATGGTCAAGATGTTTGCCTAGTTAAAAGTGGCTAATGTAAACCTTTTGTGTATGTAAAGGTGGGGAGTTCATGTATAGTTGTATGAAAGACCATGTAAAGTTGTTTTAAAAGTAATGTAAATTTCTTACTCACGTCCTTGGGTTTTTGAGGCGTGACAATTGTGGTTTTTAGTGATTCATACTTCGTAGTTGTGAAGAGTAGTTTGATTCTATGTCAGTTATTCACTTTTTTTGTTTTTGCGTGCAAACTGTAGGTCCCTGATTATGCAATAAGTTTTATTAATGGAACTTCATCCAAGTAAGTAGTATATGATTATGCAATATTATAAGTGCATCATAATGTTCACAAAATATTGATATATTGGTTAGTATGTTGCAGACCTTTTGCCAGACTATGGTGGGATGAGATTGTTCCTACAGTTGTCACACGAGCCGAACCACATAATCAGGTGAATGCTATTGTCCTTTTTGTTCATAGACATCATTTTTTCTAAGTTAAACTTTATAACTAGAAATCTCTTCGAATACAGGCTATATTACAACCTGAACAAGAAAGGGTGTTAAGTATAAGGGAGAATGCAAGGTTACAAGGTTTCCCTGATTACTACAAGCTGTATGGCGCTCCAAGTGAAGAGACTACTTGTTTGAACATGATCTTTTGGCAAGATAAATTATTATAGTGTTTACATTTGATTATTATGTGAAGTTCTATGAATGGTGTAATGAATGGTTGTATTTTGAGTGAAATGAAAGTGTTTTGATGTTTGGAAAATGAGTAACATGGAATTACATTTGTTTGCAATTTGTGTTTGATTTTTCAAGTGGATTTGAGCTATAAAACAGCCAAAATCTGTCAGATTGTTTCCGTATTTTATGCAACGGTTCAAGGAAAACCGTTGCATAATGGTCCTCAGAACCGTTGCATAAAATCATATCCGTAGTATTGCAAGCTCAGACATACCTCAACAAAATCCTCCATAGTCTTTCGTCATTGGCACAAGGTATTGCACCTCTAATTCCTTCCTCTTGATATCTTCAGATTCTTTGGAGAGTAAAGACAACTGTAGAATAATAACGTCTTGTATTGAGGTTGTCAATTCTTTTGTATACAAGTGGAAGTTCATATGGTATGTTTATGTTTCATGTAATGCAAAAAAAGTTTATTTTATATGATTCAGATTCATTTAAGTTAAAAAACGTTCATATGGTATGTTTAAGATTCTATTATAAACATTCATTTAAAAAAAATTTATGTTACATTTACAAATCCTAATTCATATAATGTGAAAAAAGTTCATTTTTATCAGATCGTTCATTTAAGGTTCATATGATAAAATCAATTGACCATAAAAGCTCTGACTGAAAGTTTCAACCTTTTCACAAAGACTCAGCACACCCAGAAAGTTGAATACGAAATTTTAGCAGAGTTGCTCCATTAATAAACATTATTATATACTCGATGATGATCAACACGTGCCATGTATTTTTTGACATCTTTCTGTCGTTGGTCTCCAATGACGTTATCTTCTCAATTCAACAAAATCTCATGCAAAGCCCTAACACTCTCATCCCCGCTTAACAACTTCAAACCCTCCATATCCCAATTTTTCAATTCCACAACGGGACCAGATCAGTTGGAAAGTTAATACTTTTTGTTGGTGCTTGCTGTTCGGGGAGTAGCGACGATGAGTGGGGAGCCGATACAGTCGAAGAGGGCGCATTGGATGTGATGGTGGTGGAGGAAATGAAGTCGTCGTCGTATCAAATTTAGAATCATAAATTAACAAATACGACGATCCGATTTCAAAATCTGCTGAAAATAATGTGCATCGAATCTAAGAAATACAGAGCCGTTCCTGTACTTTTAAGGGCCCTCGGGCGAAAATGTATTTTGGCCCTTAGCTTAAATGTATTTAGAAACAAAAATTCTTTACACAATTTTCATAAAAATTTACTTATAAAATAAACACAGTATCAGAGCTTTTTTATATATTATAATATTTTCTATGCAAAAATTGGTATCAGAATTTCGTTATACAAGATAGAAATACATTTAAATGTATTGAGGATAGAAAACTCTTTACACAATTTTTAAGAGAATTTACTTACAAAATTTTTTATGCAAAAATTGGTATCAGAGACTTAGTTATATATTATAAAATTTTCTATACAAAAAATTGGTATTAGAGCTACGTTACATATCATTAAAATTTTAGTATTTATATTTTTACTTATTTTTGTGTGTTTTAGTATTTTTATAATACATTAAAATTTTCCGCAAAATTTTTTACCACAATAAAGGTAAAAAAATCAAAAAATTTAAATATTATTTTCTTTAATAGAATATAAATATATTTTATTTTTATTCTTTGTGTATGTAATGCATATGGAATGCATATGTCCGGTAAATAATAAATTTGTTAGGTTGATTTTTTTTCATATGTTCAGTAAATTCAAATTGACTTATTACATAGATTTGCGTATAATCTCAAACATAATGGGCCCCTCACAAGATTGGCCATTGGCGTATGCCCATACTACCCTATATCAGGCACGACCCTGAGGAAATTGCAGCGAGATGTGTTTTGGATTTGATGAGATTTGATGGGTAGGGAAGAAGATATAGAGGATCATAATTAGATGCAAGTGTTTGGTTTGATTGTGAAAAAATATATATCACAATGCTCTCAATAACAATTAATGAAAATATATAATGCAAGTAGGGACAACACGAGTGTGCATGAGATTGATCCGTGAAAACTGAATGAATGACATCTCATGGGTGTGCAAGGTTGCAAGGGATGAGGATTCGGTGCAGTGCAGCAAAATACTGCAAGTGCCAAAAGGACGTCGTTTCGATTAAATTGACGTTGTTTTGTTACATTTTAAAAATAAATAGCTGTCAAAATGACCGTTATGGCACTCGTAATATTTGGTTGCTTTACATCATATCTTTTTCCATTTCTTTAAGGAATAACTTAATTTTATTTAATATTTGGCACATTATGATTATTGAACAAAATTATGTTATATGTATATAAATTTTTTCCACTTTTGTGTACAATTTCGATATAAGTTTTCTTTTCTCTCATTTAGAGTAACCTATTTTTATCATCTTTAATACATTTTCACTTATGACAAGTATGTACGCTCTCCGTGATTTCTTTCCCCTTTTCTCTACCCCGCCCCGTCTTCTCTTCAACTCATTACCTCAGCCTCCGGCTTCTCTTTAATTCAACGACAACTTGCGCAAATCTCTCAGATCTTTGGTCTAGCGGCGGAGAGCGTCGATGGCTCTGTCCACGACGAATTGGTATAATTGAGCGGGATTTGCGGAGGAGGTGGGAAGGGGAGGGTAAATGGTTAATTTTGGATTTTTTTGGACAGGTATGCCCAACGCACTTTAATTTCTACATTCCGATGGTTGACAACTATGTCTATGTTTTCTCTCTAAGTGTGGAACGCTTAAGAGAGGCTTTTTTTCCGAATCTGTTCAGACGGTTTTTGTGCTCTTCCTTATATTGTCAGACGAAGGAGTAATGGATGTCTTGACTATTTATTTTCTGAGTTCGTAGAGTTCGTTTCAGTTATGATGTTGTCAGTTGGAAGGCCCACCTAGTGAGTTGTGAGGCCAAGTGGAGCAGTATTCCACTTAATTATTCACGCATGTTGTATTGTCGGCGCGGGTCCCGACTAGAGTTTCTCTAGTTTTTAAGGGGCTGTTCTTTTACACTTATATTTTAGTTTTTTAAGTTCAGTAAAGTTAAATAAAGTTCAATACAGTTAAATTAAATTCAGTACAGTTCAATTAAGTTCAGTACAGTTAAATTAAGTTTTGAGTTTCCAAATTTCAGCTCAATTTGAATTCAACATCTTTATTCGAGACCTTTATTAAGATATACATGATCTTTACCATGAAGTGTGATCATATTTATGGTCTACCAAGTGAGTTTTCACAGACTTTTGTTATGGTGAGTGTTGATATATGACTTTATAGTTCAGAAATCGAGTTTTCAATACAGTTAAATTAAGTTCATTATAGTAAAACTAAGTGAAATTAAATTCAGTACGGTTAAATTAAGTTTAATATAGTTAAATTAAGTTAAATAAATTTAAATTTTAGTTAAATTACTCAAAAGAACAACCCTAATTTATTTGTTTCACTTTTGTATCTGCTACATGCAGTTTATCAAAAAAAATATTCACTTTTGTTTCCACCTTTTTGATACTTTTATGTACAATATTACCTTTTATTTAATCAAATAATTAGATTTTGATGTATGAACACTTTTAAATATAAGTGAAGTGGTGTGACCTAGTGATAGGCACAGTGGTGTGGCCTGGTGGTAGACGCACCCACCCAACACACAAGTGACTCGAGTTCAAATCCTCTAACAACATATACTAACATAACAATTAACACCCAATCAAAAAAAAATATAACTGAAATTTTAATTTTAAAAATGAAATAATATTGCGTCTTTCGTGCGGCGGTATGTACTCCCAAGCCCAAGAACCATGTCCAGCTTGGCCCATTTCCATGTACAGCTTCACCCTCTCTCTCTACTCTTTTCGAAATCGGAGTAAGTTTGGGAACGGCGAAGATGGCGTCCGATGAGATGTTGGAGGAACTTCACAACGTCGAAGTCGAGCTGCAGGACGTACAAGGTTCAATTTTGTCTTGGAATTTGATTCACGCGTATAGAAATTTTTGATGAATAAATTTAGTGACGACGTGAAAAATGGTCACAAACTTGCTCCACAGTGATGTATTTTAGCTAGAGAAAGTATTGCGAGTAAACTTCAGTGATTCAGTTGAGCTAAATTTTCTATAAGGTTAGTGGCTTGTGTGTGTGTGTTTTTAGGATGTGTGACTAGTTGTTATAATTACAGACCAGATAAATATGTTGCTGGATCAGCAAGACAAGCTGTATCAACGGCAGTCTGAGCTACGGGTGTTGCTTGAACAATGCAGTACGTCTACTGAACCAGTTGAAAATGGTGGTCCGCCTTCTGTGGAAGATTGGGCAGGTTCATTTGAGTGGGACACTGAAGCTGATAATATCAGGTTCAACGTTTTTGGTATCTCAAGCTATCGTGCGAATCAAAGGGAGGTGAGTACGTTTGCACTTAGCAATTAGCATCACTGAAGTTTTCTTCTTCTTTGAGTGAATCATATGTTATTACTCAATGTGATGTTCAGAAGAAAAACATCACAAGGAGAGTTTATTTGAACAAATTTTTTATGGTTTCTCATCATTTGCAATTATATCATGATATTTGTATGCAGATTATTAATGCAGCTATGAGTGGACGGGATGTTCTCGTGATTATGGCAGCTGGTGGTGGAAAAAGCTTGTGTTACCAGCTTCCGGCCATCCTTCGTACTGGAACCGCTCTTGTTGTTAGTCCTCTGCTATCGCTAATTCAGGATCAGGTGCTCTTAAGTTAACGTCAGATGTCAGTGCTACACATCTAAATTTTCTTATAATGTGAATTCCAATAACATTGAATCAGGTCATGGGTCTTGCTGCTTTAGGTATTCCAGCATCCATGTTAACCTCGACTACTAATAAAGAAGAAGAGAAATACATATACAAGGCCCTTGAAAAAGGTGATGGGGATCTTAAAATATTGTATGTCACACCAGAAAAGATATCAAAGAGCAAGAGGTTTATGTCCAAGCTTGAGAAGTGCCATCATGCTGGCCGTCTCTCTCTAATTTCAATTGATGTGAGCTCAAATGTTTAGTTATAGTTTCAATGTTGATGGTATTTTAAATACACCTCACTCTTTGCTGGTGTGTTTCACTGAGTCTCATTTAAGCAGTTGAGCATACACTGGCTTATGAGATCATTAATCTTTGATTAAAAATATATTTCAGGAAGCACATTGTTGTAGCCAGTGGGGTCATGACTTTCGCCCTGATTACAAGAACCTTGGGATCTTGAAGACTCAATTTCCTGATGTTCCTGTGATTGCTGTAACTGTACGCGATAAAATATTTTTTATTTATCTGTAGACACATACACATGTAATGACATTAAAAAAAAGGATTCTGATTGTTCCATAATGATGTACCATTCTCAGGCAACTGCTACAAAAAAGGTCCAAATTGATTTGATGGAGATGCTTCACATACCCAGATGTGTTAAGTTTGTCAGCACAGTAAATAGGCCTAATCTTTTTTATATGGTAAAGTCATCACAATATCTGTCGCATATTAATGGTTATCAACATTTACAGTGTATAATCGTTGTACTATGCAGGTCCGTGAGAAGTCATCAGTTGGAAAAGTGGTGATAGACGACATCGCTGAGTTCATTCGTGGGTCTTATCCGAAGAATGAGTCTGGAATAGTATATTGCTTTTCAAGGAAGGAATGTGAACTGGTATATGTAGCCTGATCACCAACCTCTGCTGTTTACTTTACTAACCAGAAGGTGACATTTGCAAAGAGCATTCTGAATATTTACAGGTTGCCAAAGAACTACATGATAGAGGAATTTCTGCCGATTATTATCATGCAGACATGGACGTGAATGCTCGAGAAAAAGTTCATATGCGGTATGTTTTTTGTAAAAGAATCAGCATAACATCGGATTGTAGTGCTGGCTCTTCCTTCAGGCCAATGAAGCAGCTGTCTCATGCCACCAAATTTTATTAGTTCTTAGATTAAAAATTTGTAGTTAAGTCTAACGTTTCCTAAAACTATATTTTAAACCAAAAAACTTGAAGAACTGATATAACTATATTGAATCTGAGATTACATATATTAATTTTAGTCCTTTTGGAACCCCGTAAGTTGATCTTTATCAGAAATTTATGAAACTTTCAATTAAAAGCTTCACAGTTTCTTATTTGAGGTGCTCGGGAATAAGTTGATCATATATGGTGCAGGACTATTATGTCGACGATAAATTTGGGTTTGATGTTTTCTTTTCTTTCTTTTTTTTTGCAGAAAAGGGGCTCTAACTTTGCTTTATTGTATTTTGTCTGTAATTAAATTTACTGGAATATATGTTGGTCCAGTGAAGAGTTGATTCTGCAATTCTCATTCTAATGATTACCATGAATCCATGATAAAAGGCGTCTGTCATTTGTAGGTGGAGCAAAGGAAAATTGCAAGTTATTGTTGGAACGGTAGGCATTATATGTAAACTTTTTATTTACTCACTAGGTGTTTGGTTTTATATAATTGCCTGAAGTGTTCCATAGGTGGCATTTGGAATGGGCATCAATAAACCAGATGGTAAGTGGATAGTTTCTGCTTTAACTGTCTTGCATTTTAGTTCTAATGTATGATTTAGTTCTTATGATCTGTGCAACATTTACTAAAATGTTTCTTTATAGTGTCAGTGTGCATATTGTCTTTTCTAGAACATGCTCATATATGCAGATCATAATTGTTAAAATCATCCAAGAAAAGTTCCTTAAGAGAAAGGGAGGCTGAGAACCTCGCTGTAACATGCTTTTGTATTTCCTTGATTGAATAATACTTCTTGAAGTTAGTTTTCCTTTATTAAAAATGTCTGTACATTTTGGCAATCTTAGTTATACAAAAAATAGTTATAAAATATGTTTTACGAGCGTATACTTTATTTATTTATTTTGTAGTCAGGTTTGTTATTCACCACAGCTTAAGCAAATCAATGGAGACTTATTACCAGGTCATCTTTCTTGTGCACGGTGCTTAATTTGGCCACTCTTTTTTTTTTCCTGAGACCCCCTTCTATATCAGGAAAGTGGTAGAGCTGGCAGAGATGGCTTACCCTCCGAGTGCTTGCTTTTCTACCGACCTGCGGATGTTCCACGACAGGTAAGGATTCGAAGTATCATGTGTACATTTTCATACCCTTTATATGTAATAGTCACCTGATCGTCTGTAGTTTCCTTTTGGCTCATTTGTGAGCAGAGTTCAATGGTGTTCTATGAGAATTGCGGATTGCAGAATCTATATGATATAGTGCAGTACTGCAGGGTAACATTATCTCTATTCACAATCAAATATCTTTATTTCTCAACTCCAAATGTTCTCCGATTAAATAGCATTTGTAATAAAGTAAATAAGCCACACCCATTCTGTATAATCTTCATGGAAAACCATCCAGTATGTCGAATGTGGTATGATGTGACCAGGAAATAGTGTTTCCAAAATAAATCATATCTTATACATAATGAGTTTCTGGCATATGCTAGGAATAGAGAGCTAGGTTGGGGACGAAGTGGTGAAATATAAATAAAAACTAGTGGAAAAGCCATTGGTTTTTCTCTCATGTTGATTTCTTCCATACATAAGTATACCTTCAATATGCTCTTTTGCAGTCCAAAAGTCAATGTAGACGGGGTGCTTTTTTCCGCCATTTTGCTGAGCCATTACAAAACTGCAATGGTATGGTTTATACTGCTACCTCTCTGACGTAGTTTTGATGTAAACTGTTGTACTTAGTTATCTGAAGTCTGACTTTATCACAGGGATGTGTGATATTTGCGCTAGCCCGCACAAGTTCCGAGAGTACGATGTCTCACGTATGTTTTCTGGTCTGCATGATACATCTTGATTTTTTGTCAGTGTGAAAATTTGTCTATATGGCATTGGTACCATATAATTTGCGATGAAATCTGTTTTCTGATTGGCAACTGTCACAATTGTAGTGATTTGATCTGGACTAGCGGTGATCTTTTTGGTTTTGTAAACTTTCCTTCTATTTGTGACTTGTAAATTTGGCCAAAACACATTGACTTGATGAGATTTGTCAATTCATTAGTGTATCTTACAAATCTTTACAGCATTTGACTAGACTTGTGATCTCTTTTTGCAGGCCATGCATCGATTATTGTTTCAATGCTGCAGGATACACAGGACAACGACCAAAGACTGACGATGTTGCAATTAGTTGAGAAGTTGAAGTCCAAGATAAAAAATTTAGGTTTGTGAGAATTTCATATATTATTATGGTCAATGTAACTGGTAGTTTCTCAGTTTTGCATGGGATGTATTTTGAATTATCGGCATTAGAGAATCATATTTATAAGTCTTTTCTCCACATTTTTACACTTCTATTCAAAATATGTGCAATATAGCCTCTAAAATTTTAAATGGTGTGCATCACATATTTGAATCATCCCTCCTGTTGTGAATACAGAGGCACTTTCTGAGGGTTTATGCATTATTTTGTGCTCAAGCTTTTGATTAATGATTGATTGAAAAAGGATTACATGACCAACTTTACTCCACTTCTCTGAATGTCTCTAGATCCTGAATTGAAAAGAGAGGAGATGGAACAGCTTGTCATTCAGCTTATTCTTGACCGTGTCTTAGTAAGTAACTTGATTAAATAGCCCGAGTTAATTTGTAGGTCCAGATGTGATAACCATAGTTTTACCATTGGTTGAAATCTGTTAATCATTATACGCACTTTTGTGGCTGTAGAAAGAGGAATTTCAGCATACAGCCTATTCCACAAATGCTTATGTTGCTCCGGGTCCATTTGCAAAGCAAGTTGCACAAGGTACTCACGCCGCTATGTTTTTTTTGTTTGCACATATCTGACTCTCGAGGGGAAGGTTAACTGAAATAACATTGACTACCATTCTGACATGGGCCACATGGTATATGACTGCAATCTACTGTTACACACACTCTTTGCCATCTGGAACATTTTTGTGTGGAAGTTGAGACTTAAACAGTTGCATTGCTATCAATTGATTACAGGTAAAAGAACCATCAAGTTTGAGATTTGTACTCAACAGATGAGCAAGGATGGTAATGCTAGATCAGGCAAAAGGAGCCTCACCAGTTCAGGACTGGCGCTTAAACTTGATGAGCTGAGAAAGGAAATCGCATCAGCTCATGAAGGACTATTACCTCATTCCATCTTGTCTACTCAACAAATCAGCATGCTTAGTTCGGAAAAGCCTGATACATTGGAAAAGGCAAGTTATATAATTAACCTATCTATTATGTTTATACCATATAGATCATCACACAAGACGACACTTTGTCAAATGTACAATTGGATGCTTGAGCTTCGAAAAATGTATAATTTTTTTATATTGTGTTCGAGTGCAGCTAGAAGGGATGATCGGCAAGGTGAAGACAGAAAAATATGGAGTCAAAATTCTGGAAGAAATAAAAAACTACGTTGACTCGGAGCACCAATTCCAAGACACAAAGGCCAATGATCAAGGTGATGGCCACATAGCCAAGAAACAGAAAACCAGGAACACTCTAGTAGTCATTGACAGTAGTGACGATGATAAAGACTGAACCATACAAATGCTTCACCAAGAAAATCATACTTTTTCTGTGTATTGAAGATCTTTTCAGTGATAGCACACAGCAGGTTGTAGCCTTAGTGTCACTCATGTCGAGCAACAAACTTTACCAGATGGGAGCAATAGGCTGCAACGCACCTGATTCGGTTTCGTTCATATGGGGTTTTGTCATTTATACGATACGCGGTAGAGGGTAACATTTTGATGAATTTGATTATTCTTGCTTTCCAAGACTAGAACAATCATATGATTAGTTGCCTGCCAAAACCTCACACAAACTGGAAATGCTTGTTTGGTGGGATACTGTGCAACGATTGCCTAAGAGCATCTCCAATGCAAGCCCACTTTGCATTGAGACACGTGAAAAGTGGACTTGGCCAGACCCACTTTGCATTGGAGGGAAGACCACTTTGCTTGGAGACATGTGAAATGTGACTTGGCAAGCCCACTTTGGTGTCAAAGCATCTCCAATGCAAGCCCATTTGATGCCTAGAGACACGTGCCACTTCATTTCACGTGTCCCCAAGCATGAATTGTCCACCAAAGAGGGCTTGACCACTTCCATTGGTGGGGGCCCACACGTGCCACTTCATTTCACGTGTCCCCACCCAAGCAGGACTTGGGCTTGCCTCCAATGCAAAGTGGGCTTGCCAAGTCACATTTCACGTGTCCCCAAGTAAAGTGGTATTCCCTCCAATGCAAAATGGGTCTGGCCAAGTCCACTTTTCACGTGTCCCAATGCAAAGTGGGCTTGCATTGGACATGCTCTAAGTACTGAAATAATGTAACACTCACCACCAGGTCTACTGGTCTCAGGTCTGAAATGTAGCAATCTGAAGCATTTAATTTCTTCTAATTACTGCATGGTTGCCAGACATTGTTACTGGTTTGGAATTTATGCTGTTACAGTTGCAGAAACCTGTTTAAGGGATTGAATTTGCCAATTTGGTTCCAAGAAATGTTGACAATATTTCTGAACTTGCTTAAGAGCATTGCGGAGCTTTCAGGGTCACAATGAGCACTTTTTGGTAGATTACTGACAGCGAAAGAAAGATGAGATGGGGTCAGTTTCTCCCTGTGTCTGAAATGATTCTCTCGATTTCTTCGAGTAGACGTTCCTTTTCCTCTCCCAGCTCCTCATTTTGGACTTGCAGCTCCTCTATCTGTTTGGTCTGCTCCGAGTCCTTCCTGAAATAGTGAATGCTTAAGAAACCAGACAATTGTTTTAAAAGAATATAGCTCTCAGAATATGATCAGTTTTTTGAGTAAGTATGAGAATCATTTTTGGGGTACTTAAAAATGTTACCTGTTCATGAATGAGAGATTCAGCTTGAGTGACCGGACCTCCTTCTCGAGGTTTTCGCATCGTTTCAAGATGGACTGCATATCTGACGGAATGGCTGGCGTCGAGCTTCTCTCCTTTGCTTCAGCCATTCTGAATCAGTTGAAAAACAATTTTAAAAACTGACTCTTAGAACCTTGAAATCAGACAGATTTAATGACATCCTCTCTTGTAATCAAATAGTAGCTCAGACTTACTTTCTTGACACACAAAAAAAAAGACTTACTTTCTTGACCTCTCCACTCTTCGCTTTTTCGTAGGGTCTCCACGATCTACTGCATCGGAAAAAACAGTCACTGCATAGTCAAATTTCTTACACAATAAAAAAAACTACACCTATGTATATTTAGACTGTTGTCATAGTTGAATGTGAGCCGATGACAGTTAAAGAGTTTCATACCTGATGCAGTTGATGTCACAGAGCCATATCTAACTAAGCTCCCTCTCTGCCAAGATTTTTTTTTTAATGTGAAAAATTGTTAGAGTGACTGAAAAAAAAAGGGTCTTAACTCGCCAGGTGAATGCGAGAGAGGTACCTTCTTACTGTCTTTCAGATTGTCATAGATTTGTTCTCTGAAGTCTGCAAATCAATAAGACCGGTAAATTTCAGTATATGATATAACTGATGGGATCAGGACTAAAAGAAATTAATTTACTGGTCATACCTTTGGATCTTAGGCCATTTTCTGGACTTCTACTTTTACCAGCTTCTCTCCTACTATTGTCAGAAATGCATATAGTTTGGCCTGAGTTACTAGGACCGTCGCAAGCGTCAAAGCGGGATGAAACAACTGGTGCAGCAGCAGAGGATTCACTCAGACAAGGCTCCTGAGAGCCGGTGTGCATCTGATTTTGGTTAGATGGAGATATAAATGATTCCAAGCCAACGTCATAAAGTCCTTCAGCAGCTTGGATTCCAACTGGATTCTGAACTTCAGGATATGCACCATGGGACTCATGATACTGGTTCCCTTGTATGTAATTCATGTCCTGAGAACCCACATCATTTTGCGAAAAATGGAAACAGCCAGACGTGGGTTCCATAGCTTCTGTATCAAATATGTTGCTAGCTCTCTTGTTTTCAAGTGTGCCTTTCAGCAAGCTTACAACTGAGGACACTTGATCTATATTCCCAAACTGTGAGTTGCTGAAATTATTATGGGAGTTGGAAGGAGGCATGAATGAAGGACTAAAGTGATTTTCCATCTCATTGGATGGGAGTTCACCGAAATTGTTAGGATTTGAGAACTCTTGCTTCATGACACTCTGCGCTGACGGGTTCTGCGCTGCTTCCATGCCTATATATGTCTGTGAGTTTTGCATCGCAACGTACCTCCTCCTAAAAGTGCTTATATGCGTTAATATACTAGTGGCCAATTTAGAGCTGAAATGAGAAATGAAAAGTGGAAATGTACCACCTCAATTCGGAGGATCGACTTCTTGTCATGGGTTGAGAACTATGGAACCATGCCTACAAGATAACCAAGAGGTAAAGAAACTTGTACCATGTAGATCCTTGTATGTAATTAACTTAAGGCCTAGGAAGGAGCCAAATATAAGCAGACCTTAGCTAAGTACAAGTTACTGGCCTGCAATCCTTTTTCCGCGGCATTCCTGGTTGAGCAAAAATGGAGTAAAAAAGTGAAGTTAACAAAATCAAAAGCTAACAAACAAGGACTAAGTTCAGATGCAGTCTGCAGAACGAGCAGAAATCGCAATTCCGCAATACCTTAATTGATGATGATTCATGTCGTTGGGCACATCTTGTTCTGGAACTGGCAGGTGTTGTGGGAATATGCTATCAGTGGCTTTTCTTGGATGCACACTTCCATTTTGTCGTCCCAATAGCGAGGTGGGCTCATTTAAAATCCTGAATTGATCAGATTGTATGAGTCTACTTGCAGCTAATGTGTGTCAGAAGTTGGCTCAGTTAACGATTTTGATCGCTTACCTGCGCGACAGATTTCGTGGGTGATGTCCCAGGCTTCCTGAACCAAAGGCAGGACTCTAGAGCAAAAGAAATAAATGATACCAAAAGAAATCTGAGTTTTCACATCATAATTCTGTGAATGAATTTTTGTTACTAGAAATATTTGTGCTGACTTGCCTCTCCATTTGTTAGCCAGGTTTTGAAAAGTTCCTCACTATCAACTCGAAAATTCTGAGACAAGTTCTTAAGCCCCAACATCTCCATACTTGGTGCTGGCATGCCTACAGAACTATCCATCACAGTTTTCAGAAACATCTCTTCGCTCGAGTTCCTGAACAAGTCTGAGTAGCCCCTCCCATCCATTGCCATCGCGCCTTCCCACTACCCTGGAACTCCTCACAGACTCAAATATAATCTATACTTTCTATAGCATCCAGTAAATTACTTCAGTGATAAACCTTGAACAATAAGTACCAAAAATACCCAAAGTTTCTACGAAAAACCGAAATGATATCCGTGGGCTGTTGACTTTTTTCAAGGTGTAGAGTTCAGCTAAATCGAAGAATGAAACCTTGTACTGGGATTATACGGCAAGGCTATGCGTAAAATTTTCAGTCAAGCCATTTTACAAACAGCTAGTTGACATTAAAAATTGGACTGATAACAACAGAATCTAAATAACATCAAATTGTCTAAAGATTCCAACCATACCGGATTTGTCTTCTTCTATACCTCAGCAAAAAGTTCCAAAGATTAAGACATTATAAAGAGCTTATACAAACATTTCACCGAAAATTAAAGTTAAACAACTCCCTACAAGCTTAAACAACATGATGCATCACTAAAAAAAGAAAAAGAAAATCCCCAACGACTAAAACCTGGGATCGTGTGAAGAGGACTCTGCGCTTTTTAGCTGACGTGAAAACGCAGGTGCGGGCAGGTTGTACATGGAGCAGGAGAGAACTGGCATCAGCAATGATGCCATCAATGAAAGAGACCATTTCAATTATTTCATCTTGAAAGAAAAAAAAATTCAAACACTGATTTTATTATCTATTTCTCCTAGTACTAATGTAGCATATGCTTTTATGCTCCTAAACATGTCATCTTCTTCCATGGAAAATGTGGGCAGAAGTACCTAACCGAAGCTCGTCAGTCCTTTGAAGGTAGCAAAAATAGTTATATGCAAGGTCTCCGCAAAGTACTAATATATGGCCTGAACGGGGCTGTCAGTCATCACACTGCATTAACTTGCGCGCATCTAGTCTACATCCTGGTTAGATTATGAAGCCAACATATATTTACAGCATTACAAAAGGGTTAAGATCGGGTGCAAACCTGATTTTTGGTGCAAACGACAAAATTCGTCAAAAATGACCTATAATTTGTTGCCGAAAAACAAAAAGTACGACATACTTTTTTATATAATTCGTCACCGATAAAATTCCCCAAAAATCAAGAATTTATTCTCATCCGTCCAAATCACTAAATCAAGGGCTGTGATTTGTTTGTATTTTTTACAAAAAAAAAACTCTTTGCGGTTGATCTTTTTCTCATTACAAATAATGAAATTTTTTACTGGGTTTTATAACTTCTGCAGAAATAATAAGTCAAGCAGTTTGAAAAAAAAATCCAACATTCGGCATTCGAAAAAAAAAAACAGTTGAAAAGTAAAGACTATGACAAACAATATAGGACACTATGGATACAGGAGAAGAAACAAATATCACAAATACTTTCTAAATTTTGAATCTTGTGAGGCTGTTAAGGTCTGAAAAATCTTGTTACCTCTGGATAAGGCATGACCTTAAGAATTTCCCAGTCAAAGTTAAGGGTCACTGCAACGGCCAGTTACCAAAAAAAAAAATAAGTGCTTAAAAGCAGCAGGCAGCAAAGACATAAGTCAAAAGGGCCGGCATCAGACAGCTTATCGCCTTTGGATTTATATATATACCGGTCTGCTGACTGATAGACTCACTCAATACTGATTATAACTATAGCTGTCTGCCTCTCTAACAGTGACATGTTTACATATTTGAGCTGACGTAAGTTACCAATTAAATTCTGAATTATAATTAAGCATATTGATCCTCAATCATCAACCATTCATACTTGATGATGATGAAACTCTGCCGATTCAATGTGAGGGGTTGGCCAGTTTAATGGTTGATGATCTGATCCAGAGAGTGATTGTCTGATGGTGTGAATACTTGCTGAACTTAAGTCTATAGAAAATACAAAACGGGCAAAAGCCACAATTAACCGAAATCGACCTGATGAGCTTTACTGGGCTTTTTTGTTTCTTTGGGCCCTACTCAAGCCCAATATGGATATGTACGTAGTGGTTCACCGACATTATTTTTACGTGGTATTTCTTGTCAGAGATTTGGATCGAAGATTAGGGTTTTTGATACGACCGACAATTTAAGTGAAGAATAAAGCTGGGAATTTAGGACAGAGCGTAGGAATTGAGATGATGATTCAGAAGAAAAGTACAAACAGAGATGGAAACATAAACTTTAATCATTCATTGCATGCTACTTGTTAACACCGACTCCTAGTTTTATATCCTAAATTATGATCCACTACTCTAACCCACTACATACTAAACTGTCAACTACTTAGAACATGGCCTACTTCCCTATTAGTGCTCCGAGTGCTCCGACATATCAGCCACACGTAACATTCCTCCGCCCTTCGAATGAATCCTCGTCCTCAAGGTTAAACTGACAATGATTTTCCATAAGTAAGCACATGAATTGCGGTCGACACTTGTGACCCGGGGTAAATTTTTCGTCGCAATTGTAGCATAATCCTCGCTCCCTTCTTGAGGCCATTTAAGCAATTGTGAGTTTCTTAGTAGGTAAGGTCTTCCTGGTACCAAGTGTATCCATATCTTCACCTTGAGTGTTATAGTTACAGTATGAGTGTAGCTTTTCCTTAGCTATTTTAGCCATTCTCATAGCAATTTTTAGAGAGGATGGTTGTAATAAGATCAATTCTCGATGAATCTCCTCTTTCAATCCGGTGAGAAAGCGATTGAGCAAATTGGTAGGAGATAGTCCAGGGGTGTGAACGGATAATGCTTCAAATTCCTTGACATAAGTACTCACGGATGAGTCTTGTTGAATTTTGTTGAGAGCCACCTCTGAATTCCAATAGATCGATCTTCCGAATCGTGCTGAGATGTCATGAAGGAAGGTTTTCCAATTACTAAGTTGGTGCGTTGTGTGCATCCACTGATACCAGTGGAGAGATTCTTCGGCCATATAAAAAGCTGCGATTGGAATCTAAAATCTTCCCCTTGTATGTTGAGATATTGTTCTAGTCTAGTATAGAACAATATCCAGAACAACTTGTGCAAAAATAAATACAGTGCGGAAAATAAACGACACGCACATTTGTTACCCAGTTCGGCGTTAACGAGCCTACGTCTGGGGAGCTGTCTTCTTAGCCCGGTGGATAACAATTCACTAATAATGAGTATTGCGAGTACACGAGCTTACGTTTACAGACCCCTCTTAAACTGCCGGAGCCTCGAACACTCTAGTGATCGCTAACTAGGTCTCCCCCTAGATCAGAGCCTCGCCTCCGATTCCACTAGATGATCCTCCACGAGAATCAACGCCTTCTCCCGAATGCGCGGTAACACCAACAGTAGGTGTATCATCAAGTTGTTCTACGATCAGTCTGCCGAGCACTAGAACAGAATGAATCCGAGTGCCGTGATCTTATCAGAATGATAATATCGCCGGTCGTTGGCCTCTACCTCCCTTCAGTGTATATGAGCGTGAGTAATATCTCCGTGAGTGCTGAGTTTTGTGAATGCATCCGCCCTCCTTATATAGAGCGGTAGAAACCCTAAACGAATAGGATTTCTAATCTTCAACCGCCTGTCTCTTTAGGAAATCTTTCCTAAACCTTTTAGGGAATCTTTCCTAAATCCTTGCGTATCTCTCTTGTAGATAATCGTCAATATATCTTCAACTCCATTTAAGAAACTCCTTTAATTATCTTCTTTGCCAAGTTATCTTCAAGCGCAAGTCTTCCCTAATATATTTTAACCGACTTCTTGATAAGCATAATATCTTCAATGAGCCACATCACCGACTTGCCTAATCTGTTTTAGGAAACATCTGCTTGGTCGAATCTTATTCTACGTCTGTTGAGCATGTTGCCTAATCTGAATTTGGAAACATTCCTTCAGTCCTTCAGTCTGCTTCCGTCTTGTTCTTCATCGGTTGACTATGTTGCCTAATCTGAATTGGAAAACATTCCATCTGCTCCAGACTTGTTCTAGGACAGTTGCCTCTGCCTACCTTGAACTCTTCCTTGAACAACAGCTTAAACATCTCTTCACAGAGTTTTGCCAAACCACATGCCATAAGATCTAACAATCTCCCCCTTGGCATTTTTGGCAAAACTATTACCTGTATTCTACCTGTACTACTATTATAGTTGAATCTTTGAAATAAGTTTCAAACTCTCAAGCTGTGCTACTAACTAAACGCTACCAAACGAATCTTTGAGGAGATTTCAAACTCCAAAAATTTCAAGCACATATGAATCTTTTAAGGAGATTTCAAACTCCAAAATATGTCTATCATCTAGCACAAACGGATCTTTTAAGAAGGTTTCAAACTCCAAAACTACTCCCCCTTTTTACCACAAATTGACAACAGAGTACAAAGTAGTAGCAATAGTTCAATAATAATACTAGAGTTCAACAAAAAGATACGATTGTTTATAACAAAGAGCAGAATTCATCACAATGATCAGTAGTCGAACTCATCATCACTAACTTCATCACCAGCTGAATCAACTTCATCATCTTCCTTGGGATAGTGAAGACCCACCAACAGCTTTGTGATCTTTTTCTTCCTTGCCATGAGCAACATAATCCTCTCGTTAGCATCTGCTAGTTCCTCTTCAAGATGTGTGATAATTTTTCTCCGAGTGGCAGAAGGAACATGAGCACATAATTCTCCAAGGGACTTATTTAGACAACTTCCATGATTTAACTCCACTACATTTCTCTGTAGGAGTACACTCCCCCTGCACCGATGCCACAACCTTTGGCTTTTCTACCAGTTTCTTCAAATCCTCCATAGATTCACTTGGCACAATAAGACTACGCACATTAACCAATTTAGAGATTTTTGATTACATCTTTGTGCAGTCTTCTTCACAGGTTCTTTGTCCGACCGTAGCTTTTCATACTAGTACTTCAAGTCTTTCTACCTTCCTTCTATGTCAGCCCTTAACACATATCTCATTCACGCTCCAGCTGACCAACTTGTACTGGAACAACTTAATTGTCAATGACACACAGACCCAGTGAGGATCTAAGTGTCTTGAACTATAGATTGTCCAAGGCTTTGGTGAAGATATCTGCTAGCTGCTTCTCAGTGGATACGTGCTTCAGCAAGATCACTTTCTTCTCAACTAGCTCTCTAATGAAGTGATGCCTGATGTCGATATGCTTTGTTCTGGAGTGTTGAACATGATTCTTGGAAATGCTGATTGCACTCATGTTGTCACAGTAGAGTGTCATCATCTCTTGCTTTACTTCATATTCTTCCAACATCTGCTTCATCCATAACATCTGGGTACAATAACTTCCATTGACGATATATTCTACTTCAGCCATGGAAAGGGATATGATGTTCTGCTTCTTGCTGAACCATGACACTAGATTATTTCCCAGAAAGAAGCATCCTCCAGACGTGCTTTTGCGATCTTCTGCATTCCCAGCCCAATCTACATCGCAATAGCCTACCAAAAATGAATTAGTATCCTTAGTGTACTACAATCCTTAGTCTGCTGTTTTACAGACATATTTGATAATTCTCTTCACATTCATCAGGTGGCTCTCCTTGGGATTTGCTTGATATCTGGCACAAACTCCAACTACATGGGCAATGTTTGGTCTACTGGCCGACAGGTATAGTAAGCTTCCAATCATACTTCTGTATAAGGTTTAATCCACACTTGAACCAGCTTCATCCTTAGTGATCTTCACATGAGTTGCATCGGGGGTTCTCTTATGTGTTGCTTTCTCCAGATCAAACTTCTTGATCAAATTCCTAGCATATTTGCTTTGGGATATAAAGATACCATCTGCCTTCTTCTTTACTTGTAATCCAAGGAAGTAACACATCACCCCTACCATGCTCATCTTGAATTCGCTCTGCATTTGTTCTATGAACTTGTCACCATCTTCTGATTACTAGAGCCGAACACAATGTCATCCACATAAATTTGAGCAATGATAAAGTCTGACCTTGTGTGTTTCATGAAAAGCATCTTATATACTCCCCTCGCACATAGCCATGGTTGATTAAGAATTCAGTAAGCCGCTCGTACCATGCTCTGGGCGCCTGCTTGAGACCATGACGAGCTTTCTTCATACGTTACACAGGATGGTGAGGATCTTTGAATCCCTTAGGTCGTGCCACATACACTTCTTCTTTCAGCAGCCCATTCAGAAAAGCACTCTTGACGTCCATCTGGAACCACTTGAACTTCAGATGACAAGCTAGGGCCAATAGTAATCATATAGCTTCTAGGCGAGCAACCGGGGCAAAGGTCTCATCAAAATCTACTCCTTCAATCTGAGTATAGCCTTGAGCAACAAGCCTCTCCTTGTTTCTAGTGATGTTCCCTTGTTTGTCAGACTTGTTCTTGAAGATCCATTTTGTTCCAATAACATTCACATCATCAGGTCGTGGAACAAGATCCCAAACATCGTTTCGCTGAAATTCACCAAGCTCTTCTTGCATAGCCACCACCCAGTATTCATCATTGATCGCCTCCTTGATATTCTTCGGCTCTATAGTGGACATAAAGCATGTAAAACCAGCCAATTCTCAAAAGTTAACTTGTTTACCTCGAGTCCTCATGCCTTCAGCCGGTTCACCGGTTCACCGATCACCTCAGTAATGGGATGATTCTTCTCAATAGTTATCAAAGGTTGAAGAACCCGAGAAGGAGCAGGAGAAGTCTCTGCGTAAGCTTCCTCGTCTATCTAGTCATCGTCTTTAGCAACATGTTCTCAATCCTTATCCGGGACAACTTCCGTGTTTGCAACGGGGGCATCAGGTTGTTCCGGTTGAGTTGTGACATCATCATCATCTGATGTACTTATCTCAGGAGCGTCTGGCACAACATCTTTCACAATAACATTGATAGATTCCATAATGAATCTAGTGCGCTTATTGTAGACTCGGTAAGCACGGCTGTTAGTAGAGTAACCCAGAAAGATCCCTTATCACTTTTAGAGTCCAGCTTTTGTAGATACTTTCGGTCTCTGAGAATGTAGCATTGACTTCCAAAGATATGAAAGTATTTCACCGTCGACTTCTTTCCTTTCCATAACTCATAGCAAGTCTTTTCTGTGCCGGTCTGAATTGCCACTCTGTTTATGATATAGCACGCTGTATTCATAGCTTCATCCCAAAACTTCAATGGTACTTGCTTTCCATGGATCATCACCCGAGCCATCTCATGAATGGTTCAATTCTTCTGTTCGACCACTCCATTATGTTGTGGTGTGATTGGAGATGAGAACTGTAGAGCTATTCCTCTTTGTGTTCAGAATTCAGTAAGAGTATTGTTCTCAGACTCCTTTACATGGTCACTTCTCACAACCACTAAACGTTCCCCTTTATCTTCCCTTTCTCGCTCCAGTTGGATATATAGTTGAACAAATGCTTGAACATCCTCTGATTTGTCTCGCAAAAAGCTTGACCAAGTGAAGCGAGAGTAGTCATCAACACAGATGACAGCACTGCCTTGTCGCGAGGCAATGTGTACAAAATTAATTTATAAGTCCGCTACTCGTGACTTTACTATTGGGTAGTAAAGCGGTAAGTAGGGGTCGAACCCAAGGGAATTAGTGGATAGTTGTTCTTTCGAAAATGGAAATTAAATAAGACAGTTGGGGGTTGGTTGTGATTTTAGTACTGAAAGTAATGTGGGTTGGTTGTGATTTTAGTACTGAAAAGTAATGACTGAAAGTAAAGAAAGTAAATACAGGACTGAAAGTAAATAATGAAAAGTAAAGTGCTGGAACAGTCGAATTCAATATTGACTAATCAACATACTTTTGGTATGGACTGATATTGAAAGGGTCTGTAATAAGCGACAGAAAGTAAATTACTGAAAAGTAAATTGCTGGAACAGTCGAATTCAATATCGACTAATCAACATACTTTTGGTATGGACTGATATTGAAAGGGTCTGTAATAAGCGACAGAAAGTAAATTACTGAAAAGTAAATTGCTGGAAAGTAAATGTGGGGAAATTAAAGTACTGAAAGTAAATGACTGAAAATAAGCAGTTGATAATGAGACTGAAAGTAAAGTGACAGGTGATGTTTTAATTAAAGGAAAGGATTCGGTTTTAGGGGCCTTGTATCATAAATCTGTTCATCATCGACCTCTAATGATCATACTACGTGTTTAAAATGTATCAAGGCTATTTCTAGCACTCGACTTGCCACACCGTCTAGTCCTTTTCAAGACATAGAACACTTGTTCTATTTAGGCTAATTCCTCCTTTCGAAGTATCTTAGCCTTATGTGCATCCACCTGATCAATCATTTCCTGTCAACCAAGTGGTGTTTTAAAGAGGTTGAACTCTACAGAAAAGCCTTGCTCTTTCGAGCCTCCACTTAACCACGTATGTTCACGAACCCCATGGAAGAGCTTTGCTTTTTTGAGCCTCCACTCAACCAATAGTGTTCTAACCTAATATAAGGCACATAGAACAAGTTTAAACACAATAGAGGCACTAAGAGAAGGGTCTAAAACATATTTTGATACACGCACACCCCTTCAACCGAATGAAGGGTTTAGCTACGATTATCCATGGAAGAGGACATCATAGCTAAGTGCTTGAAAAGTAAAGGTTTTCGAAAGACAAAAAGTAAAGTTTTTTGAAAGTAAAAGACAAGGAAAAGCTTGAGCACTTCAAGAACCAACAAGAGTACTCAAGAACAAACTTGGAGCTTCCAATATCAAAGTAAAGTGTTTACAAGGATTGTGCCTAAAATCTAGAGAGATTTTCTACAAGGACTAGAGACTTGAGACTACAATTTGGGACATGAGGCATTGATTCAAGGAGGGGGAGCTCTCTATTTATAGGCAAGGGGAGAAGAGGAGAGCAAAACACATGGCAAAGGAGGAGAGGAGGAGAGCCAAAGCCGCCGACCATAGGTGGCATCATCTCCTCCAAAGCCGCCGCCCATGAGGTGGCATCATCTCCTCAAAGCCGCCGGCCATGAGGTGGAGAAGAGGAAGTGAGTGGAATGTGATATTTTCCTCCAAAAGCCATCGGTTCCCCCTCAACTTCCGGTTAGACCTTGGTTACATCATTGTTGCTTCTTTGTTGCAATCAAAAGACAAGGCACAAGCCTTGCACATGGGTGGCTAGACTTTGCATTGACTTGAGTTCTTGATCTTTGTTGAGGTTTGGAACAAGTCATTGGGACATGCTTGAGTGATTCCACGTTAGGTTCATGAAGGTTGTAAAGTCGGAATCCGGTCGTGGCCTGGAATGACTTGTAATCCATTTTTAGCTTTAAGAACTCCTTTTTAGCTCGTTTCATCTCTAATCCTCGAAATAGCCTGTAGAACAAAAGTGAAACTAACAAGTAAAAGTTGTATAGACAAAGTGTCTAATTTGGTGGGTTTAACTATCTTAATGAATCATATAAATATGGTCCATCAACAGACAAGCACATACCTCTTTCCAGAATAGCTCTCCACTTGCATAGGCCCCATTGCAATAAATGTATAGTCAAAAACAATTTGTATTTTAACCGGTAAGACCGGTGTCGAACCCAAGGGAGCAAACTATTATAAGTAGGGTCTATCAACGGCTAACTCGGCTATTCCTTCAATTTAAGTGTGAGAATGGTTATCAATGATGAGAAACGAGTAATCAAATGGTTTTGGGGGATTAAAATCAATTAAAAGCGAGTTTCGAGGGATTAATCCCCTCCTTGGCAATTTCCCAATGATCATGCATACAAGAGTTTAATTAATTATGAGTTGATAGGTTTTAAACCTAGCTTAGACTAAAATTAGACAAACCATGCATGTTTAATCCTAGTCAAGCCATCTTAGTTAGGATCTCACTAATTCAAGAGTATTGATCCACTACATAGCATTTACTCTCATAAATGCTACATGCACAAAGTTCTAGTTTACCTCTCACCATGCATTTACTCTCATAGATGTTGGTTAAGTTTAATTTTACTATATCCAAACCATCACTAAGCTCTCTCGATACTTAGATCATAGTTCTAACACAAACATGTCACTTAGGTATTTTATCAAACACTTAGAGACATGTCTAACATGAAGAACATAGTAAAATGAAATCAACTTCAATAAATCCAAATAGATGTGTATACAACGATCATTGAGTACCAAGGAGGTTCATAGAACCCTCAAAACACAAGGGGAACTACTCACACATCATGTAAGACAACATGATATGTAGGTTTTTAACAAAAATCTAAGAGGAAGGAAGAGGGAATAGAGTAGGATTGATGATCCTAATAAACTCCCTTAGTCTTCAAATCTCCTTGATTAGATGATGATTGATCCCTTGATTGAGCTCACTTTTCCTTGTCTTTTTCCCCAAAGAAGCCAAGCTGCTAGGTCAAACTTATCACTTTCTATTTATAGCCTCGCTGAAATTCCGGAACTGTAGCAGTCCAGTCGATCGACTGGCATTGTACTCGTGGCCAAGTCGATCGACTGGAGGCAGAAATGTCGCTTGAGAAGCAGATTCTCAGTCGATCGACTGGCACAGGGGGAATCTTCAGTCGACCGACTGCGGTAATGTGGAATTCTGGTCCTTCTGAGACTGCTCCCAGTCGACCGACTGAAGTCCCAATCGACCAACTGAAGTCACGTGGCCTGCATGCTCTGATTGGAGGGCTCGCCAATCGATCGACTGGAGGTCCCAATCGATCGACTGTGGTAATGTGATTTGCAGGACCTCCTGAGACTCAGTTCAGTCGATCGACTGGAGCAGGGGAGCTTCCCAGTCGATCGACTGGGGACCAATTCTGCTCACTTTTTGCTCTAGTCTCCGATTTTCGCCGAGTTTTCTTCTATTGGCTTTTGACACTGAGACATCTTGTTTTGTACCTGAAATGCACGAAAAGGGGATCAAATGACATCAAATAATCGTCGGAAGCGAACTAAAGCTATAGTGAAAATGGCATTAATGAGTCGAAAACTCGACTCATCAACACTCCACACTTAATTCAAGCTTAGTCCCTAAGCGCAAAGAATGATAAAATAAAGGCAAGGGCGCATAGGAACTCCCCTCGTTTGTAGACCCGGTGATAAGACTCTTGGGAGTGAGAAATACCCTTTTGATTGCAATTGTAGATAAAGTAGGTGTTTTTGGACATGATAAGAATATGAAAATGGATATCCTGTAGAGTGAACAACATGAATGGTAAACACCTTCAATATCATAAGAGTAATGATCATTCAACTAAGGGAAAGTCAAAAGTATAAGCATCAAAATGGCATACATCATCAAAATTGCGCCAAAGGGCGACTAAACATCCAAAACAATCATCCCAATGCAACAAGTAAAATGAAAGATACACATGTGTAAACTAAGTGAAGCAAGGAATCAAGATGTAGCCTCGTCGTCTCCAGGCCTAGCTGAATCAACAACACCATCATCATCCGGCGGCGCCGTGGGACCCGTCATCAGAGGGCTATCCTCCCGAGCAGAACTCACATATGGGAGCGTCCCTTCAGGAAGTGGTGTGCCCGCCTCCCCTACCATAGAAGCTGGCGTGGTAGGCAAAGGGGAGGCGCCACGAGGAGCAGCAGAAGGGGTGAAAGGAGTGCTGGGGCCACTGATGAAGGTCAGGACCGTGGATCTGAGCCACTCCCACTCCCGGCGGGCTCTCTCATCAGACTCTCGGACTAAGTCCTCAAGGCGAGTCAAACCGCTCCTCAACTCAGCCACACCGCTAGTCAAGCCGGTAATGTCGGAGGAGACTCTCCCTCTCCATTCAGCTGAATCATCTATGACCGGGGGAGGGATCTCGACGGCAGGCTCTACCGGAGGAAGCTCCTCATCTGCTAGTGGCTCGTGCACGTCTGCTGGCGGAGGTGGAGGGGGTGAGGCAGGGGGGATGGAGTGAGGTTGGCAAGGCAATAGAGATGGTTCTGCTGCTTGAACATACTCTTCTTTATGGCGGCACCGGTCACAAGCCCTTCCTAATGAGGCTTCGTGTCCCTCTCCCAAGTCTTGCCATCCCTCTTAAGGATGTGCTTGTGCTTCATGAGGTCCATGTCAAGCACGCTCCTAGATGGCGCCTCACAATCCTCGGAGCCGAAGGTGAAGTTACACCTTAGGGCTATCATGGTGATCAAGGAGCCTCCTCCCAAGCCCCGGTTCCTCGTACTAGGCTTCACAATGGTCTCGAACCGGTCTGCAAGAATGGCTAGCCAATCAACTGCCTCCCCATGATCCATAGCGAGCATGAGCTCCATATCTGGGAGAGTAAATGACCTAGCCCCCGCCGTCCTCGTGTTGATCCCAATGGCAATGACGTGGTCTATAGTCTTCCAGATCGGATCAGTAATGGCCGAAGAGTTATACGATGAGATGAACCACTCATTCCTCCCAGAAATCCTCTTCCAAAATCGGGTCTGCTGATGCTCATTGAATTTCCGGGGAGACGCCTCAGGCTCTGGGAATCCCAACCATTCCCTAATCATGCTTTCCCTAATCCGGAATTCCCGACCTCCCAACACAAACCTCCAATAGAATACAATACCATCCCCCTCCTCCTCCTTTACCCACTCAAAGGAGCATATAAACTCTTCAACAAGCCTCAGGTAAGTCCCCGGATCATCCACAAATAAAAAGGAAAACCCACACTGAGTGAGGTGAGAATGTACCTCATCCGTGACCGCTTCGTCGATGCTACGGAGCAATCTCATATCAAGGTAGAGTGTAGGGATAGCTGTCGCCTTCCTCGACGTGATTGTGGCGTGGTGAGTCTGGTGCCTCTCGTCTCTAAATGCCAGGGGAACCGAGAATGGGTACGGGATCGGTATGGGCATCAGTCCCTCATAAGGCCCCTCGTGAGGCTCAATAGGCACAATGGCCGTGGATGGCGGAGCTGCAGCAGGAGAGGGCTCTCTGGGCAAAGGGGGCGAAGGTGCTCGAGGGGCAGGAGGCATGGGTGCCCTCCTCTTCGGTGGCGGTTTCTTCGGTGGAGCCCTTTTCTTCCTAGGAGGAGGCGTGGGGGAAACCGGTGTGGCATTAATCTCTCCGCCCGAGTCCAAGCTCTGGTCAGCTAACGAACCGCTGAGCAACTTCCGCTTGCGTGTAACAAGGGGTCTATCATCCTCGTCGGACTCGTGATACTCATCGATTTGGTCATCGAGCGAGGGCTCATGAGCAACCTCTTTGCCCTTGGATTTAGAACTGGACGGGGCACCGGCATGAGGCATGATGCACTGAGAATCAAAAACTGAAGTTTGAAATTGAGTAAAACTCACTGAGGATCAAACGAGTCGATCGACTAGAGGAAGCAGGTGGCTCAGTCGATCGACTGGGGCAAAATCAGTCGATTCTAGGACAAATTTGGGGTTTTTCGCACGGAGGTTTGTGGCTTCAAATTGGGGCTCGGGGTTGGTAGGCGGGTCGAATGGGAGTAGAATGGCGGCTGAATCGGGTGAAGATGACGGTCGACGGAGGAGATCGGAGGCAGATACGATTTCCGATCGGAAAATCGGATTTTGTGGCGGTTGAGGGTTCAATCGGCGGGGGATGGGCGGCGCTGAGTTGCTGGTGGCAAGGCGAGGCAACGGCGAGGTGAGCGGCGGAGATTGGTGAGATTTGATGGAGGATTTAGGGTTTTGGAGATTTAGGGTTTCGGAGGTTTTGATCGAAATGAAGAAGAAGGGGAGCTGTTCGCTTGGCTAAGGGAAATCCCAGTCGATCGACTGGGAGGCGAGTCGATCGACTGCGGAAAGTGAAAAAATGGGGTGCTCTGAGACTCTCCTCAGTCGATCGACTGGGAGAATGGGCATAGGCCAGTCGATCGACTGGAGCTAGTCTTCAGCTTCGAAATTTTTTGCCTTTTCAATGAAACCCCACTCCACACTCAGAATTTTTACCCCACATCAAGAATAATTACCACTCAAAATATCACATAAAACCAACGAACGCTCACCCAAGGAATTATTAGCATGCAAACATACGATTTCCAAACAACACAAGCTAGGATTATGGACTCCACACTCAAAACGCCACTATCATCAAGAATATTCAAGCAAGCTTCATATCACACCACACACACCAAACTATGCATTTAAAATCATCCCAATCACCAAGCCACACGACAAGTTCACAAAACGCATGCCACACATATATGAAAATTACTTGTGCATAAATGGACAACTCACAATCCGGGGTACCTCCCGTGAGGGCCTATTTTAACGTCTTGGCAAAGACCGAGCCGATCCTTTTCTTATCAAGAAACACACTTGAGGAGTCCTTTGCTAGGATCCCTCCTCAAGTGGACAAAGGCTCTCTATGGGTCGGTCAAAGAGTAGGTCACATTTTGCTCATCCCGAACTTCTTCTCTGTAATGCTTTAGCCTTCCGCAAAGGTGGTTCCATCATTGTTGAGCAACTCTACATGTCCATCTTTGTGAGGCTTGTGGACAATGAATGGACCACTCCATCGGCTCCTCAACTTTCCCGGGAATAATTTGAGCCTGGAGTTAAAGAGTAAGACTTTCTCTCCCTTTTTGAACTCACGACGAAAGATTTTCTCGTCGTGCCATTTCTTAGTCTTCTCTTTATAGATCCTTGCACTTTCGTAGGCTTCATTCCTTATTTCCTCTAACTCATGGAGTTGAAGGACCCTATTATCTCCCACCGCTTGCATGTCCGTATTCAAGAGTTTAATTGCCCACATTGCCTTATATTCCAATTCAACCGGCAAATGGCATAGTTTCCCATATATGAGACGATAGGGAGACATTCCAATAGGGGTTTTGAACGCCATACGATAGGCCCATAGTGCGTCATCTAGCTTCGATGACCAATCCTTTCTCGAGCTTCCCACGGTCTTTTCCAAGATAGACTTTATTTCTCGATTTGAAATCTCCACTTGCCCACTCATTTGTGGGTGATAAGGCGTAGCAACCTTGTGGACAACCCCATATTTTTGAAGTAAGGCTTCAAAATGCTTTTCCTTAAAATGGGAGCCGCCATCGCTAATGACGGTCCTCGGAACTCCAAATCTTGGAAAGATAATCTTCTTGAATAGCTTGGTGACCACCTTGGCATTGCAAGTAGGGGAAGCGACGGCCTCAACCCATTTGGAGACGTAGTCGACCGCTACCAATATATATTGGTTTCCATAAGAGGACGGGAAGGGACCCATATAATCTATGCCCCATACGTCAAATATCTCGACCGGGAGGATGCTTTGTTGGGGCATTTCATGCCTCTTGGAGATATTCCCGGTCCTTTGGCATTGATCGCAAGCTTTGACGAACTCATATGCATCACTAAAGAGAGTGGGCCAATAAAAACCGCTTTGAAGGACCTTTGACGCCGTCTTCGCTCCACTACCATGTCCTCCATATTGTGATGAATGACAATGGTATAGAATGTCTCTCATTTCTTCTTCGGCGACACAAGTTCTGTATAGCCCATCCGTGCATAGCCTATATAAATAGGGCTCATCCCAATAGTATCTCTTCGTCTCGGATAGGAACTTCCTCTTTTGATGGTGGTTCATGTCGTGAGGAATAATCCCACAAACCACGAAATTTACAAAATCCGCATACCATGGGAGAGCCTCCGCTTCAACTCTCATAAGTTGCTCTCCAATAAACGAGTCATCCACGGGCCCAATATCTTTTTCAATCTCTTCATTTCCCTCTAGCCTCGATAGGTGGTCGGCTACCACATTTTCTACTCCCTTTTTGTCTTTGATCTCTATATCAAACTCTTGGAGCAATAGAATCCACCTTATCAATCTTGGCTTGGAATCTTTCTTTGCCAAGAGGTACTTGATCGCCGCATGATTCGTGAACACTATAACCTTTGAAGCCACTAGGTATGGATGAAACTTATCAAAAGCGTACACAATAGCAAGAAGCTCTTTCTCGGTAGTAGTATAATTCAATTAAGCTCCATTAAGAACTTTGCTTGTGTAGTGGATGGCATGAAGTTTCTTATCCACCCTTTGTCCAAGGACCGCCCCAATAGCATAATCACTAGCGTCGCACATGAGCTCAAACGGCAATTCCCATCTTGGAGGTTGAATAATTGGAGCCGATATCAATGCCTCTTTCAACTTCTCGAAGGCTACCAAGCACTCTTCATCAAACCAAAACTTGGTGTCATTGCGTAATAGGTTTGTTAAAGGCTTTGCAATCTTCGAGAAATCCTTGATAAACCTTCTGTAGAAACCGGCATGACCGAGAAAACTCCTTATTCCTCCTACATCCTTTGGAGGTGGCAATTTTTCCATAACTTCAATTTTAGCCTTGTCCACCTCAATTCCTCTCTTTGAGACCAAGTGACCAAGCACTATCCCTTCCTGCACCATGAAATGACATTTTTCCCAATTAAGTACAAGGTTCATCTCAATACGTCTTTTCAACACTTTAGCCAAATTGGCTAAGCAATCATCAAAAGAGGAACCATAAACCGAAAAGTCATCCATGAATACTTCCATAATTTTCTCAATAAATTCTGAAAATATAGCCATCATGCATCTTTGAAAGGTACCCGGCGCATTACAAAGTCCAAAGGGCATTCACCGATAGGCAAATGTTCCTTAGGGACAAGTAAAGGTGGTTTTCTCTTGGTCTTGTGAATGAATAGGGATTTAAAAATCCACTATATCCATCAAGATAGCAAAAATAGTCATGCTTAGCAAGTCTTTCCAACATTTGATCAATAAAAGGAAGTGGGAAGTGATCTTTCTTAGTGGCTTGGTTAAGTTTCCTACAGTCCACACACATACGCCACCCGGTCACGGTTCTTGTGGGGATCAATTCATTTTTAACATTTTTGACTACCGTCATTCCCCCCTTTTTTGGTACTACATGAATGGGGCTCACCCATTTAGAGTCCGCAACGGGGAAAATGATTCTCGCATCTAGCAATTTAAGAACCTCTTTTTTCACAACTTCTCCCACAATTGGGTTTAATCTCCTAGCTCTCTCCCTAGATGGCAAACTATCGCTCTCTAAATTGATTTCATGCATGCACAAGTTTGGGCTTATCTCCTTTAAATCATCAATCGAGTAGCCAATATCATTCTTATGTTCTCTAACCACATCAAGCAATTTAGAAGTCTCATCATCATTCAAAGAAGCATTCACAATGATAGGCAAGCTAGAGTTTGGGCCTAAGAACTCATACCTTAGGCTTGTTGGTAGAGCCTTTAGCTCTACCGAACAAGACTCCTTACCTTTGTCGCTTTGAGTCCCTTCTTCGCTTTCTTCCTCCAAGACAGCCCAACAATCAACATGCTCGGAAAGCTCATTAGCAAGGTCAATTTCATTCACAATCAAGTTAGGCACATCATATAGCTCATAAGAATCAACAAGGTCTAGATAATTGCAACTCATGGTAGAATTAGGACCCTTTTGTGCCTTTTCCAAGTTAAATTCAACTTCCTCATCACCTACCCTCATGGTAATTGACCCCTTAGTGGTGTCAAATATAGCCCCCGCGGTGTAGAGGAAGGGCCTTCCCAATAGGATGGGAACTTCATTGTCCTCTTCCATCTCTAACACCACGAAATCCCCCGGAATGTAGAAATTCCCTACTCTAACCGGGACATCCTTAAGAATTCCCTTAGGAAATCTTAAGGAGCGGTCTGCGAGCCTTAGAATCATTTGGGTTGGTTTAGGCTCACCCATATTTAACTTTTTGCACAAAGAATAAGGCATCAACGATATACTTGCACCCAAATCACACATAGCACGTTTAATCTTAATATCATTAATATAGCATGAAATGGAAAAGCTACCGGGATCCTCAAGCTTTGGTGGCATGCGCGGTTGGAGTATGGCGCTACATTCTCCATTGAGGGACACCGTGTCGACATCCTCGATTGTTCTCCTGCAAGTAATAACATCTTTTAGAAATCTTGCATAAGAGGGAGCTTGGGTGATTACCTCGGTGAAGGGCATTGTGACATAGAGCTTCCTCATCATCTCGGCGAACTTGGAGAATTGCTTGTCATTGCTCTTCTTCTTTAGCCTTTGGGGAAAAGGAATAGGAGGAGTGTACATTCTTGGTTCGTCTTTCTCCTTTTCTACCTCACTTTCCTTTTGAGCTTGAGGGTTAGGGACCTCTTCATCTAATTCCTCTATTTCGGCACTAGCTTGGTGACGGAGCCCACTGCACTGTCGTTAAGGTGCAATGTTCTCTGTGCAAATAAATTTATATTTTCCGCTACTCGCGACTTCACTACTGGGTAGTAAGTGGTAAGTAGGGGTCAAACCCAAGGGAATTAGGGGGATACGTTGTTCTTTGAGAACTATACTGGCGGGGAGCGTGTTTTTAGGTTGATTGAGTTTTAGCGCTAATTAACTAAGTGATTTTTTTGGTTGTTTTTTGGTTTTTTATGCGGAAAAGTAAATGACATAAAATAAATACTGGAAATTAAAGGAAGAAGACTTACAGTGGGTGATGCGTGATTGGCGAGTTCTCCGGAAGATGAGCGGTTGATGATTGCAGTTATACTAATATTAAAAGTAAATACAGGGGGGTTTTGTAATCTAAAGAAAACATTCGGTTTCAGGGGCCTTGTATCATAGTTGTTTATCATCGACCGCTAATGATCATACTAAGTGTTCAAAGATGAATCGAGGCCATTTCTAAGCGCAAGACTTGCAACATCGTTTAAAACACTTGTTCTACTTTAGACTAATTCCTCCTTTCGAAGTATCTTAGCCTTGTGTGCATCCACTTGATCTTTCAGTTACGATCGACCGAGTGGTGTTTTAGATAAGTCGAACTCCTCAGATAAGTTTTGCTTGTTACAGCTTCCACTTACCGAGTATGTTCACGAATCTCCACGGAAGAGCTTTGCTTGTTACAGCTTCCACTCAACCTTGGAAATTCTGACTATATATGGCACATAGAACAAGTTTTGAACACAAAGCGGCATTAAGTGCAGGGTCTAAAACATTTTACAATACAAGTACACCCCTTTAACCGAATAAAAAGTTTAGCTACGAATATCCATAGAGGTAGATACCATAGCTAAATACTCGGGGGTTTTTGAAAACAGTAAGAGGAGAGGGGGTGGAATACTCAAGAACCAACAGGAGTATTCCCAATTCCTACTGAATACTCAAGAACCAACAGGAGTATTCTCTACAGTATTATAATACTCAAGAATCGACAGGAGTATTATAATTTCAAACCAAACTTACAAAGTAACAATTGTAGAGAGATAAGTGATTTACAATTTGTGGATGATACAAATGAGAGGAGAAGGCTTCCTTTTATAGCCAAATGAGGATGGAATGGAGGGCTAAGATGAAACCATGTGGTTTCATCCAAGGGAGGAGGAGGGAGGCTCCAAAGCCGCCGGTTCCAAGTCACCATGGAGGAAGCCGCCGGTTGCATGGAGGAGGGGAGGAGGAAGCCACCGGTCACCAAGGAGGAAAGGTGGAGGTTTTTGAGTTTTGTGCAGTCTTCACAAAACTATCAGTCCATTTTCGCCCCGGTCTGACTTTGGTTGTTCCTCGGTCTGATTTGATTTGAGTAATTCAATGTCAGGATCTTGAGATTTCTTCATTCAGCGTCTGATCTTGACCTTGGAATGACTCGTAACATCTTTTCAGCGTAAAATCATCTCCTTATCGTGTTTTCTCTCTAAGCGCCAAAATACCCTGTAGAAATATATCGGAACTAACAAGCAAAAGTTAAATAGACAAACAGTCTAATTTGGTGGGTTTTACTGTGTTTTTGATTCGTATAATTATGGTCCATCACTTGGCCTCCAAGATCAAAAGAAACCCTCTTCCTCTTTGGTAGTTCGCTCTCTAGCTCCTTACCACTTCTCAATGTCACCGCATTACAATGCTCTCTTTGCCCATTCTCGGGTTTAGCCGGTAGTTTCCCGTGTGACCTTATAGAGGACTCGGCTTGTTGCGCTATTTGGTTCTCCAACATCTTGTTATGAGTAGACATCTCGTCCATCCTTTGGTTCATGGTTTGGAGTGTTTTGAACATCATCGCGCTATCTTGAGCGGCTTTCGTTTGATTTGCCACAAGACTAGCTAAGATATCGGTCATGCATTTATCTTGTTCACCTTGATGAGTTGGGGCTTGTAGTTGTTGAGGGCTCATTTCTTGATAATTCCCTTGTTGTTGATAATGATAATTCACCCTTGGTTGATATGGAGCCTTTTGTTGTACTTGGCTAGATTGGCTTTGTTGGTTTTGCCTTTGATAATTTCCTTGATTTGAATAAGAATTTTGCCCTTGAGGCTTAGGAGGAAAATTGGAGTTATTAGCCATTTTTCTTTGAGGAGGCTCATAATTCCTAGTAATAGGAGTAGCATTTTGAGCATAATTTCTTTGTTGATTCACGTAATGGGCTTCCTCATACCCGTCATCATCCTCTTCGCATCGTCCATCGGGACAATTTTTTGTAGAATGCTTCGTGCTCCCACATAAGAAACAAGATTGTTGAGTCGAAGTTTTCTCCTTATCATTTCTTGGCTTAGTTGCCTCCACGGAGTTAACCATACTTATCATGGCCTCCATCCTCTTTGACAACTCATTAATTTTCTCTTTCGTTGCATAAGTCGAGGAGTCATCTCTTGACTTGGCCATTTTCTTATGGTCTACTCCTTGATATCTATCCAAATTGATCGCGATCTTGTCAACAATTTTGAACCCTTGAGTCACCGACAATTCCATTATAGCGCCTCCACTTGCCGTATCCATTTGATTTTTAGCTTCCTTGCTCATACCCAAATAGAAATATCGCATAAGATCGGCTTTCCTGAAGTTGTGGTGGGGGCATTCTCTCAAATAATGTTTGAAGCGATCATATGCTTGATGGAATAGCTCATTGTCTCTTTGGGAGAAGGTCAATATGAAATCCGTGAATTTCTTGGTTCTTGACGGAGGGAAGAACTTGTTCAGAAAAGAATTTGCTAGATGATCCCAAGTTCTGAAAGTCCCCGGCTCATGGTTTTGCAACCATTCTTTGGCGTCTCCATACAACGAAGAAGGAAATAACTTTAGATAGACATATTCCATGGGTACATTTCTTGGCTTGTAAGTTCGGCAATACTCTTGGAAATTGGCCAAATGTGTGGAAGGATTTCCGACTCCTTGATATTGATCATGGGTCACCATATGCACTAAAGAAGATTTCACGTCGAAATCAAAGGCATCCTCATCCGGAGGCATAATAGCTGACCCATTTCCTTCAAGAGTAGGAGTCATATAATCCCCAACGGGTCTTTCATCCTCCTCCTCGTCATAATATCTATAATTTCAGTTTTCCCTTTGCGAAGCAGGAGGATTCCGAATAGGACGCCGATCATCATCGTTGTCATTTCTAGCGGGAGGATCTTCTATCTCATCCCCATCAATCCTATGATTGCGAGCATTCCTTTGGAGAATCGGACGGTTTTCTACCTCGTCTTCCATTCTAAACCCCGGTGGCAAGTAAGGTACCGGATTCAAAAGAGGAGGTGGACGAGGTCTTGGCCCTTGGAAAGCCGGTGGAATAATAGGAGCAGTAGGAGGAACAAGAGGTAGAGGATTGTTGCGCGGTCTACCCCTTGGTTTCTTGCCGGTTGGGAGAGAAGAGTTTGAAGTTGAAGAGGTAGCTACGTGCTTTTGCCCCTTAAATCTCGTGTTCATTCAAATGCCTACAAGAATCAAGGGGAATCGTTAAGTCGCAAGCAATAACACAAATAGTACGAAAAACAAGTGAAATAATCTGAATCTTGTAGAATCCACTTTAGTCCCCTAAGTTAATTCGTTGCTCCCCGGCAACGGCGCCATTTTGACGTTGCAATAAATGTATAGTCAAAAACAATTTGTATTTTAATCCATAAGACCGGTGTCGAACCCAAGGGAGCAAACTATTATACGTAGGGTCTATCAACGGCTAACTCGGCTATTCCTTCAATTCAAGTGTGAGAATGGTTATCAATGATGAGAAACGAGTAATCAAATGGTTTTGGGAGATTAAAATCAATTAAAAACGAGTTTCGAGGGATTAATCCCCTCCTTGGCAATTTCCCAATGATCATGCATACAAGAGTTTAATTAATTATGAGTTGATAGGTTTTAAACCTAGCTTAGACTAAAATTAGACAAACCATGCATGTTTAATCCTAGTCAAGCCATCTTAGTTAGGATCTCACTAATTAAAGAGTATTGATCCACTACATAGCATTTACTCTCATAAATGCTACATGCACAAAGTTCTAGTTTACCTCTCACCATGCATTTACTCTCATAGATGTTGGTTAAGTTCAATTTTACTATATCCAAACCATCACTAAGCTCTCTCGATACTTAGATCATAGTTCTAACACAAACATGTCACTTAGGCATTTTATCAAACACTTAGAGACATGTCTAACATGAAGAACATAGTAAAATGAAATCAACTTCAATAAATCCAAATAGATGTGTATACAACGATCATTGAGTACCAAGGAGGTTCATAGAACCCTCAAAACACAAGGGGAACTACTAACACATCAAGTAAGACAACATGATGTGTAGGTTTTTAACAAAAATCTAAGAGGAAGGAAGAGGGAGTAGAGTAGGATTGATGATCCTAATAAACTCCCTTTGTCTTCAAATCTCCTTGATTAGATGATGATTGATCCCTTGATTGAGCTCACTTTTCCTTGTCTTTTTCCCCAAAGAAGCCAAGCTGCTAGGTCAAACTTATCACTTTCTATTTGTAGCCTCGCTGAAATTGCGGAACTGTAGCAGTCCAGTCGATCGACTGGCATTGTACTTGTGGCCCAGTCGATCGACTGGAGGAAGAAATGTCGCTTGAGAAGCAGATTCTCAGTCGATCGACTGGCACAGGGGGAATCTTCAGTCGATCGACTGCGGTAATGTGGAATTCTGGTCCTTCTGAGACTGCTCCCAGTCGACCGACTGAAGTCCCAATCGACCGACTGAAGTCACGTGGCCTGCATGCTCTGATTGGAGGGCTCGCCAGTCGATCGACTGGAGGTCCCAATCGATCGACTGCGGTAATGTGATTTGCAGGACCTCCTGAGACTCAGTTCAGTCGATCGACTGGAGCAGGGGAGCTTCCCAGTCGATCGACTGGGGACAAATTCTGCTCACTTTTTGCTCTAGTCTCCGATTTTCGCCGAGTTTTCTTCTATTGGCTTTTGACACTGAGACATCTTGTTTTGTACCTAAAATGCATGAAAAGGGGATCAAATGACATCAAATAATCATCGGAAGTGAACTAAAGCTATAGTGAAAACTGCATTAATTAGTCGAAAACTCGACTCATCACCCCATCAGACTTATATGTAACAATTACAGGGGTCTCCTCGTATTGATCTGAGTGGTTCCTTTGTGAGTGACTTTGATCTGCTTCCCAATTGCCAATCTCCACAGATGAAGCTTAGGTCGCCTTGTACTTTTGGAATACCACGGACTAGACCATCAATGACAACCTTCTTTAGTGTCCTTAGATTCAGACGTCCCATCCGCTGATGCCACAGATTCATCTTTTCAGTTTTGCTTAACAAGCATATTGTTTCAGCATTGGGTCAACCAAGATTCAGCAAGTAGCAGTTGTTCGAGGATCTTCTTCCAGTGAGTACTGGTTCATTCTTGTTGTTCAGCACAACACGCTCATCCAGCGTGAACTGAACATGATGCTCTCTGTCGCACAACTGACCTATGCTGACTAGATTTGCCTGTAATCCTCTAACAAAAAGGACTTCTTTCAATCTAGGTAAGCCTTGAACATTCAGAGTTCCTCTTCCTTCTACTCCATCTCCAAATGTCACATTTAACTTCCCTTTGAACTCCTCTACGTTGGTTAGAAACTCAGGATTGTCTGTCATGTGTCTAGAACAACCACTGTCAAAGTACCTTCTTTCCTTCTTTAGATGACTAGTGGAACTGAAAGCAACATGGCATACCTCACTCCTTTGCTTAACTCCCAGACTTGCTGCACCCGTGGGTTCGGTACTTGATCCATCTTTCTGAGAAACTTGTGGAAATCCTGACATCTTGATTTGATGTGTCCCACCCGGTTGTAGTGAAAGAACCTTCGTCTGTCTTGCTTTCTCAAGGGATACCAGGTTGTTCTTCTTCGCAAGTGATGTTCAGCTGACACATTGTAAGATTGTGGCTCAGCTTTCAAAAATGTTGTCTACCCGGAGCCAGATGCACCAGTGAACCCTAGTCCTTTATAACCGCCACTCATACTTTGAGCTCCCATAATAGAGTCTAGATCTTTAGTTCCAGAATTAAGCATCTTGACAGACTTCTTCGGGTTGTTCAGCTCTTCTGGTGTCTTGGCATGAACAAGTTTTTCTGTCTCAATCTCACATTTCAAAGCATCCACAAAATTAAGAAGATTTGCCTCTCTTCGTCGTAGAGTAGCATTCTTCTTCTTTAGATCATCTATTATCTCTGGATGTTCCCCATGGCCTGTGACAGGTGTCATCGGTCAAGTCAAATTTGAATTTATATTTTCCTTGCGAGAAACCTAGTAAAATGGCAAGCAAGGGTCGAACCCAAGGGAGCAGTTCGGTTACTCGTGTCCTGTGACTGAAAAGAAAGATAATTGGGGGATGAGCAGATTATTAAAGGTGCGAGTAAATAAAAGGTTGTAATTCAACATGAGAGAGCATTCAGACTAGGGCTTTTATTGTGACTCGGTTATCATCGACTTCTAATGATCTAGTACGTGTTCCTAAGTGTGGTTACTCAGTTTCAGGTTATAACTTAAGGTAGGGACGTTTCAAGCCACTACGCCACAATCTACTCCGTTTCAGGTTATAGACGTCTAGTTCTAGTTAACCTAGCACTCCGTTTCAGGTTATGCAAGATTAGGTGCGACTACTTGTCCTAACGTTTCTGTATTAAACAAGCCACGAAATATGGGACTAAACTGCTCGGCTAAAATTTACCATTTTGGGAATCCGCTTAGCTTCACAGTTTAGTCCGAGATAAACAGGCACAAGAACTAGTAGAACATGAATTAGCATTAAATTAGCCCTAGCCCGAACAAGGGGTTTAGCTACTCATATTCATCTGAATACTAAACAGTAATAATGAAAATAAAACAAGGAATTCTTCTCTAATGCCGAAGGAAACTCGAGAGAATGGCCGAAGTTGCTGGATGATTGATGCTCTGATGGGATCCTTGAAACCCTTGATATGAGGTTGTATTTATAGAGAATACTAGGGCTTCAAAGTTTCCAAGTTGAAGTCGGTCCATAAACGGTTTTAGGAAACATGTCCTAAAACCGACTTTGCTTGGCTTGTAAGCAAACTTAGCTAGTAAGTTTACTTGGCCAACAAGTCTTCTAGAAGCTTCCCAAACCGCCACGCATGGAGGAGATGACGAGCCGAGAATGTTGGCCTTGAACTCGGCTTGGGCTGGTCTTCACTCGGGTTGCCTCGGGTGGGCTCGGTCAGGAACTAGGCACTTCTCGGGCATGGGCTGGTTTCACTCAGGAATTTTGTCTGGGAAGTGAGAAACAACTTGGTCAAGCCAGATTTGCCAGATTCGCCCGTCTGGTCGAGCAACTTGGTTTCGGTGCCTATAAGCGCGCGCAGGTCCTTTGGAATTGGGCCAGCTGCCAATCTGCTCGGGCGTTCTCCTTGTTTTAGTGACATTGTCCCACTTATCTGCTATTTTGATCAACTTGCTCGAGTCGGAATTGTCAGATCAGCTCGTTTGCTCGAGCGACTTGATTTTGGTGCTGGACTGCTCGACTGGGGCCTCAAACTGCTCGGGCGCGGCCTGGTCCTGCTCGGGCCAGAGTGGCCAAAACTACCGTGTGATGTTTTTCTGCACAAAATGCCATCTTTAATGTGCGTTTCCTCCTAGAGCTTCCAAAACACCTGAAATGCAAAACAACACTAAGAAGTAACTGTTTGCATGATAAAGTGCAATTAGTGGGATTTGATGACTCGATGAGTCGTTTAGATACGGCTCATCAAACCACCCCACACTTAAACTTGTTCGTCCCAAACAAGGACTAGGTCATAAGAGGAAAATAAACTGAAACATCACAATTCCTTTGGCATCCTAGATATTGCTACATGAAGATGACTCGCTAATCTAGACTTCACTTTTCCATGCATATCTCGTTACTAAAAGTCTTGTGCGCAAACATGGAAGTAATTGATACGTGTTACCTTTGGGCCGAAATACAAATCAATTCAGATGCCTGGGAGATAGTCCTTTTTAGACCCATGAACTGCACTCTCGGTTTCAAACTCTTGCTATATGGTTATACTTCATTGCTTTTTCTTGCACGTGATTGATTCGAGCTTCAAGGTGTTTGAGATCTTTTCGGACAGCTTTTGTAGTGACTTGGCTTTTGATGTAACAGTGGTGTACTTCACTTTTGTTGCATGTGAAACTTCACAATTGACTGATTTTTTTCTCTTTTTTTGCTACTGATTGTGAACTGCTCGTCCGTGATTCCTCTTCTTTGACGAAGGTCCAATCATCGCTCGCAAGCATATGGAAATACCTTCCTGCTCTCACTCATCCTCGTCCTTTCGACGTGAGTCAAGCCGAGGGTCGCCCGTCTATTTTCCCGGCTACTTGGACTAGAGATTGGACGGTGTGTTGTTTTCCTGTCCCACCCGACTGCATAAATACTGCAGTGGCGGAGCAGACTCTTAACCATGTCGTCTCGAAGTGCTAGCCTCCACGAAATCCATATAACCATATAACTCGAAATCCAGTCCTTTGAATGTTCTGTCAAGTCTCTCTAGGACGTTTCTATCAACTCCACATCCCTGTTTATCTCAACTTACAAAGGCACGTAGAGGGTTAAGTTCACATGTCATTGCACAATTCAAATTTCACTAGAGACATGCATGTAATCGGCTCTATCTATTTCACATAATCAAAATTCAATACCTCAATTCTAAGAAATAGAGAGAAATTTGTACAAAAAATTTAAAAATTTGAGGGAAACGTGCTGACTCTATGCAGGTGCAAGAAAATAAATGTGCTGACACAACGACTGACTCTCCCACCCCACACTTTTGAATAAGGCCGTGTCCTCACGACACGACTTAGACTCTAGACACACAATGCATGCAAATAGTATGGAAAAGAAGAGAAAAAAGTTGGAACAATACTCCCCTCGGGTGGTCGTGGCCTGGATATGTTAATGTCCTGGTCCAGACTGGTCTGTCGCTGCCGAGGCCCGTTATGGTCTGGCCGAGGCCCAGCTTGGTGCGCCGGGACCTGGCCGAATGATGCTGCGGCCGAGTCGGAGCTCAAATTTCTCAAGGCCATGAGCTCACATGGTTCAAAACATGCGCTCGCATGCATGTACTCGTTGCCTTGCTAGCCTTCGCAGCCTTGTGCGTTCGCACAGTTTACCTCATGCGGTCGCACAACCTAGACCCGTCGCATGAAAATCTCGTGCCTTCACACGCATGACTTTGTGCGCTCACATGGTTCACCTTATGCGGTCGCACAACTCCGACTCGTCGCATGAAAATCTTGTGCATTCACATATATGGAACTGCGCGCTCGCACTCGATCGAATTTCCCAGCCTGCAGGAGACCATGCGAACGCATGGTAAAAAGCATGCAAACGCATGAGGCGCATCTGTTCCCTGCATGAAAATCACACCCTTTCCCAAGTACAATGTGACGATTATGACTCAAGACTCGAGTAAAACATAAAAATAAAATAGAAAAGATGAAAAGTAATTGCCGGGCTGCCTCCCTGCGAGTGCCTTTGTTTTACGTCATTGGCTCGATGGTACCTCATTAGGGATCAAAAGTAAGGATCCCATGGGCGTGTAAGGTCAAACTTCTCTTTAGCTACTCCTTCAATTTGCCTGAAATTGTCGTGTAATGATGTGCTCGGATCTGCTCTCCATCGATGAGGCGGATTCGCCTTCACATACTCCCGAGTTGGCAAGGACACCTTGCTCATAGCTACTGGTCCGTTCATATGCACGGTCTCTTCTAGTAGATCAGATCAGATGTGATCCATACTATCGGACTGGCCCGGCTCGGTTGCCATAGCTCTGGTAATCGCCCATTGCATTGACTTCACCCTAGTCATCCTCCACTACAGTCGGGCACTCATCTGTTTTGTGGTTTGTAGCACCACAGAACTCGCATGGCTTTGCTTTGACAGGTTGTCTCCTTATTACCTGTTGCATCATGTCTTTGAGCTGTTTGATTTCTTCGGCCATGGAACTGGATGGGGACTCGACCTTTGAGACGTTCCTCGTCTGGCTGAATTCTTCCTCTTTGTTGGACTCATCCTGGAATATCGCATTCTCGGCCACTTCCATTATCTTTCTTCGCACACCGGCTGGGGACAGGCTCATGATGGTTCCTCCAGCCGAGGCATCTAGCAATTTCCTGTCCAGTCTCCTCAGTCCCTCGAACATGTACTCTACGATCAGCTTCTCGGGGACCCCAAGGTTGCAGCAGCTTTGTTCTAAGGCCTGGAACTTCTCCACGTACTCATACATCGTCTCGTTCGGTCCTTGCCTGAGATCTTGCACCTGCCTACGGACCTTAAATTCTACACCCTGTTCAAGCTTGTGTTCAAGGTACAGTTTAGACAGACCTTGAACTCCTTTCACAACAGTTCAACAGATAGAACAAATAACAGGAGCACACACAAAATGATAACCCAGTTCGGCCTCGCCTACTCTGGGGGGGTTTCCCACACTCTAGAAGGGACACAAATCTTTATTACGAGTTTAGAGCTTACACGTGGACTTACGCTGACACCTTGTAATTGCCTAGCCTCTAACACTCCGTCTCTCAGATTTGCAACCAAGGTTCACAGCAGTTCACCTGGATCCCCTTCGTTTGAACCTTTAGTTCGACCGTGATCGACCTTCTCTTGAAGCTCGAAAGCTTTCTCTTGAAAGCGTGTTCACCTTTGTTGTGTGCAGTAGTTGGATCGCTTCCAGGCAGTCTGAGTAGCACGTTGATAAGATTGCTCTTGCACCGATAAATTTCCAGTGAGGAAAAACAACCGGCCGTCGCTTTCTTCTTCTCCAATCGGTAGGGTATACTCGTGTATATTTGATATTGAAAGCGATGCAGATTGTGGATGCCCTAGCATTGTATTTATATGCCAGGACGATCTCCAAATCTGCCCCAGATAATCCCATCAAATATTTAGGAAATATTCCTAAATATTTGATGTATATCTTTCTCAAATCGGTCGGAAGAATATACGAAGACTTCTTTCCCAAGTCAGCCATGCTGCCATCAGATCTTGTCATGTAGATATTCATTCAAATATCTGATGTTCGAATTCTTCGCTAGCCGACATCAGATCGAAACGACATTCGATCTTTTCGAACCTTCCAGAAACCATCTTGGCGTCTACTCCACGCTGTACTGTAGTTCCAGAATGTGTTCGAACTCCCCCTGAACTCCTGCTCAAACTGTCTAACTACATTTTTCCAAATACATGCCACTTAAGGGAACATCAATCTCCCCCTTGGCATTTTGGCAAATCCAAATCTACTAGATAACTAGATCTATCTAACTATCTAGACATTAGACAACCTTGAGAGAATAAAAATTGTCTCCTCTCAAAATACTCCCCCTTTTTGCCACAAACTGGTAAGGGGTCCAATCTAAGTTCGAACAGCCAATCAAAACAGTGCCAGAACAAGCACAGAGAATACGAAAGTTTCAAACGAAACAGAGTTCAGAGAGTTTGGAATGAAGGACCTTCATGCTGACGACTCATCATCAGTGTCATCCTCAGTATCTGCATCATCAGATTCATCTTCACTTGGGTAGCTGAGGGCACGATCAAGCTTGTTGATGCACCTGCGTTGTTCCTTGTCCGTTGCAATGATGACATTCTGGTCCTTGAGCCGCTTACTCCTCTCGTCATGGGTCATCCTAGCTCCCCCTCGACTCGATGACTCTGGGACATCTTTTCCTTTCTGATTTGGCCTCTTCAGATCGTTCACGTGATGGCCTTTATACAGCTTGTGATCAACAATGAACTTGCTGGGTGCCTTGGAGAGATGGTCAGTCAAGGACTTCAAATCTGGAGCTTGATGGATGATCTACTCCTAGATCAGGGAAGGGAAGCATATCTGGTGAAGAGTTCGCTTTGAAGTAGCATGGTCAGCGATCTGTTTAAACATAACTCTACCCATGTTGAACTTCAGCTTGTTCCCGATCTGATAAATCAGTTGGGCCATATCCCGGTTGACCGTTGAACGGTGAGTTGAGGGTCTCCAGTTGAACACCGCGATGAAGAATATCATTGAGTAGAACGTTGAGAGGTCAGCTGTATGAACCACAGAATCAGGCCACCACCGAACTGAGCCTGCAGTGATGGTCTCTATAACCTTCTCAAAATCTGATTCTTCTTCATCTGCTACTGGATCATCCATGGAGAAGTACACATTTATGAGCTCAGGATCAATCTTGAGTTTCCTTCCTCGAACAAAGAAGACACCATACTCTGAGTCTCCAAGTATCCCAAACCTAGGGGGAAGGTTTGCAATGGCCTCTCTAACAATTTGTTCATTGAACGGTTTACCTCTGTCCAACGTCCAGAACAGATCAGTTTGCTTTAGCACCTCGATGACTTCCTTCCCTTTGTAGCGAGACCCCTCCAGGACCCTTTCTGGGATAATTTTCCTTTTCTGAACACATGACCACTTTTTCGCAGCATCTCGATTTACAAACCATACTCCTTTCTTGACCACGCCAAATGGAACAGTATCAGAATAAGGAGATGGGACCTCACATCTTTCAGTATCCTCTGAAACAGGGATCGGAGCTTCACCTTTCCTCTTTTTGGATGAACCCGCTCCCCTTGCCACAATGCCCACCTCTGCATCATTCTGGACTGGCCCCTTAGCAGATTTTTCAAAAGCCACCTTCTTCTTTTCCTCGTCCTTCTTTGCCTTTTTTAGATTGATAAGAGGAACAAGGTCTTGGTCATCATCCGAAAGAGTAGCCTCCTTTGAAACTGGCTTAGTAGCATCCTCACGAACGGATGAACCATCTTCTTGCATATGATCACTACGAGGATCATCTTGAACAACAACTGGGTCGACCACTGTCTCCTCAACAACAACTGCCACTGGAACTCCACATGGCCCAGCTTCTGTCTGAACACCTGGTTCCTCTGAAGGCACACTTGCCTCTTTCACGAAATCAGACATGAGGGCAAGTGCAGACTCTTCAACTCCAATAGCCTGAACTTCTGAAGGCTGATCTGATCTTGGCACTACAGGTACATAAACCTCCTTTTGCAGATTTTCAACAAAATCATCAATATCCTTGAGCACACTGTCCAGATCTTTATCTTCTCTAGCATGATCAGATCCTTCCGTAATTGCATCATTCAACCCATCAACCTTTTCTGATGGATTAACCTCCTCGGTCACAGTCTCAACTTGGTCACCGTGATGTTCATCAACGATTCCTCCAAGATTTTCAATAGACTCATTATCAGAAGCTTCATTAATCACCAAATTCCTCTTCCCCGAGGTCTCAAGAAACTTCTTTGTCTCCTCATCAAACATTGCTATGAGCCTCCCTCTGATTGAACTGATCTTGGCCAGACACTGTCTTGGAGAAACAACTCGACGAGTCCCCTTCGTTCTCCGAAAACCTCCCGGATGAACACACCCAGAAGCATGAATTTTCTCCCTCCATATTCCTGATCCACCAGCACCTTTAGACACAGAGATGCTGGGCTCTCCTTCTTTCATGGAACCAGCACCATCTTCACAAACAACAGCCCTACTGGCTTCACCACCCTTCTCAGACCCCACATTCACAACTTCTTCCACCACAATATTTTCAACAGCAGAAATATTTACAGAAACGGAAGGGACAGTCTGAGATTTAGGGTATACCTCAGATTGGGGAAGAACTTGTATCGAACCAGCATCGATTGATTTAGACGTATCCACCGCGTCCGACTGAGGGATTTCTACGGTTGTTCCTCTACCAGTCTTCTTTGCTTCGGCCAATGGTTCGCTATCGGAGTGTAAAGACGACACCTTTTTCACCTTCAGCACTTTTGATTTTGGAATACGGGGTTTCGCCGCCAGTGTCTTTGAAGACTGCATGCTCTCTTTCTTCTTCTCAGTGGATTTGACGCCAGATTTCGATGATTTTCTGGTGTTCACCATCGTCGTTGAGTGGATGAGCAGTTGAGAGATTTTGTAGGCTACCGTTCTAGGGTTTGGACGAGAAGGGGAAGACAACTGAACTGATTTTGTGTTTCAAAAAAATACTTCGGCCTTTTCAACTTCCCAAATCAGTCAACTCCCAATTCAAATAACGGCATGAAAAATCTTTGAGAATATTCAAAAAATGTTTGTCTTCAAGCAGTCTGCCTTCTGTTCCAGCTCTCTTTCTTAGGTGGTCAGTCCAACTGTTTTAGCTGGGGTATCAATTCTGACTGACCACCATTGGGCACAGTTAGTGTTTGACAACCCATATACCCGAGGAGGATCTGGGTGTTCCAAACTGTGAGATGCCGTGTGAATTGATGAAGGGCTTGGTCAACTGTACGTCCATTGTCATATGCTTTGGAGTTATCGCCCTCTGTTGCCCTATGTATTCACGTTTTCTTGTCTGATTCCTGGTATATAACTGTGGGTATAGTACGAACTCCTTCTGCAACTGTGACACCTTCTGGTCCATCAGTTTCCTGGTACACTTGTCAGCATAGATTTGTGCGTTACTCCAATCAGACCTTGTGTGCAGGGTCTTGTCCACTCCCCCTCGCATAAATCGATGTCTGGCGTGTATATAGTCTAGAGTAAACCGTTGTTTGCCATAGTCCTCATCTCCCATCGAACGCATCAGACCCATCCCTATGGTATAGCTATTATTTGCACCCCTTCTTCCTTTTATCACAATACCACCATTCTTGTCTAAGACGAGGCATGAGTCGCGAGAGAATGACACATATTGTCCATCGTTACACAATTGACTAATGCTAATAAGATTCATTGTCAGACCTTCAACAAGGAGGGTGTCTTTGAGTGCAGGGATATCCGGAACCTTCAATGTCCCACAGCCGATCACCTGACCCTTTCGACCATCCCCGAAGGTGACAAACCACATCTTCTCAACAGGTCTAATATGAGTAAGGTATTTGGAGTTACCTGTCATGTGGGTGGAGCATCCGCTGTCGAAGTACCAACCGTCTTGAACTGTGTAACTTGAGGAGCAACAGGCCACCATGCATACCGTCTGGTTTTCCTTTGGTACCCAGGCCTGTTTCTGCCGAGGTTCGGTCTGTTGTTGGTATGCCCGACGTTCAGCAAGAAGCAGGCGACACTTCAGTTTGATGTGTCCCATCTGGTGGCAGTACCAGTACGTGCGCAAATCCATTCTTTGCATTACGGGAGTGTGATCACGACTTTGGACGGGTGTTCCACGGGTCTTTTTGTGATCAGCTAGGTTCTTTCCTTTAGACTGTTTCACCTTCTGTTTAGGCAGCTGATCCATCACTTGTTTCACTTCAACAAAGGTAGTGCCTTTTGAGGTGCCTTCTTCCGTAAACCCCAAGCCTCGATGTCCAGACTCCATCCTTTGAGACCTGAGAATATCATTTAAGTCTTTAGTGCCAGAGTTTAGCATCCTTACCGATTGTTTGAGGTGGTTGAGTTCCTTCTTGGTGGTTGAATGATCCATTCTTTCAGATTCTAGCTGAAGTTCAAGCTGTTCTACCCTCCTTAGTTGGAACTCCTCCTCGCGCTTCAGATCTGTGATGATTTTCCTTAGACCCGCTGATGGACCATAATTATACAAATCAAAAACACAGTAAAACCCACCAAATTAGACTGTTTGTCTATTTAACTTTTGCTTGTTAGTTCTGATATATTTCTACAGGGTATTTTGGACTCTAGAGAGAAAACACGCTAAGGAGAGGATTTTACGAGTCATTCCAAGGTCAAGATCAGACGCTGAATGAAGAAATCTCAAGATCCTGACATTGAATTACTCAAATCAAATCAAACCGAGGAACAACCAAAGTCAGACCGGGGCGAAAATGGACTGATAGTTTTGTGAAAACTACACAAAACTCACACAAACTTCATCGTTATCCAACCAAGACCGGCAGCTTTTGGAGGAGGTGACCAAAGTCACCTCCCCTCCTCCTCTTCCCACCTCCAACCGGCGGCTATGACCTCCATTTCCTCCTCCATTGGATGCTTTCCATGTTGCTTCATCTCCACCCTCCATTCTCCTCTCCTTTGGCTATAAAAGGGAGCTCATCCCCTCTCATTTGAAACATCCCACAATCCACAAACACTTCTCTCTCTAGAAAATTGGCACTTTGTAAGTTTGGTTTTTAATATATAATACTCCTGTTGGTTCTTGAGTATTATAGTTTGGTCTTGAGTACTCCTGTCGCTTCTTGAGTACTCAAGCTTTTCTTTATTCTCGAGTACTCTTGTCGGTTCTTGAAGTACTCACCCCTTTCCTTTACTGTCTTTTACTTTCAAAGCTTTTACTTTTCCTGTCTTTCAAAAGTGCAATTTTACTTTCCTTGTCTTTACTTTCATAAACTTTACTTTCCTTGTCTTTACTTTCAAAACCTTTACTTTTCCTGTCTTACAAAACCTTTACTTTTCAAATACTTAACTATGATATCCTCTTCCATGGATAATCGTAGCTAAACCCTTCATTCGGTTGAAGGGGTGTATTTGTGCCATAAAATGTTTTAGACCCTATTCTTAATGCCTCTTTGTGTTCAACTTGTTCTAAGTGCCTTATATTAGGTCAGAACTTCATTGGTAGAGTGGATGCTCGGAAGAGCAAAGCTCTATCATGAACTCGCGACCTCCGTGGATAAGTGGAGGCTCGGAAGAGCACAGCTTATTTGTGGAGATCAACCTCTTCCAAAAACCATTTGATTTATCAAGAATGATGGTCAAATGGATGCAAATATTAGACAAGAGTACTATGTCTTGCAAAAGACTAGACGGTGTGGCAAGTCTTGTGCTAGGAATAGCCTTGATTCACTTTTGAACACTTAGTATGGTCATTAACGGTCAATGATAAACGGATTATGATACAAGGCCCATGAAACCGAATCTTTCTTTAGATTTAAAAAACCCCTTGCACTTACTTTCTTAGTATAAACTGCTCTATCAACTGCTCACCTTCCGGAGGACTTGCCAATCACGCATCACCCGCTGTAAGTCTTCTACTTTTATTTTCAGTATTTACATTTTCTGTCATTTACTTTTCCGCACTAAAACCAAAACCAACCAACCAGTCACTTACTTTTCCGCACTAAAATCTCAATCAACCTAAAACACGCTCCCTCGCTGTACGATTCCCTCAAAGAACGACTATCCCCCTAATTCCCTTGGGTTCGACCCCTACTTACCACTTGCTACCCAGTAGTAAGGTCACGAGTAGCGGAATATAAATTTGCTTTTGCACAGAGAACACCACACCTTAACGACAGTGCGGTGGGCTCCGTCACCCGCCATGCCTACTGGATAAGTTTCATGGTCATTCTCCATGTCGATTTTCAGTGAAGAGACAGTACTCAGGAGCTCTATTTTCTGAGCAAGCAGACACAATCTTTCCTGTTTCATCCTCCTTTTTCTTCATCTGACTCACTATCGCTGAAGCTAGCGACCATTGCCTTCTTCTTCATGAGAGTATTTGCACATTGTGATTGGATGTGACCGAAACCCTTGCATTCATAGCACTGAACCTCTTCCTTTCCTTTGTCAGAGGAATCTTGCCTCATCTCACTGGACCTTGACTTGCCGGTTCTCTAGTTTCGGGAACTAGTTGATGAAGGCTGACCTTGTTCTGGACCACGTCTGTTGATTTTCCGCACCATTCTGCTAAAATTCTGAGCCATCATAGCCAGTTGCTCAGTGGTGCAGCCAGCTTCCAGTTTGTCTTCTGACATGTCTGCTTTTAGGACAATTCCCTTCACATCTCCGGGTTGGAAATGATGATTAATCTCGTAAGTTTTGAGAGAACCCATCAGCTTGTCTAGTTTCAGTTTGGAGATGTCGTGCATTTCCTCAATGGTAGTGACTTTCATGGCAAATCTCGGAGGGAGTGACCTTAAGACTTTATTGGCCATCCTTTCTTCCTCAATAGGTTTCCCTAGTGCAGCAGCCTCGTTGGACAGTTCCAGAACTCTAGTGTTATATTCAGAGATAGTTTCACTTTCTTTCATCTTCATCTCTTCAAACTTGGTTGTGACAATCTGCATTCGGGAGTTGCGAACTTTGTATGTGCCTTCATATGACGTTTGGAGGATATCCCAAGCCTCCTTCGCCACTTCACAGTTGATGATTAGCTTCATAACGTTTTCATCTACTCCAAAAAAGATTGCATTCATCGCTTTTGAGTTTCCCATGGTTGCTTTGTCATCCTCTTCAGTCCACAAGGCTTCTGGTTTCGGAATAGGTTCTCCATTGAGATTGTTCATCATAGGTTCAGTCCAACCTTTTAGGACTGACTTCCAAGCTTTTTCGTCTAGGGATTTGAGAAAGGATTTCATCATGGGTTTCCAGGTGGCATAGTTTGATCCTTCAAGCAACGGAGGTCTGGTGATGCTTTGTCCTTCCTTCAGAGTCATCTTGAACAGTTCAGGATCCCACTCAGTGTGTCGAGTGCCGGCTCTGATACCAATTGAAATTCTACACCCTGTTCAAGCTTGTGTTCAAGGTACAGTTGAGACAGACCTTGAACTCCTTTCACAACAGTTCAGCAGATAGAACAAATAACAGGAGCACACACAGAATGATAACCCAGTTTGGCCTCACCTACTCTGGGGGGTTTCCCACACCCTAGAAGGGACACAAATCTTTATTACAAGTTTAGAGCTTACACGTGGACTTACGCTTACACCTTATAATTGCCTAGCCTCTAACACTCCGTCTCTCAGATTTGCAACCGAGGTTCACAGCATTTCACCTAGATCCCCTTCGTCCAAACCTTCAGTTCGACCGTGCTCGACCTTCTCTTGAAGCTCGGTAGCTTTCTCTCAAAAGCGTGTTCGCCTTTGTTATGTGCAGCTATTGGATCGCTTCCAGGCAGTCTGAGTAGCATGTTGATAAGACTGCTCTTGCACCGATGAATTTCCAGTGAGGAAAAACAACCAGCCATCGCTTTCTTCTTCTCCAATCGGTAGGGTATACTCGTGTATATTTGATATTGAAAGCGATGCAGATTATGGAAGCCCTAGCATTGTTTTTATATGCCAGGATGATCTCCAAATCTGCCTCAGATAATCCCATCAAATATTTAGGATATATTCCTAAATATTTGATGTATATCTTTCTCAAATCGGTGGGAAGAATATACGAAGACTTCTTTCCCAAGTCAGCCACGCCGCCATCAGATCTTGTCATGTAGATATTCATTCAAATATCTGATGTTCGAATTCTACGCTGGCCGACATCAGATCGAAACAACATTCGATCTTTTCGAACCTTCTGAAAACCATCATGGCGTCTGCTCCACGCAGTACTGTAGTTCCAGAATGTGTTCGAACTCCCCCTGAACTCCTGCTCAAACTGTCTAACTACATTTTTCCAAATACATGCCACTTAAGGGAACATCAGACCTGCATAGCTCTGCCCGCCGGGTAGTACTTGTTGAGGAACCGCTTCTGCATCTGGTCCCATGTTTGAATGCTACCTGAGGGCAAAAACAAGAACCAATCGTTAGGAGCATCTATGAGTGAAAAGTAAAAGGCTTTTAGTTTAAAGTCCTCGACTTAAACTCTGTATGGCCTGAGGTTCTGGCATATGCCATGATAGCGCTGCAGATGAGTAGTGGCCGATTCCCCCTGGCATCCTGAGAACTTGGGCAGGTGATGGACGACTGCCGAGTTGATCACTATGCCCTCTAGTTCGGGGCCCTCGTAGATGCACCATGGCTAATTTTTGAAGTTTGGTGCGGATAGTTCTCCCATGGTGGGCTCGTGGTCATCGTACTCGTCGTCATAGTCGTCCTCGATGAGTGGTTGCGGCGGTGGTCGTCGCTGAGGTGGTGGTCGTCTCGATTGTGGAACCTGTCGCTTTTGAAGGACCTGTGGTGGGGGCGGTGACAGACCGCTCGTCGTTAAAGCGATTTGTGCAAATAAATTTATAATAGTCCGCTACTTGCGACTATACTACTGGGTAGTACTTGGTAAGTAGGGGTCGAACCCAAGGGAATCAGTGGGATAGTCGTTCTTTGAGGGGGTTTATCCAGCGAGAGAGCGTGTTTTAGGTTGGTTGGTTGGTTTTAAAGCTACCAGCTAATTGATTGGTTGGTTGGTTAGTTTTAGGACTGGAAAATAAATTACAATTTTACAATTAAAGGAAAGCATTCGGTTTCAGGGGCCTTGTATTATATCCTGTTTATCATTGACTTTTAGTGACTCTACTAAGTATTCAAACGGTGTATCAAGGCCATTCCAAGCACTCGATTTGCGTACACTGTCTAGCCTATTCCAAGGACGTAGAGCACTTATTCTATTTAGACTAATACTCCATTCCCGGTTATATTAGCCTATGTGCATCCATTTGATCAATCATTCCCGATCAACCAAATGGTGTTTAAGATGAGTCAAACTTCTCAGATAAGCTTTGCCATTCCAAGCATCCACTTATCTGTACAAGTTTACGAACCCCGCTGTAGAGTTTTGCCATTCCAAGCATCCACTCTACCTTGGACGTTCTAACCGAATATATGGCACATAGAATAAGTTTTGAATACTAAGGAGAGACGCTAAGTTAATAGTCTAAAACATTTTATAATACAAGTCCACCCCTTCTACTGAATGAGGTGTTTAGCTACTATTCATCGCGCTAAACATTATAACTAAGGAAATAAAACAGTTGAATAAATACTAAGAATTACTTACAACCGTTGAAGCGCCAAGGGAGCTATCCTTTATTTCCAAAGCCAAACTTACAAATACATAACTTAGAGAGAGAAGTGAATTTTACAAGTGAGGTGCTTATCAAAATGAGGGGAGGAGCTCCTCCTTTTATAGCCATGGAGGGTGGAGATGGTTGCATGTGGAGGCCATCCATGGAGGAGGAGAATGGAGGGTGGAGGAGCCACCACATGTCTTTTGATCCAAGGGAGGAGGAAGGAGGAGCAAGGAGGAGGAGACATGTGGAGGAGACAAAAGCCGCCGGTCAAGGGAGGAGGAGCCGCCGGTTGCCGGTGGTGGAAGGGGAGGAGGGGTGGCTTTGGCCACCTCTTACCCAAGTGGCCGATCACTTTGCCCATGTGTGAGTTTTGTACAGTTTTGTGCAGTCTTTTCACAAAACTGTCAGTGTGTTTCTTCCCCGGACTGTCTTGATTCCTCTCCTGATTCTTCTGATTAATTTGTTATGAGTGCCTCAACGTCAGGATCCTTGATATTTCTTCAGTCGGCATATGATCTTGACCTTGGATTGACTCGTAACATCTTTTCTGCTCTAAAAGCTCCTCTTTAGTGTGTATTCTCTCTAAGCTCTGAGTTACCCTGCAAAAATATATCTGAACTAACAAGCAAAAGTTAAATAGACAAAATGTCTAATTAAGGGGGTTTAACTGTGTTTATGATTCGTATAATTTTGGTCCATCAGATCACCCCACACTTTTAGTTGTTCGTCCCGAACAATACTATTCAAGGACTGTACTCTAAGTTGGCTTTGAAATATGAAAATTAGACTGTGGTACTTGATCTATCCTAATTCATGCATTACTACTTATTACCAAATTAAACTGCGTAAATAAATAGAAGAAACTTAATACTTGTACCTCCGTGCTGAGATGCAAATTATATTGGATGTCTCGGGAGATAGCCCTGTTTAGGGTCCTGGACTGCAATCTCGGGATCGTCTCCCACTATATGGTTTTCTGGTAGATTTCTCTAGCACGTGATTCGGTTCGGGTTTCAATGGTTTGAGTACTTTGATTTTCTTTTGGCGAGGGACTGCTTTTTGTAGTGAATCGGCCTTTGGCCTTTGATTTGACTCTTTGAGTACTTCACTTTTTGTTCGGTTAAAACCTTCACAATTTTGGGCCTTTGGCCTCTTGATTTGCTTCTTCGAGCTTTTTGCCTTTTTGTGGCTTTCAAGTCCATTTTCTCAAGCCTTTCTTTTGGGAGGTCCAATCATCGCCCGCAAGCCTATGGAAATACCTCCCCGCTCCTCTCGTTTTTGCCGTTTCGCGCGGGTCAAGGTATGGGTCGCTCATCTGTTTTCTCGGCTACTTTGACTGTCGTTTCGCGCGGGTCAAGATGAGGGTCGCTCATCTATTTTCTCGGCTACTTTGACCAGAGATAGGACGGTCTGATTCCCGTCCTCGCCTTTTGCATAAACACTGCATGGCGGAGATGACTTCAATCTTCACTGAAACCCGAAGTGCAGCCTCCACTGACTTCGAAAACCATATAGTTTAATCTGATCCTTCGATTGCTTGCCAAGCCTCTCTAGGGCAGTTTATATCAACTCCACATCCCTAGTTATCATAGCACAAAGGACAAATGAAAAGTTACATTCTAAGTTTTTAAACAGTTTGAATTTTCACAAGGTTAATGCATGAATTGTGATCTATCTTTTTCACATTCTTAAGTTCATATTTTCAAAAAGATACTATTACTAAAAAAGAGAAAAAACAGCAAGCATGTTATTTATGTACACAGGTGGTTCTCACCCCCCACTTTTGAACGAAGGCGTGCCTTAGTTCAAAAGTTATGCAAGCTTAAAACTAAATTACTGAATTTAAATGACAGAAATTAAAGTGCGGAAAGTAAGATAGTGTCGGGTTACCTCCCGACCAGTGCACTTGTTTAACGTCGTTGGCTCGACAGTACCTCGTTGTGGATTACTGGTTTGGGTCCCATGGGTGGCTCAAGTCAAACTTCTGTGTTATCAAGTTGATCTCATTATGGTAATGTTTGACTCGTTGCCCATTTATCGTGAATTTCCTTCCATCGTCCGGGCTTTCCAACTCAGGCATCCCATGGTTGTATACCTTAGTTATTGTGAAGGGGCCGGTCCATCTAGATTTAAGCTTTCCAGGCATTAACTTCAGTCGTGAGGAGTAGACTAGCACCTGTTGTCCTTCCTCAAATGAGCGGCGGAGGATGAATTTGTCATGATACAACTTGCTCCGTGCTTTGTAGTCCGTTTGCCCATCATAAGCCTCAAGCCGCAACTCTTCAAGCTCACATAGATTAAGTTTCCTATCTAGTCCGGCAGCCTTTAAAATCTGGGTTGCACTGCTTGAGCGCCAAATAAGCTTTATGTTCTACTTCCACCGGAAGGTGGCATGCCTTCCCATAAACTAGTCGAAAGGGGGAGGTTCCAATTGGTGTCTTGTATGCCGTTCGATACGCCCAAAGAGCTTCGTCTAACCTCTGACTCCAATCTTTCCTGCCAGGTTTCACCATTTTTTCTAAGATTCCTTTGATTTCGCGGTTGGAGATCTCTGCTTGACCATTGGACTGGGGGTGATATGCCGTAGACGTTTGGTGGTGGACATGGTAGCGTTTTAAGGTAGCAGCCATCATGCGGTTGCAGAAATGAGTTCCTTGGTCGCTTATTATGGCCTTGGGTACCCCGTACCTACAAAACAGGTTAGTGCGCAAAAATTATATGACAGTCTTTGCATCGTCGCACCTTGTGGCTTTGGCTTCTACCCATTTTGACACATAATCTACAGCAACTAGAATATAAGTATAACCGCATGAAACTGGGAATGGTCCCATGAAATCAAGACCCCAAACGTCGAAGACATCGTTGACTAATATGGGTACTTGAGGCATCTCATTTCTAGCTGACACATTTCCTACTCTTTGACACTTATCGCATTTTCTACACTTTTTATTGGCATCTTTAAATATTCCCGGCCAGAAAAAGCCGCTATCTAGGATTTTTCTAGCGGTTCTCTTAGGCCCAAAGTGTCCTCCGCATGCAAACTCATGGCAAAAGCTAATAACAGAAGCTATTTCATTATCAGGGATGCATCTCCTAAGTATTTGATCTGGTCCTATTTTCCATAAATAAGGATCATCCCATAAGTACTGTTTAGCATCATGTCTAAGTTTCATGCATTGTGCTTTAGTAAAAGAAGGAGGAAATGTACCTCCTACAAGGTAGTTGACGATAGAGGCGTACCAGGGCACCTTGGTTGAGACGGCGTATAGGTGCTCGTCTGGAAATGACTCGGTTATGTGCCCTTCCTCTTCCTTTCAGACAATCCTGCTTAGGTGGTCTGCTACAGTATTCTCGATTCCCTTTTTGTCCCTTATTTCCACATCGAATTCTTGCAGTAGTAATATCCACCGAATAAGCCTTGGCTTAGCCTCTTTCTTCTTCATTAGGTAACAGATGGCAGCATGGTCGGAATAAACTATTACTTTTGCTCCAAGCAAGTAGGGTCTGAATTTTTCCAGAGCGAATACTACTGCAAGGAGTTCCTTTTCGGTGGTGGAGTAGTTCCGTTGGGCAGGATCTAGGGTTCGTGAGGCGTAATAGATCACACCCGCTTTCTTTTCAATTTTTTGGCCGAGAACTGCCCCTACAGCGAAGTCGCTTGCGTCGCACATGATTTCGAATGGTAGTTCCCAATTTGGTGTTTGGATGATGGGTGTGCTAGTGAGGGCTTTCTTTAGATCATCAAAGGCCTTTTTGCATGCGTCGGTGAATTCAAACGGAACTTCTTTTTGCAGAAGAGAGGATAGGGGCAATGCCTTTTTGGAGAAGTCTTTAATGAATCGTTGGTAGAATCCTGCATGGCCAAGGAATGATTGGATGTCTCGGACCGTGGATGGGTATGGTAGAGTCGTGATCAGGTCGATCTTTGCCTTGTCTACTTCCATGCCTTCTTTTGAGACGACATGTCCTAAGACTATTCCATGTGTTACCATGAAGTGGCACTTCTCATAATTGAGCACTAAGTTCATGGACACACATCGTGCCAAAACTGTGTTCAAATTGCTTAAGCAAGCGTCGAATGTGTCTCCATGGATGGTGAAGTCGTCCATGAAGACTTCAATAAATTCTCCGATCATGTCTGAAAAAATGATGGTCACAACCCTTTAGAAAGTTCCTGGAGCATTGAACAGGCCGAATGACATTCTTCTGAAGGTGAATGTACCGAATGGGCAGGTAAATGTAGTCTTTTCTTGGTCTTCAGGTGCTATGGGGATCTGTTTATATCCCGAGAACCCGTCCAGGAAGCAAAAATATGGTTTGCCTGCCAGTCGGTCCAGCATTTGATCGATGAATGGTAGAGGGAAATGGTCTTTTCTTGTGACGGCGTTCAATTTCCTGTAGTCGATGCACATTCTCCAGCCGTTCTTGATCCTTGTTGTCACCATGTTTCCTTCGGCATCTTCCTCGACTGTGATCCCGCTCTTCTTTGGTACTACGTGGACAGGACTCACCCACTGACTATCTGAAATGGGGTAAATAACGTCTGCATCTAGTAGCTTTTGTATTTCCTTTTGGACGATCTCCATCATGATTGGGTTGAGTCGTCGTTGAGGCTCTCTTGATGGTTTTGCTCCATCCTCAAGTAGAATACGATGCATACATACAGCCGGGCTGACTCCCCTTAAGTCGGCCAGAGTCCATCCAATAGCCAACTTGTGTTGCTTCAGGACTTTTATTAAACTTTGTTCCTGGCTTGCTTCCAAGCCACTCTTGATGATTACTGGGAGAGTGTCATTATTCCCTAGGAAGGCGTACTTTAGATGTCCAGGCAGGGGCTTTAATTCTATTTTGGGGGCTTGCATCACCGAGGGCAAGAAAGTATTTGATTTGAACAATTTTACCTCGTTGACTTCATATTCTGGTGTGAGAGGCTCCGAGATTGTTAAGTGGGCCACCATTTCATGCAAGTCTTTAGTTAATTCGTATGAGCTTTCGGCTCCATTGAGTATGGCTTCTAAGGGATCTGCTCTTGGTTCTGATTGAATTTCTTGGACCAGATCGTCCAAAGCATCGAGAGCGTGAACTTCCTCAAAATCCATAGGGCGCTTCATTGCTCGGAATATGTCAAAGCTGAAGACTTCTCCTTCTACTTCCATTGAGAGCATCCCACTTCCACAGTCTATCTTCATTTTTGCTGTTTTTAGAAATGGACGGCCGAGAAGGATGGGTGCATGATCAGTAGGTCCGCCATTCTCAATTTTTAAGACGTAGAAGTCTGCTGGAAACACTAATTTGCCTACTTGAACCAGGACGTCTTCAATTTTGCCCTCAGGCTGTTTGCATGATCGATCAGCTAATTGAATAGTGAGACCGGTGGGTTTGAGCGGTCCAATCTTAAGGGATGAGTAGATAGAGAAGGGAAGAACATTGATTGATGCCCCTAGGTCTAGCATGCAGTTATCGATCCTGATGTTGCCAATTTTGCATGGAATGGTGTAAGTTCCAGGATCTCCACATTTAGGGGGACTTTTCGCTGCATGACTGCCGATACGTTCCTACTCATCAGCTCCTGATCATTTCCAGCATTCCTCCTCCGGTTGATACAAAGTTCTTTCAAAAACTTGGCATACCGAGGAATTTGCTTGATGGCTTCCAAGAGGGGAATGTTGATTTCAACCTTGCTGAACAACTCCAACACTTCCTTATCCATGACATGTTGTTTTTGCACGCGTGTAGGTACTGGAAATGGAAGTGTTGTGCTGATTCTAGGATTTTCGGTTCTGGGTACCGGGTCAGGCCCGTGTTCCTGGGACGTATTTTCTTCTTCTTCGGATGCGTCCTGTTCTTCCTCAATTATGTCGTCGTCTTTATCGGTTGCTTCTTCCTCTAGAGTTTCGAGAGTTTCAGGTCTCGTTTGCTCTTCCCTGGGCAATCTTGGGTCTTTGTCCTCCTCTTGCTCTAAAGATTTGTTGGCAAGCGTTTTTCCACTCCTAAGAGTCAAGGCATTCACATCTTCCTGTATGCCTTGAATGGTTTGCAAGAGGAGTCTCCCAGACTCATTAGCGTGTGCGGAGTCTGAGGCAGCGAGTTGAGAGATGTGCATCTTCAAGTCCGATAACTCTCCCTCGGTTTCGGCTTGGAATTGATGCATAGTAGTGCCCAAATGCTGCACAGTACCTGACAAGTGCACAATCATGTCTTCAAGTGACTTGTTTGGTCCTTGATGATTGTTCGAGCTTGCCTGGTAATGGTCTGTTGGTGGGGCTTCTTGGTAGAATGAATGGGTTAGTTGAGGGACAGCTGGTTGTGTCTCCTTCTGAGGATAGCTGTTGTTGTTACGCCAGCCTGGGTTGGATGTTTGACCGTAATGTCTGTTTTGTCCAGCTCTGTCGTTGTATCCTTGATATCCTCCTACTATATTTACTTCCGCCGGTTCTTCTTCTATCAATGTTGGGCATGCGTCAGTTTTGTGGTCTGTAGAACCACAGAACTCGCAAGGTTTTACCGGAACTGTCTGTCTAAGTATGATCTCGATCATCATCTCCTTTAACTGTTTCATCTCTTCAGTCATGGAGTTTACTGATGTCTCGGCTTGTGCTACCTTTTTTGATCGAGAGAATTCATCTTGACGAGTAGTCTCTTCTCTAAATCAGGCATTTTCAGCAACGTTGGCGATGAGATTCCTTATGCCACTCAATGATAAATTCATCATGGATCCTCCCGCTGAGGCATCCAAGAGCATTTTGTCTAAGGGTCTTAATCCATCACTGAGGCACTCGATGACTAATTTCTCGGGCAGTCCAAGGGTACAGCAGCTTCTTTCTAGGTGATTGAACTTTTCCAGGTAATCGTACATGGTTTCATTGGGACCTTGCTTGATTTCCTGTAGTTGCCTCCTTACTTGCATTGCTCTTCCAGCCGGATAGTATTTGTCTAAGAATTTCTTTTGCATCTGAGCCCATGTTCTGATGCTTCCGGAAGGCAATGAAAGGAACCAGTCGCTTGCCGAGTCTATGAGGGAAAAATAGAACACCTTTAATTTGAAGTCGTCCATATTCACTCGATTGGGCTTTAGATTCTGGCAAATGCCATGTAGGCGTTGGAGGTGAGTGGTCGCAGATTCTCCAAGAGCTCCTGAGAATTTGGGCAAGCTGTGCGCCACTGATGCGTTGATGGTTACGTTCTCTAATTCAGGGCTCTCATAGATGCACCACGGCTGTGTCTCGAAATTAGGGGCATTTAACTCGCCCATAGTTGGTTCACGGTAGTAGTTATCCCCGTAGTAGTCATCGAAAGTGGGTTCTCTTCTTGGCATGTATCGAGGTTGAGGTTGTGGTCGTGGGGGATGGATAGGAGGTTGTACTGGACCAGCTGCATTTCGGTCCTCGGGTAATTCTTGGTTTCTTCTGACTGCTTCCCTATCACGAGCCTTTCTGTTCCTGATGAGTTGTTCCGGATCGTCGACGAATGGAAACGGTACCTCATCATTTTGATCGTACAAGTTTATTTCTTCGTCATCCTGGTAGTCATGGTGACTTTCTTCGCGATACATGGTTGTTTTGAAGCGCGTAACGATTCAAAGAACTTTATCCGATGGCTGATTCCCCGGCAACCACGCCAATTTGACAGACCGCTCGTCGTTAAAGCGATTTGTGCAAATAAATTTATAATAGTTCGCTACTTGCGATTATACTACTGGGTAGTACTTGGTAAGTAGGGGTCGAACCCAAGGGAATCAGTGGGATAGTCGTTCTTTGAGGGGGTTTATCCAGCGAGAGAGCGTGTTTTAGGTTGGTTGGTTGGTTTTAAAGCTACCAGCTAATTGATTGGTTGGTTGGTTGGTTTTAGGACTGGAAAATAAATTACAATTTTACAATTAAAGGAAAGCATTCGGTTTCAGGGGCCTTGTATTATATCCTGTTTATCATTGACTTTTAGTAACTCTACTAAGTATTCAAACGGTGTATCAAGGCCATTCCAAGCACTCGATTTGCGTACACTGTCTAGCCTATTCCAAGGACGTAGAGCACTTATTCTATTTAGACTAATACTCCATTCCCGGTTATATTAGCCTATGTGCATCCATTTGATCAATCATTCCCGATCAACCAAATGGTGTTTAAGATGAGTCAAACTTCTCAGATAAGCTTTGCCATTCCAAGCATCCACTTATCTGTAAAAGTTTACGAACCCTGCTGTAGAGTTTTGCCATTCCAAGCATCCACTCTACCTTGGACGTTTTAACCGAATATATGGCACATAGAATAAGTTTTGAATACTAAGGAGAGACGCTAAGTTAATAGTCTAAAACATTTTATAATACAAGTCCACCCCTTCTACCGAATGAGGTGTTTAGCTACTATTCATCGTGCTAAACATTATAACTAAGGAAATAAAACAGTTGAATAAATACTAAGAATTACTTACAACCGTTGAAGCGCCAAGGGAGCTATCCTTTATTTCCAAAGCCAAACTTACAAATACATAACTTAGAGAGAGAAGTGAATTTTACAAGTGAGGTGCTTATCAAAATGAGGGGAGGAGCTCCTCCTTTTATAGCCATGGAGGGTGGAGATGGAGGGTGGAGATGGTTGCATGTGGAGGCCATCCATGGAGGAGGAGAATAGAGGGTGGAGGAGCCACCACATGTCTTTTGATCCAAGGGAGGAGGAAGGAGGAGGAGCAAGGAGGAGGAGACATGTGGAGGAGCCAAAAGCCGCCGGTCAAGGGAGGAGGAGCCGCCGGTTGCCGGTGGTGGAAGGGGAGGAGGGGTGGCTTTGGCCACCTCTTGCCCAAGTGGCCGGTCACTTTGCCCATGTGTGAGTTTTGTACAGTTTTGTGCAGTCTTTTCACAAAACTGTCAGTGTGTTTCTTCCCCGGACTGTCTTGATTCCTCTCCTGATTCTTTTGATTAATTTGTTATGAGTGCCTCAACGTTAGGATCCTTGATATTTCTTCAGTCGGCATATGATCTTGACCTTGGATTGACTCGTAACATCTTTTCTACTCTAAAAGCTCCTCTTTAGTGTGTATTCTCTCTAAGCTCTGAATTACCCTGCAAAAATATATCTGAACTAACAAGCAAAAGTTAAATAGACAAAATGTCTAATTAAGGGGGTTTAACTGTGTTTATGATTCGTATAATTTTGGTCCATCAGGCGGCTGATATTGAATCGGTGGTTATCTCGGGCCAGGCCCGTTCTGTGCCCTGGGTGCTCCTTGGTTTTGTCGGGCTGCCTCTCAGTTTGCTCGGTTCTGAGCCCGGACTAGCTGCTTCGGGTCTTCATAGAACAGTGGTGGTGCCTCTTCATTGTTGTGGATGGGTGGGTCAACTTTGAAGTGTTGGTCGTCTCCTAATTGACTACCTGCACGAGACATGGTAATAGAAAGGAAAGGAGAAACCCAAATTTGAAAATTTCTAAAAAACAAAAAATTTTCAAAAACACTAAAAATTCAAAATAAAATAGTAAATGATCTCGGGTTGCCAAAAAATACCCTATGTCACAGCCTAGTGGTGATTTCTGACTGCCTCGTCGTTCTGCTCAGAATAAGGTATTACGGACTGAAATCGGACACCTGTAGCTCGAATCCTGTTGTTTCGCTGTAAAACTGCAAAAAACTAAATAAACCCAAAAACTGAAAATAGAAAAGAACAACTTCACCGATGCGTAGCTCCCCGGCAACGGCGCCAAAATTTGACAGGTGTCGTCGGTCAAGTCAAATTTGAATTTATATTTTCCTTGCGAGAAACCTAGTAAAGTGGCAAGCAAGGGTCGAACCCAAAGGAGCTGTTCGGTTACTCGTGTCCTGTGACTGAAAAGAAAGACAATTGGGGGGTGAGCAGATTGTTAAAGGTGCGAGTAAATAAAAGGTTGTAATTCAACATGAGAAAGCATTCAGACTAGGGCTTTTATTGTGACTCGGTAATCATCGACTTCTAATGATCTAGTACGTGTTCCTAAGTGTGGTTACTCTGTTTCAGGTTATAACCTAAGGTAGGGCCGTTTCAAGCCACTACGCCACAATCTACTCCGTTTCAGGTTATAGACTTCTAGTTCTAGTTAACCTAGCACTCCATTTCAGGTTATGCAAGATTAGGTGCGACTACTTGTCCTAACGTTTCAGTATTAAACAAGCAGCGAAATATGGGGCTAAACTACTCGGCTAAGTTTTACCGTTTCGGGAATCCGCTTAGCTTCACAGTTTAGTCCGAGATAAACAGGCACAAGAACTAGTAGAACATGAATTAGCATTAAGCACAAAGTCTCAAATGAAAGTCACAATAAATTAGCCCTAGCCTGAACGAGGGGTTTAGCTACTCATATCCATGTGAATACTAAACAGTAATAATGAAAATAAAACAAGGAATTCTTCTCTAATGCCGAAGGAAACTCGAGAGAATGGCCGAAGTTGCTGGATGATAGATGCTCTGATGGGATCCTTGAAACCCTTGATATGAGGTAACATGTTCTAAAACCGACTTTGCTTGGCTTGTAAGCAAACTTAGCTAGTAAGTCTTCTAGAAGCTTCCTAAACCGCCACGCATGGAGGAGATGACGAGCCGAGAATGGTGGCCTTGAATTCAGCTTGGGCCGGTCTTGACTCGGGTTGCCTCGGGTGGGCTCGGTCTGTAACTAGGCACTTCTCGGACATGGGCTGGTTCCACTCGGGCATTTTGTCTGAGAAGTCAGATCGTCCAACTTTTTGGGTATTTTGAACAACTTGGTTGAGCCGGATTTGCCAGATTCACCCGTCTGGTCGAGCAACTTGGTTTCGGTGCCTATTAGCACGCGCAGGTCCTTTGGAATTGGGCCAGCTGCCAATTTGCTCGAGCGTTCTCCTTGTTTTAGTGACATTGTCCGACTTATCTACTATTTTGATCAACTTGCTCGAGTCAAAATTGTCAGATCAGCTCGTTTGCCCGAGCGACTTGATTTTGGTGCTAGACTGCTCGGCTGGGGCCTCGAACTGCTCGGGCGTGGCCTGGTCCTGCTTGGGCCAGAGTGGCCAAAACTGCCTTGTGATGTTTTTTTGCACAAAATGCCATCTTTAATGCGTGTTTCCTCCTGGAGCTTCCAAAACACCTGAAATGCAAAACAACACTAAGAAGTAACTATTTGCATGATAAAGTGCCGTAATTGGTAGGATTTGATGACTCGATGAGTCGTATAAATACGGCTCATCAGCCTATTTTAATCTGAATCTTTAGAGATGACACAACTGCCAGTAGCTCGGTGACAGAGCACGTCGTTGAGTGCTAAGCAAGATAAATTTATAAGTCCGCTACTCGAGACTCTACTATTGGATAGTAAAGTGGTAAGTAGGGGTCGAACCCAAGGGAATTAGTGGGATAGAGTTGTTCTTTGAGAAATATACGGAAAGGGGCATGATTTGGGGATAATTGAGGTTTTAGTACTGAAAAGTAAGTGGGTTGGTTGTGGTTTTAGTGCCGTAAGGTAAGTTGGTTGGTTGTGGTTTTAGTGTTGAAAGTAAATGACTGAAAGTAAAGAAAGTAAATACAGGACTGAAAGTAAATACTGAAAAGTAAAGTGCTGGAAGTAAGTGCTTGAAGGACAAGACTTGCGAAAAGTAAATGCTTGAAGGACAAGACTTGTGGAAAGTAATGCTTGAAGGACAAGACTTCCGAAAAGTAAATGCTTGAAGGACAAGACTTGCGGAAAGTAAATGCTTGAAGGACAAGACTTGCAGAAAGTAAGCAGTTGATATGGGACTGAAATTAAAGTTACTGAATGTAAATGACTGGAAAGTAAGCAGTTGATAGTGAGACTGAAAGTAAAGTGACAGGTGATGTTTGAATCAAAGGAAAGATTCGGTCTCAGGGGCCTTGTATCATAGTCCGTTTATCATCGACCTCTAATGATCATACTAAGTGTTCAAAAGTGTATCAAGGCTATTCCTAGCACATGACTTGCCACACCATCTAGTCTTTTGCAAGACAAAGAACTCTTGTTCTAGTATGTGCATCCATTTGATCATCATTCCTGATAAACCAAATGGTGTTTAAAAGAGGTTGACTTCCACAGATAAGCTGTGCTCTTCCGAGCCTCCACTTATCCACGGAAGATCACGAACCCATGGCAGAGCTTTGCTCTTCCGAGCATCCACTCAACCAATGGAGTTCTGACCTAATATATGGCACCTAGAACAAGTTGAACACGAAGAGGCACTAAGAGAAGGGTCTAAAACATTTTATGATACAAGTACACCCCTTCAACCGAATGAAGGGTTTAACTACGAATATCCATAGGGGTGGATATCATAGCTAAGTACTTGGAAAAGTAAAGGTTTTGAAAGACAGGAAAAGTAAAGGTTTTGAAAGTAAAGACAAGGAAAGTAAAGTTGCAGTTTTGAAAGACAGGAAAGTAAAGGTTTTGAAAATAAGGACTGAAGAACAAACTTGAACTCAAGAACAAACTGGAAACTTTTGATTCAAAGCAAAGTGTTTACAAGGATTGTAGTGAGATTTTCTACCAAAGTTACAAGTGATCAAAGGACTTAGAACATAAACTAAAAACTTGTAACTTTGGCACCAAAATGGGACAATGATTCAAGGGAGAGAAGTGTTCTATTTATAGGCAAAGGGGAGGAAAGGGGAGGAGGAGATGTGGAGCAGGAGCAAGACACTTGTCAAATGGGGGGAGGAGACACCCAAAAGCCGCCGGCCACATGTCAATTCCCCAAGGTGTAGCCGCCCATGTGAGGTGGAAGGGAGGAGAAGTGAGTGGGTTGAGATCTTTTCTCCCCAAAAGCCATCGGTTGTGATATAACTCCGGTTGCCCTTTGGTTGCACTTTAGTTGCCCTTTGGTTTGATTCTTTGGTTGCCCTTAGGGTGAGGAACTTAGACTTGTATTTCACTTGTGTTCTTGGTCTTTGATGAAACCAGTCCTCAGGACTTTGTTGTGGCTTGATCGGAGTACTGCCGGAGCATGGCCAGTTCTGACTTGTAATCCACTTTCAGCGTTAAGAACTCCATTTTAGCTCGTTTCAGCATTGCTCCTTAAAATAGCCTGTAGAACAAAAGTGAAACTAACAAGTAAAAGTTGTACAGATAAAGCATCTAATTTGGTAGGTTTAACTATCTTAATGAATCATATAAATATGGTCCATCACTCGGCCTTTTGTGCAACAAGTTCAGCACGTTCATCTTTTACGTCTTTCATTTGGACATTAAGATCAGTGATAATCTGTTGATGTTCCACCTTCTGTGCTACGGGGACAGCTGCTTCTTCCCATATCTTTTCTTTTTCTTCCTTTAGGTCTGCCAGGTTGCTGCGATGTTTTTTGTTCCGCTCAACTTCATTCAGCCACTCTTGGAACAACTCCTTGTACTTGTTAGCAAAATCTTCATCAGTGGTTTCTTCATCATCACTGCAACTTGAGTACTTTGTGTGATCCTCTGAAGATGACTTTGGTTCTACTTCTTTTGTTCTTTCTCCTTCCTGGTTGGGTGGCAAGGGCCACAAAGTTGTTACCTTCCTGATCAGATTCACTATCACTCCAGCAGACAGCATATGCATTCTTCTTCTTCTTCTGCGTGTTGATACATTTGGCCCGAATATGTCCAAAGCCTTCTGACGTGTAGTATTTTGAGCGTCAAAAACATTTTATAAAGCCGGTAAGAACCGGATCATCCAAGGGAGCAAGTTTAAACTTATGCACTATGTAAGGTTGAAGCTTTTATTTATCCTAGTCAGAATCGAGTGTTTTTTTGTTTTAAATCTAAAATAAACAAGTAAGTAAGAAAAGGTTTCAACGAACTTTGAAAAGTATTTCGGGGAACTACTTCACTCACCCAACATTATAATCGAGTTATATTAACTAGCATGCAAGGATTTGCCTATATTGATTGAAAAATAGCCGCACAATCCAAGTAAGAACCTCACCCTTTCAGCGATATTGGTTCAAATTTGAATTGTACCTTAAATTACGAACTCACCCTTTCGGCGCTATTGGTTTGAATCAAGAAACTCGCTGATGTTTACCAACTCTCATCGTGTAAACATGGGGAGTCTTTGTCGTAAAACTAGCCTTTTTTGTTACAATCTCGGGCCACTCTCGTAGTCACCGAGTTCGTAACGTGTATTTTACTTAATAGTCGGACGTTTAGCTCACCCTTTTGGCGCTATTGGCTTAACGTCTCAAAGCAATACGCTTAGACATTTTATCAAACACCTAGTATGCATCACTGGGTTTAGACGCTAAGTAAAATACAAACCATGTAAAACTATCCAAAACATGCAACGATTAATATATTAAACGATTCATAGTCGAGTAAGCTTCGTAGGACCCAAAATATGGGTCACTACTCACTATCCATCGTCATGAAAATACAAGTCATGTTCATGAACGGGACTAGAATTACAAACGAGAAAAAGGAAGTACTACACCCTTCCAATTGATGTTGATAACTCCCTTCAATCTCAATCCTCGATCCGATCGTAAATCCTTGCGTTTTTTATCCCTCTCCTCTCTTTTTCGTCGTCTCCAAGTCTCTAGGTGTGTAGGTGGATATGGAGATATGTGCGTATAGAATATGTCCAGAATTGTGGATGCTCCTTCTTTTTCCTCTTTTTGTTATTTTTGGGCTTTTTTGGAAAAACCTAGCAAAAACTGATTTTTGGCCCATTCAGCTTGTGTCACTTGTGTCGCTTATTCAGACACTTGGGGTGACACATAGCACTTTTTGCATGCTCTCTGAAATCTGCCATATCACTTGTGGCAACTATTTTGGTGACACATGCGCAGAGTGAGATGGCTTTTTGAGCTCAAATTTCGACATCTGTAACGGCTGAATCTGCCCTAGCTGCCAACTAGAAAGTTGTAGCTCTTGTTCTCAGCTTTCCACGAAGCCAAAGATCAATGAATTCGGACACTGTATGAGCTCTTGGCGTGCGCGACAAGTAGGGATGTCAATCCTTCTATGTTTGCACTATTTTTGCCCAAATTCCCACAAAACTCTTATTTCGCATTGGATTCGTTTTTCACCTAAAAAAATCAAAACAATAAGTGAGAGCTCATATAAATAAGGTGAATGATCGAAAATCGACTAAATGTGGAGCATAAATATAGTACAAATTTATGCTCATCAAAACACTCCACACTTAGAATAACATGAACTAAATCCTAATCCACTGTCGTAGGGAACACAAGTGCATTTAGCGTATGCACAAAGCCTTTACACCTCTAGGCTACCCTACAAGACAAGTTGTAGTGTCGTAAGAGTTTTCAGAAAAGGGAATACTCACAAATCCCAAATGCAACTAGCTATATGCATGAACAAGATAGCTCCTCATTTATCTAGGCAATACGCAACGAATACCCCATGCACATTAACTAAAATAGTAATCAAAGGCTAACTCCTTTTCAAAAGAATTTCGAACCACCAATGACCTTACAAAAATGCACATTCAAAGACAATCAATATTAGAGTTATCAAATGGCTACCTAGCAATTCATTCAACCTTTTCACAAGATACTCAAAACACGATCCTTAGAAACATAGAAAGCGTGCCAATCACGTGCCTATACTATCAAGAAGGATGGTCCATGAGCTAACAATACAAAACTCATTTTCAAGTCTTAAGAGTACGTCCATAATCCGTAAGCAAAGAGGAGCTTGACACTTCATTTTCAAAACTATCTCAAACAAAGTCACGCTCATGTACTAGTACAAGGGTCATCCCTCTACTCAAGTCACTAAAGAAATGATGGAAAGTACATTGACAAACTTAAGTGTATGCCTCATCTTTTTCTTTTTCAAGGCATTTTGCCCTCGATATGCTTCACAAAATTTTTTTCTTTTGATAGTTTGCCTTATTTTTGCTTGTCCTTTCAAAAACTTTTTGCTTTTCTCTTTTTCTTTGTAGCTTGCCTTATTTTGGATTGTGCTTGCATATACAAATGTTTTTTGTTGGGGTCAATTTTTCACCCATATTGACTGCACACTTAAGATTTCGCAATGTACTAAGAATATAAATGGTGTGTGCATACAATGTGAAAGAATAAAGGCCACCTAAGAGCAATGCCAAAATTTTCGAAGAGAAGAAAAGGATTTTTATGCTTGCTAATTCTATGCTCAAGTGATGCAAAAGGTTGCCTAAATCATTAGATAGACAAAAGATAACAACAACATTGACGCCTAGGAATTATGCACTCATAAAAGTCATGGCAATCCTAGACTCAAAATCAAGTCAAGAGTAGTTAAAACTAGATAGTCGAGTAATGGGGTAATGTGGAGGACTTCAAAAATCGAGTACTCAAATATAAGCTAGTGCATCAAAAGTGCAAAAGCCTAAACATGTATATTTTCAATAGAATGCACTACACACCCATTCCACACTAAAGAGGAAGCTTAGTCCCTAAGCGGCATGATGTTCCCTTGAGTGGCATGTATTTGGCAAAACGTCTCTAGACAGTTCGATCAGAAGTTCAGGGGGAGTCTGAACACATCCTGGCACTCATGAACAACGTGGAGCAGAAGCAAGGATGTTTTCCGGAAGGTTCTAAAGATCGAAGATCTTTTCGAAATGAAGTCGGCCAGTGAAGATTTCGAGCTTCAGATATTCAAACGAATATCTTCGCATCCGTTTAAATAAGAAGGGCTGACTTGGCGTAGAAGAAATATCAAGATCTTCCCAAAGATTGGATTAAGATATACATCGAATATTTAGGAATATTTCCTAAATATTTGATGAGAATATCTGAAACATATTTGGATCCCGCCCATGCATATAAATAGAATGCTAGGGCATCCAAATCTGCATCTCTTTCAGAATCAAAATACACACGAGTGCATACTACCGATCGGAAAAGAAGAAAGCGACGGCCGTTTGTTTTTCCCCATTAGAAATTCATCGGTGCAGGTACAGTTAGATAAGTGTGCTGTTCAGACTGCCTGGAATTGATCCTACTGCGGCACACAACAAAGACCAATCGGCTTTCCAGAGAAAGCAACCGAACTTTAAGAGAAGGTCGAGCACGTTCGGAAAGAAGGTTCGGATGAAGGGGATCGAGGTGAACCGCGGTGAACCTAGATTGCAAATCTGAGAGACGGAGTATTAGAGGCTAGGCAATTACGAAGTGTAAGCGTAAGTCCCCGTGTACGCTCTAAACTCATAATAAAGATTTGTGTCCCTTTAGGGTGTGGTAAACCCCCCAGAGTAGGCGAAGCCGAACTGGGTATCATTCTGTGCGTGCCGCTGTTTTGTTCTGTGTGCTGAACTGTTTGAATAGGTGTTCAAGGTCTGTCTCATCTACACCTTGAACAGAAGCTTGAACAGGCTACAAAATTACAATTGGTATTAGAGCAGACACTAGACACACTGAGTGGGATTCTGAACTGTTCATGATGACTCTGAAGGCAGGACAAAGCACCACTAGACCCTCCCTGCTTGAAGGATCAAACTATGCCTCCTGGAAGCCCAAGATGAAATCTTTTCTAAAATCTCTCGATGAAAGGGCTTGGAAGGCAGTCTTGACTGGATGGACTGAACCCACGATGGAAAATCTCACTAGAGAAGCTGTTCTGAAACCAGAAGCTCTATGGACTGAGGCGGATGACAAAGCATTTATGGGAACTCTAAGGCCATGAATGCAATCTTCTCTGGAGTTGATGAAAACGTGATGAAGCTGATCATTAACTATGAAGTGGCGAAGGAGGCCTGGGATATCCTTCAAATGGCTTACGAAGGCACGGACAAAGTTCGCAATTCAAGAATGCAAATTGTGACAACCAAGTTTGAGGAGATGAAAATGAAGGATAGTGAAACCATCCCTGAGTTCAACGCTAGAGTTCTGGATCTGTCAAACGAGGCTGCTGCTCTGGGAAAACCCATTGATGAAGAAAGAATGGCAAGTAAAGTCTTAAGAGCGCTCCCTCTGAGATTTCCATGAAGGTCACTGCCATTGAAGAGATGCATGATATCACCAAGCTGAAACTAGACGAGCTGATGGGCTCTCTCAGAACTTACGAGATGAATCACGATGTCCAACCCAAAGATGTGAAGGGAATTGCCCTAAAAGCAGAAGTGTCCGAAGACATACCAGAATCTGCCTGCACCACTTAGCAACTGGCTATGATAGCTCAGAATTCTTGCAGGATGGTGCGGAAGATTAATAGACGTGGTCCAGAACAAGGTCAGTCATCCTCAAATAATTTTCGAAACTGGAAAAACGATAAGTCAAAGACCAGTGATATGAGGCAAGATTCTTTTGAAAAAGGGAAAGAGATTCAGTGCCATGAATGCAGGGGTTTCGGTCACATCCAAGCACAATGCGCAAATACCCTTATGAAGAAGAAGGCAATGGTCGCTAGCTTCAGCGATAGTGAGTCAGATGAGGAAAAGGAAGGGAGTGAAACCACCAACTTTGTGGCTTTCATCGCAACTCTAGGAGAATGCAATAACACCAGTGAACGTATACCACCTCAGTTGGAACACTCAATGAACGACTCCTCAGACAGTAATGATGAAGAACTCTCACAGGAGACTCTGGCTAAAACATATAAAGATCTGTATGAGAAGTGGCTGCTGCTGATCAAGGTCAACAAGAAGCTAAAAGACACAGTTGTGAGCGTGACTATGGAGAAGGATAAAATGTGGCAGGAGGTCGAGATTCTGGTCACACTGAAAGTGGAACTCCAAGGTAAGATTGATTTGCTGGATACTCATCTGACTGAAAAGAAACAGGAACGATCGTGTCTGCTTGCTCAGAAAATGGAACTCCTGGGTACTGTCTCTTCACTGAAAGTCGACATGGAGAAAGATCGTGAAACTCATCCTGTAGGCATGGCTGGTCTAAGGAAAATGATTACCGATCTGAAACGCAAGGAGGTGTTCCTTTTGAAGAAAGTGGAGTCACTGGAGCTTCAGTTGGAATTTGAAAAGATGGACCGCTCAACAGCTGAGAAGGAGCTCAATCAGCTCAAACAGTCGGTAAGGATGTTAACCTCTGGCTCTAAAAATTTGAATGAGATTCTCAAGGCTCAGAGGATGGAGTCCGGACATCGAGGTGTGGGGTTCACAGGAGAAGGTAGCTCAAAAGGTACAACGTTTGTTAAAGCAAAACCAGTGGCTGAACAGAACCCAGAACAGAAGGTGAGACAGCACCCTAGACAGAAAGTGGATCTGTCCCAAGGAAAAACCAAAGGTGGTGAAAGCAGGACTCGGAAAGATCACTTCAGTTCGTCTTCAAATCAGAGGAAAGATTCCCGCACATGATGGTACTGCTACCAGATTGGACACATCAGATCGAGGTGCCACTTGTTTCTTGCTGAACAAAGAGCTGTGGGACACAAGAATAAACCTCGAATGCGACAAGTCTGGGTTCCAAAGGCAAGCAAGACCGTATGTATAGCTGCGTTCAGCGTATCATGCCACATAGAGAGAGATCATTGGTACTTCGATAGTGGATGCTTTGCTCATATGACCGGTAATCCGAAACTTCTTACGCACATTCGACCTTTTACAAACAGACAGATTGTCACTTTTGGAGATAGAGGAAAGGGTCAGGTGATTGGCTGTGGGACATTGAAGGTTCCTTATCTCCCTGATCTCAAGGATACTCTTATTGTTGAAGGATTGACAATGAATCTTATCAGTATTAGTCAGCTATGTGGTGATGGACATCGGGTCAGTTTCACTCGCGACTCCTGTCACGTGTGGGATAAGGAAGGAGGCACCCTGATGAGAGGCTACCTGGCAACCAATAATGGTTACCTCCTTGAGTTTGCTGGAACAGTTGCTACACCAGATGGGCTTACAAGCCAAGCTGGTGAAATGACACTATGGCATGAACACCAGGGTCAGTTAAATCTCCAGACCATGATGAAGCTCTACTCAGCTGAACCTGCCTGAGAAATTCCCTATAGGAAAGGCGATGTGGATGTGATATGTGAAGAATGCTAGATCGGGTCACAGACAAAGGCTTCACACCCCATCACCTCACAGATCAGTACTAGCAGACCATTGGAACTGATCCACATGGGCCTTATGGGTCCGATGCAGGTTGAGAGCTACGGGGGGAGATATACGTTCCAGATGGTGTGGACGATGTGCCCAGAATTACCTGGACTCGACCTCACAGAGTGTTCAACCTCAAGAAGTCTTTCGTCAACCATCGATATATGCGAGGGGGAGTGGATAAGACCCTGTTGGTTAAGCGCGCCAGGTCAGATCTGAGTTTCGCACAAATCCATGTTGACGATTTAGTGGTTGGAGCTAACGTCCAGAAGTGGGTGGAACAATTCGTGGTACAGATGCAGAAGGCGTTCGTACTATGCTTTGTTAGAGAGATGGTACAAAAGCATATCGCCACTAGAAGGCACTGCACTCCACTACTGTTGATGAAGCAAACACTGTCTGAATACGGAGTGAAACAGAAGGTAGTGATCTTGAAGTGTGCAACAACCGACAAGCACTCGGCTGACATCCTCACCAAAACACTGGGTGCTACTGACGGAGCCCACCGCACTGTCGTTAAGGTGCGGTGTTCTCTGTGCAAAAGGAAATTTGTATTCCGCTACTTGTGACCTTACTACTGGGTAGCAAGTGGTAAGTAGGGGTCGAACCCAAGGGAATTAGGGGGATAAGCTATTCTTTGAGGGAATTGTACAGCGAGTGAGCGTGTTTTAGGTTGATTGAGGTTTTAGTGCGGAAAAGTAAGTGATTGGTTGGTTGGTTTTGGTTTTTAGTGCGGAAAAGTAAATGACAGAAAATGTAAATACTGAAAATAAAAGAGAAGACTTACAGCGGTTGTTGCGTGATTGGCAAGTCCTCCGGAAGGTGAGCAGTTGATAAGCAGTTTATACTAAAATTGAAAGTAAGTGCAAGGGGTTTTTTAAATCTAAGGAAAGCATTTGGTTTCTGGGGCCTTGTATCATAGCCTGTTTATCATTGACCTTTAGTGATCCTTCTAAGTATTCAAAAGTGTATCAATGCCATTTCAAACACTCGATTTGCACACACCGTCTAGCCCATTTCAAGGTCGTAGAGCACTTGTTCTATTTAGACTAGCACCCCATTTCAAGGTATACTAGCCTATGTGCATCCATTTGATCAATCATTTCCGATCAAACCAAATGGTGTTTAAAAGAGGTCGAACTCCTCAGATAAGCTTTGCCATTTCAAGCATCCACTTACCCGAGTATGTTCACGAACCCCCACGGAAGAGTTTTGCCATTTCAAGCATCCACTGGACCTTGGAAGTTCTGGCCTAATATATGGCACATAGAACAAGTTTTGAATAAAAAGAAGAGGCACTAAAAAGATGGCCTAAAACATTTTATGATACAAGTACACCCTTTCAACCGAATGAAGAGTTTAGCTACAAATATCCTTAGAGGTGGATACCATTACTAAGTACTTACGGTTTTTGAAAGACGGTAAGTAAGGGAAAGGGGTGAGTACTTCAAGAACCGACAATAGTACTCAAGAATAGAGAAAAGTAAAGCTTGAGTACTTCAAGAACCGATAAGAGTACTCAAGAGCGAACTACAATACTCAAGAACTAACAGGAGTATTATAGATTGGAAACCAAACTTACAAAGTGCCAAACTTTAGAGAGAGAAGTGTTTTGTGATTTTTTGGATGATTTACAAGTGAAGGGGAGAGGCTCTATTTATAGCCATGGGAGGAGGAGATGTGTGGAGGAGAAGGAGGACACATGGCACAAAGCCATGGTCTCCTCAAAGCCGCCGGTGGCCGGTCATGGAGGAGAAGCCGCCGGTCATGGAGGGGAGGGGAGGGGAAAGCCACCCCATGAGTCATCCTTCTTCCCCAAGTAGCCGGTCATCTAGAGGGGAGAAGAGTTTTGTGGTTTTTGTGATGTTTTCACAAAACTATCGGTGTATTTCAGCTCCGGATTGACTTTGGTTGCTCCTCGGTTGGATTTGTTTTGAGTAATTCAATGTCAGGATCTTAAGATTTCTTCAGTCGGCATCTGGTCTTGACCTTGGAATGACTAGTAATATATTTTCTGCGTAAAAACTCCTCCTTAGCGTGTTTTCTCTCTAGGCTCCAAAATACCCTGTAGATAAATATCGGAACTAACAAGCAAAAGTTAAATAGACAAACAGTATAATTTGGTGGGTTTAACTGTGTTTATGATTCGTATAATTTTGGTCCATCAGATCACCCCACACTTTTAGTTATTCGTCCCGAACAATGCTATTAAAGGGCGGCACACTAAGTAAGCTTTTAAAATATGAAAGTAAGACTGTGGGACTAGATTTATCCTAATTCATGCATTACTACTTATTACTAAATTAAACCGTGTAAATAAATAGAAGAAACTTGATACTTGTACCTCCGTGCTGAGATGCAAATTATTTTGGATGTTTTGGGAGATAGCCCTTTTTAGGCTCCTGGACTGCATTCTCGGGACCGTCTCGTACTATATGGTTTCCTTGTAGCTTTCCCTAGCACGTGATTCGGTTCAGGTTTCAATGGTTTGAGCCTTTTTTATTTCTTTTTGGCGAGGGACAGCTTTTTGTAGTGAATCGGCCTTTGGCCTTTGATTTGACTCTTTGAGTACTTCACTTTTTGTTCGGTTAAAACCTTCACAATTTTGGGCCTTTGGCCTCTTGATTTGCTTCTTTGAGCTTTTGCCTTTTTGTGGCTTGCTAGTCCATTTTCTCAAGCCTTTTTTTGGGAGGTCCAATCGTCGCCCGCAAGCATATGGAAATACCTCCCCGCTCCTCTCATCCTTGCCGTTTCGCGCGGGTCAAGATGAGGGTCGCTCATCTATTTTCTCGGCTACTTTGACTAGAGATAGGACGGTCTGATTCCCGTCCTCGCCTTTTTTCTTTTTGCATAAACACTGCATGGCGGAGATGACTTCAATCTTCACTGAAACCCGAAGTACAGCCTCCACTGACTTCGAAAACCATATAGTTATATTCGATCCTTCGAGTGCTTGCCAAGCCTCTCTAGGGCATTTCTATCAACTCCACATCCCTTATTTATCAGGTGTTCAGCAGGGAGCTAAAATAGTTGGTGCCTCAGAGACAGCCTCAATAAAGGAGTCAGACGTCGTTCCAGACGTAGTTCAAGTTGTTGATCGTAATGATCACAAGGTGGATGAATCCGAAGTCGATGCAAAAAAGGAGACAGTTGAAGCTCCAGTGCAAGCGACTGATGAGATACCTGATGTTGCTGCTCAGGCCGTCCCCAAGGCAGTAACCCTCTTAGATGATGATCAAGACCTCGTCCTTATTGCTTATCTCAAGAAGGCCAAGAAGGGCAAAGGAAAACGAAAGGTGGCTGTTGAGAGCCTAGGAAAGAAGGACTCTGTCCGTGATGCAGAGGCAAGCCAGGATGCAGGGGCAGCCGATGCTTCCAAAAAGAGGAAACGGGGTGTTCCTTCTCCGGTCTCAGAAGATGCTAGAAGATGTGAAGACCCATCTTCGGATTCCGACGCTGCTCTAACTGGCTTGGTCAAGAAGGGCATATGGTTTACAAATAGAGATGCGGCAAGAAAATGGAAGTGTGTACTGAAGAGGAAGATTATCCCAGAAAGGATCCTGGATGAGTCTTGCTACAAAGTGAAGGAGGTGGTTGACGTTCTGAAGCAATCAAGTCTGTTCTGGACCCTATCAAGAAGCAAACCTTTTAACGAACAACTTGTTCGAGAGGCCATTACAACCCTTCCTCCTCAGTTTGGTGTCGTCGGAGACAAAGACTTTGGTGTGTTCTTTATTCGAGGAAGAAAGATCATAATTGACCCCGAGCTCATCAATGTGTATTTCTCCATGGATGACTTTGTGATAGATGAAGAAGAACCAGTGTTAAAGAAGATTGTGGACACCATCACTGCGGGTTCAGTTCGTTGGTGGCCGGGCACTGTCATACATACAGCTGACCTTTCAACATTTTACTCGATGTTGTTCTTCATTGCCGTGTTCAACTGGAGACCCTCATCTCACCGGTCCACGGTCAGCGGGGATGTGGCTAAATTGATATATCAGATCGGGAACAAGTTGAAGTTCAATCTGGGAAGAGTCATGTTCAAACTGATTGCCGAGCACGCTACCTCAAAACGATCTCTCCACCAGATCTGTTTCCCTTCCCTGATATATGAGTTGATCATCTATCAAGCTCCAGACCTGAAGACCTCAAGTGATCGTCTCACCGAAACCCCTCAGAAGTTCACTGTTGATCACAAACTATTCAAAGGCCATCATGTGAACGATCTTAAAGAGTCAAACCACGGAGGGAAGGATGTCCCAGAGTCTTTAAGGCAAGGGGGAGCCAGGATGGGCCGTGACGAGAGGAGTAAGTTGCTCAAGGATCTAAATGCCATTATTGCAGCTGACAAGGAATAGCGCAGGCGCATCAATAAGCTAGCTCGTGCCCTCAACTACCCGAGCGAAGGTGAAACTGAGGCCACAGATTCTGATGGTGACTCTGATGATGAGTCGTCTGCCTAAAGGTCCTTGAATTCAAACTCTCTGAACTCGGTTTTAATTAAACTTTCGTATTGCTTGTGCTTGTTTTGGCACAGTTTGCTTTGTTGTTTGAACTAGATTGGACCCCTTGCCAGTTTGTGGCAAAAATGGGGGAGTATTTTGAGGTGACCAATTTTTGTTCCCTCAAGTATGTCTAAAGTCTAGATAGTCAGATAGATCTAGGTATCTAGTAGATTTGGTTTTGCCAAAATGCCAAGGGGGAGATTGATGTTCCCTTGAGTGGCATGTATTTGGCAAAACGTCTTTAGACAGTTCGAGCAGGAGTTCAGGGGGAGTTGGAACACATCCTGGCACTCATGAACAGTGTAGAGCAGACGCAAGGATGTTTTCCGGAAGGTTCTAAAGATCGAAGATCTTTTCAAACTGAAGTCGGCCAGCGAAGATTTTGAGCTTCAAATATTCAGACGAATATCTTCGCATCCGTTTAAAGAAGAAATGCTGACTTGGCGTGGAAGAAATATCAAGATCTTCCCAAAGATTGTATTTTTAGTACAAGCCAAAAACAATTTATATTTGACCGGTAAGTACCGGGTCGTCCAAGGAGCAAGTTTAAACTTTTGAGCACTATTCAATTTTGTTTCGATAAGTCTATTCTAAATGCGAAGGGTTGAAATGATGTGGTTATTAGAGCAAATGTATATAAACAATGTAAACTGTCCAAGGGATCTAGAGAAATATGTCACTACCAAGGCAAAAGGTGTACTCTAGGGAACTACTTCACTCATATGTGTTTTAGACTCCAAGAATTCAATTCCAAACAAGATACTTATCCTAGATGATTAGATTACGGCCCGTATATCTATCAAGTCAAATTCCACCTCTCGGTTACTTCTCCGACTTGAGGAAGATATACCTTATACACACGAATCTCAATCTCTCGATAATTTTGACTCGCGTCCTACTCATATCTCTCGATTGTCAACCCTCGTTGCATAATCGATCCTTATGAGGAGGTGAAGTTCTAGCCTATCTCAATGCTAGGATGGGTCACGCTAGTGATCACCACCTAACAATGGTGATTTACTTGTTTTCGAGAACCTTTGGCGTCCACCTCTCGGTTACTTAGCCTAAGGTTCCTTAATGACTCAATATCTAGATACTTTGGCGTCCACCTCTCGGCTACTTGACCAAAGAACCATAGAAATTAATCATCTAGACATTTTCTCAAACACCTAGAGTGCTTAACTCAAGTCATAAACCAAAACCATTCACTTAGACATTTTCTCAAACACCTAGAGTGCATAGTTTGATCATTCATTCAAAGTAAACCATAATCATCCAAAATATGTTATTCTAGCATTCATTCATAATAGATAAGGAGTATTAACACACATGAGGTCCATAGGACCCTAGAACACAAAGGACTACTCACAAATCATGTTCATAGACAAACACAAATCGTATGGAGTACACAAAAGAAGAAGATACAAGGAATGAATAAACCAATCTAGTGTGTAGATGATCTTCTTCAATCGTGGATGATCCTCCCTTTGAAGCCTTGGTCTTTTGTCCCTCTAGAAACCCTTGATTTCGTGCTCCAAACCCTAGCTCCTTTGATCTCCCAAAACCCTCGATAATTCCCCGATCTCTCTTTTTTTCTTTGCCCATGACTTCATCTTTCTATTTATAGCTCGAGTAAAAATCTGAGCTTTTCAGGAGAGATCCGGCCGGGTGTGAGGTGACTCGAGCGGGTGCGAGATTGACGTGGCTATGAGGACCCGACAGGGAGTGGCGAGACTCGACCGAGTGAAGCATCGATCCGAGTGGGGTGCATTAGAGACCCGGGCGGGTGAAATTTGACCCGGGCGAGTGTATACTTATCCGGGTGAGAAGGGCAGAAGGGACCCGGTCGGGTCAATTGGCACCCGGGCGAGTGTTGAGTTTGGCCGAGCTGGGAGCATTGGGGACCCGGTCGGGTGAAATTTGACCCGGGCGAGTGTTGACCTCCGAATTTGGTCTTGTCATCAACTGAAAAGTTGTAGCCCTTTGAGTTACCTTTCCAACAAGCTTTGAATCAACCAATTCGGACATCGTATGAGCGCTGGCCGCCCAAAACAAGATGCAAAGGTCAATATGCTCAAAAATCCATATTTTTGCTCAAATTCACCCAACTTTTGCTCCATTTGATCTTTGAGGCTCCGAGTGAGACGAAATGCATTTTGGGACCTACAAGGTCAATAAGAGGATTAAATGGCAACGAAAATGTCGAAGAACGAACCAAAACTCTTCGTAAATGGGTATGTAAATGAGTCGAGAATTCGACTCATCAAAACACTCCACACTTAGAGTTTGATCGTCCCGAGCAAACAATGAAATCAAGCCAAAGAGAAACAAATGGCGAATAGCTAAGTCATTATGTTTAACGCCCATTTGCTCCTATCATCCATTTAATGTCTCAAAGTTTTATTTCTAACTACTCTAACACATATTTACAATCTAACTCCTTTTCGTAGGTGTTACGAATGCATTTAGCATATGCACCAAGCCTTTAAACCCCTAGGCTACCCTAGTGGACGAGATATAGTCTCGTGAGAGTTTTCAGAAACGGGAATACTCACAAATCCCATATGCACTTATCCCATAAGAATGAATTCAAGAGTGCTTAACAATTAAGGCATGGATTTCTCAAAACTTACTTCACATCCCAAGCTAGCATCACAATCACTTTACATTTCAAAAGTGTTTTCAAACCGTTTAAACTCACATGAGGGTGCACATTCAAGGAGGTCAATGCTAGCGCTATCAAGTGCCTAACCTAGAAGTCTATTCATTTTTGAAGCAAGGCTTTTGAAAAATGGTTAAAGCTTTTTGCACAAAAACGTCGTTCGATCACTTGTGCTAGCTAGGGCTAGTCCACGGGCTCACGATATAAACTCATTTCCAAGTTTTAGACGCTAAAGTCGTAATCCATAAGGAAAGAGGAGTTTGACAACAAGAGTTCTTAAAACAAGCATAAACCAATCAATAGCTTACGTGAAATCACAAGGGTCGTCCTAAAGCTCAACTTGCTAGCACACAATGCACGTGGTGAACTCACACATGTAAGAGATGATGGAAGGGCATAAAGTCAAGTTTAAGTGGTTTTTGTTTGGCCTTTGGCCTACAAATGCTTTCGAGGGGGAACATTTCTTCCTAACCCCCGGCATTTGTATCTTTTTGCAACAAAACTTCTCTTGTACTTCGAGAAAGTTTTTAGTCGGGGCTTTGCCCTCTTTGACCAAGTTTTTTTTTGAATGGGGCTTCACCCTCTTTTGACTCCACACTTAAAACTTGACAATATGCCCAATGTGAATATGGAATGTGTGAGAAATAACCACAAACAAGGCACGAGGCAAGAAAACTAAAGTCACCTAAAAGCAACCGAGAGGTTTAAGTTTTCATGAAGATTTTAAAGTGTGCTTGCTAAAAACTTTTCCAAGCATGCATGAAAAATACTTAGATTGCTAGATAGGCACAAGATAGCAATGAAAATTGATTCACAAGAATTTGCATTCAATAGAGCTAGCTTGGTTTTGGACTCTAAATCATGTAAAAGTGAAATGTAAGCTAGATGTGACTTATAGAAGTTGAGAAATGATAGTCACAAGCCTTTAGTAGTATAACACTCATAAAATTAGGATAAAGCATGATGAATGCAAGTGTCCATTCAAAAATGATAGGCATGGCATGATATGAGTGAACTATGCGATTACCCACTCCACACTTAAAATCTAGCTTAGTCCCTAAGCGCAAACAATAAAGAAAATAAGATATAGGCGCAGAGGAACTCCCTTCGATTGTAGATGTGCCCCTCGAATAATAGAGACGCCAATGTGCTAAGCTTTATGATACATGATGCAAATACTTTCTTTGATGACAAAAGAACATGAGAGGTTAAACGTAAAAAGTGATGGATGTAGAAATTATAACCAACTCAAGTGTGAGCAATATGGTATCACAAGGTTACAAGATAACATCATGGCATATATTTTTAAGAGGGTTCAAACAAGGAAAGTAAGTCACATCCTCCAAAATATGCACAAGGTTTCCTAAATGCCCCAAAGGTGAAACTAGACTAATAGCATGATATAACAAGATAGTCCTCGTCTAGTAAACTCAAAGAAGGCACGTGAACACTAAGGGGCGACATCATCATGCATTAAGAAATCACGGGAAAAATGGAGGGGCTTGGTAATGTGAAGTCGAATTGGAGTGAGTAGAACTCACTCCACACTTAAAATTTGAGCCACCAATCATAAATTTCACATTCCATATTTAAAGTCTAAGCCATTCAAAATCATGCCAAACGTTTAAATATAAAGAATGAGAATGAAACAACTTACAAACCGGGTTACCTCCCGCCAGGGCCTAGTTTTTCCCGTCTTGGCAAAGACGTAGCAAAGCGCCCCATAGAATCACTCGTGAGAAGTCCTTTGCTAGGATCCCTTCTCACGGGGCCTTGGATTTGGGGTGTCAAACCACCTTCAAATCCCATTTGAATTTCCTCCCATCAAGCCTACAATAGACTTTCCTTTGGGAGCATGACCCTTTCAAGTATGAAAATCCCTTAAAAATTAAGGGGCCATGGGAGCTTTTTTTAAATAATTTTTGAAAGTATGGCAAGAAGCTCCAAAACTTGTCTCGAGACTTCATAATGAAGAAAGGGTCTTCAAAATTTGTCTCGAGCTTGATGGGCACACCCTCCTTTAGTTTTTCAATTACTTCCTTGGGTGCCCATTCCTCAATATCCCTCTCTAAACTTTCATCTTCTTGAATTCGAGGTGGCTCTTTAGTCACGTCCATGTATACCTCAACAAAGTTTTCATACTTTTGAAGTTTTTGTGGCTCAATATCCTCTTCCTCAATCTTATCCTCATCAAGAATTCGGGATTCACATTTAGGCTCTTCTATAGCGGGAGGTAGGAGTTCTTCTTTATCAATAAAAGTCATTTCCTCTATGCAAGAGGCATCATCCTTGAAGAATTCCTCGTCGGAGAGCCAAGGCGTTGATGGAATGGTGAGCTCTTGTGTGTTCTCGTCTAAATGATCTTGAGATGTGCTAGTAGTGAAGGATGCTTCACTCTTACATTCCACCTCGTCTTCGCCACAAGATTCACCATCACACCCCTCATAAAAAGCTTGGAGAGCGGCTCCCTTGAACTCCTCCTCGTTTAATTGATCCCATTCTTGCCTTGAGGCATTGGATTCAAGAATTTCCTCTTTGGACACCTCTTCTTCGTCATCCAAGTCCCCATTTTCCATTGCTTGTCGCGCCAATGTGCTTTCCAACACTTTTCTTTGAGCTATAAGTTCATCTAAACGTTGATTAATTTGTAGCATGTCTCTATTCGACTTCTCTTGGGATGCAAGGAGTGTGGCAAGCAATGCTTTTATATTAGAGGGCTCACTTGAAGGTTGAGGAGCTGGAGGGTATGGAGGGTAGGAGTCTCCAACTTTAAAGCATTGGCTATCATCCCAATTCGGAGTGTTATAACTAGTCTGATAGCCATGATCTTCCCAATAGGCATTTTGTTGCTCTTCCTCTTGGTCATATTCTTCGTTGTATGAGACTTGTTAGTTGTGGTTGTTCATCCAATAGTCTTCACAATGGGCATTTGGTTGATCATCTTCATAATAATCTCCATTGTGCATGACTTGTTGGTTGTAGGGGTCCATCCTCACAAAACAATAGAACAAAAGTTAGCAAGAGATATGACCAAGTGCTCTAGTTAATTCACAAGAATAGTCCAAATCTCACAACGGCGCCATTTACAAAAGAAAAGGAAAAATATTTTCAAGAATAGTCCAAATCTCACCAAATCTACTCTAGTGCTCAAGTTAATTCATTGCTCCCCGGCAACGGCGCCATTTTGACAGTTGTAATTTTTAGGTACAAGTCAAAAACAATTTATAATGACCGGTAAGTACCGAGTCGTCCAAGGAGCAAGTCCAAACTTATGAGCACTATTCGATTTCGTTCTGATAAGTCTATCCTAATGACGAAGGGTTGGTTTTGATGTGATTGCTAGAGCAAATGCATGTAAACAATCTAAGGAAACTAGAGATAGTGTCACTACCAAGGCAAAAGGTGTACTCTAGGGAACTACTTCACTCATGTGTGTTTTTAGACTCCAAGAATTCAATTTCATGCAAGATACTTGTTTTAGATGATTAGATTAAGGCGTACGACTATTAAATCAAATTCAATCGCTAGATGTTGTTACTTGATTTAAGGAAGAGGCACCTCGCACATGAGCTTCAATCGCTAGATGTTGTTAGCTCACGTCCCACTCAAGGTTCTCAATCATCAACGCTAGTTGAATGATCAATAGCCAAAGAGCGGTTTAAGATCAAGCCTATCTCAATGCCAAGATGGGTCACGCTAGTGAACACCACCTAACAATGGTGATTTACTTGTTTTCGAGAACCTTTGGCGTCCACCTCTCGGTTACTTAGCCTAAGATTCCTTAATGACTCAATATCTAGATACTTTGGCTTCCACCTCTTGGCAACTTGACCAAAGAACCATAGAAATTAATCATCTAGGCATTTTCTCAAACACCTAGAGTGCTTAACTCAAGTCATAAACCAAAACCATTCACTTAGACATTTTCTCAAACACCTAGAGTGCATAGTTTGATCGTTCATTCAAAGTAAACCACAATCATCCAAAACATGTTATTCTAGCATTCATTCATAGTAGATAAGGAGTATTAACACACATGAGATCCATAGGACCCTAGAATACAAAACACTACTCACAAATCATGTTCATAGACAAACACAAATTGTATTGAGTACATAGATGAAGATACAATGGAAAGAATAAACCAATGATCTTCAATCTTCAATGGATGATCCTCCCTTGAAGCCTTGGTAGCTTGTTCTCTCTAGAAACCTTCGATTTCGTGCTCCAAAACCCTAGTTTTTGCCCCTCGATAATTCCCCGATCTCTCTTTTTTTCTTTGCCCATGACTTCATCTTTCTATTTATAGCTCGAGTAAAAATCTGAGCTTTTCAGGAGAGACCCGGCCGGGGCTGTAAAGGGCTATCCTGGCACAACTTCAGTTTTTGGCCTTTTTCGATCGATCTTTCCGTTCTTTCAACACTTTGGCTCCAAGGAGCGATGATATGTCTATTTTACCTGAAACACTAGAGAAAGACATCAAATAGAGACAATTTTCCAGGAGAATGAACGTTATCCTTCATCGAATGTAGCGAATAATTAGTCGAAATATCGACTGATCAAAACACTCCACACTTAGGATTTGTTCGTCCCGAACAAATGTCGAACCAATGGCAGAATAGATACACGAGTGAATATAATGCTCAACAACCATATGTTTCTCAGCTACCCACTCAAGTGACATGTGATCAATTCTAACTAATAATGAAAACAAAAAGATAACTCACTGTCGTAGAGGACACGAATGCATCAAGCCTTTAAACCCCTAGGCTGCCCTAGTAGGACGAGTAAAGTCTCGTGAAGGTTTTCAGGAATGGGACTACCTACAAATCCCCTGTACAACTAACTAACGTGTATGCATGAATGATGCTCAACGAGTCACAGTAAAGACATGTCATACCTTGGATTCATCGTGTTACCTCAACTTCAAGTCAAACATCCTCATCAAAGTTGTCAGGCAATCATAGATTAAACGAGTTATGCATTCAAACGGTCAGTACACACGACTAGCAATTGACTAATCATAGGTTCTAAATTGTTCTATAGCAACGTATAAAGAACACGAATAGTTTCAGAAAACATGCTCGCCATTCACTATGCTATCTAGGGATAGTCCACGGGCTCTTGGCGCAAAGCTCATTCTCAAGTGCCAAGGATTAGACAATGACCCGTAAGAGAAGAGGAGCCTGGCTTAAAGATTTTCTAAAAAAATAGTACAAAAATTTGCATCATGATTTCAGTGCAAGCACGAGGGTCGTCCCTCAGTTTCTAGTACATGAATTTGCAAGACAAGTCATGATTTGCACGCTATGAGAAGATGGAATTACACTACATCAAGCAAAAGGGGGCAGAAATTGTTTCAAAAGTGTTTTCCAATACACAAGGGGCGACTTTTCTCACCAGGTCCTTGGTAGTTTTCTGCTCTCGCAGAACATTTTTCAAAGCTTTCGTTTTCACGAAATTTTTTTTTCTTGAAACTAGTTTTCTTTCAAAAACAACTATGCTTGGGGCCAATGTTTCACCCACCTTTGAAAAGAATTTTTCTGAGGAAACGTTTTCATTTTCATGAAGAAAAAAAAGAATTTTTTTCTTCTTTAAACTGGTTTTCTTTCAAAAACAACTATGCTTAGGGCCAATGTTTCACCCACCTTTGAAAATTAAGAACTTTGTTCTTGAGGGAAAACTTGAAGGCCAATTGTCTAACTCCACACTTAAAACTTGACATAGTGTATAAGTAAAGGCGGGTGCATGCAAATCACAACAAGTATATAGAAACACATACTAGTACTAAGGTCACCTAGAAAAAGAGATGCATATTTAAGTTTTTTGACATTTTTAAACCGGTGCCTACTAATTTCAAGTCTCAAACATGCTTCAAGAAATACGTAGAACATGTGATAGGCAAAGGCTAGCAATGATACTGACTCAAGAGAATACACACACGAGTAAAACTATTTCAAGTCCTAGACTTCGAATCCAAAAGAGTGACAATCATTCAAGGAGTATCGTAGAAAATGAGGATTTCAATCGTAATACATAGACATGTTGAGCATATGCAAGAGTGAATAAGTGACATGTGATGTATGTGACTATGTGCTACCCACTCCACACTTAAAAATGAGCTTAGTCCATAAGCGAAGAAATAAAAGATAAGAAAAGGCGCATAGGAACTTCCCTAGTATGTGAAGGCTCGATATCCATGAAGATTTAGCGATGCTCGGGGAGTGAAACACGACTTGTGAGCTGGTGGATATATAGATAAAAACACAGAGCTTCACAAGTGATAGGTTAGCATCGAAAATCGTGGAGGGGCACTCCACACTTAGAACCTTGAAATGTCCACACATAATGCAAGTGAAAAATGCAAATAACAAAAACTTACAGTGCGGGTTACTCCTCGAAGAGGCCTAGTTTAACGTCTTGGCGAGACTCAGCACGGGAGGTAGTGTCAGTTCACCTTCAAATCCCATTGGAATTTACGTCTATCTAGTATGACATGAACGTTAAGTAGAGCATGCAGTCCCTTCACAAATTTAAGAGTCTTAAGAACCAAGGGACTGCAAAAACTTTCGAACAACAGTTTCAAGACGTAAGGCAAGAACTGTCGAAACTTTTTTGGAGGCTATGTATCAAGATATATATCTTCAGAGCTAGCTCCAACAAGAACACTTCCTTTGTACTCTTTAGCTAGGAACTCACGTTCCCATACTTCGGATTTTTCCTTCACCGTCGTATTTAGGCGTATGCGAGGATCCTCTTTGATTGAACTTAGGTACACATCAACAAAGTCTTCGTACGTGTGATCCTTTGATGGCTCTTCAGCATCCAGAGGAACCGGTGGAATGATGGTCTCTTCTGTATGTTCAAATGACCCAGTGAAGTAGTCGTAATGGAGGGAGATGTATCTTCATATTTTGAGACATCATCAGTATAAAACTCATCATCCTCCAACTCAATGTAAGCCTTGGCAACTGTGCTAAATGCCTCAAAACCGTCCTCACAAACAAGTTGTTCTGGTTTAGAAAGCATTCTCTTATCCCGATCATCTTCCACATGGATTGGAGATAAAACTGAAGATGTATATGCTTCATAGATTTCAACTTCTTGATGGTTGGCCATTGCCATCTCAATGTCCTCATCTCTGCATTCATCGGTTGTTGCAATAGCTTGTGCTTCTAACTGGTCTTTCAGTATTCTTTGCTGAATTGGGAGTTGTTCCACCGTCCCTATAATATTATCAAGTCTGGCTTGTCGCTCTTGAGCTCGCCTACTTTGCTCTGCCATGAAACCAGTAAGCATAGACTCTATACGTGATAATTCTCCAGTGTCTTGTGGTTGTTGCTGATAATTGTAATGCCATGAATTCTGACTTTGTTGTTGTTGGGGCTGGTTGTTGTACTGATTACCATGACTGGTTCGCTCTACAAAGTTGGCGTCTATAGAAGACTGCATAGAGGAGTCTTTCTTCAGATTTTTTTATTTCAGCAGCAAGCATCTTTACTGCGTTGGTTAACTCAGCGATATCCTTTGTTCTATCAGCGAGGTAAGGATCATGCACACTCCTCTCGTCCTTAGGATTACCTCGATCACTTGTCCAGAGGTGGTGGTCGTGAGACTGTTGCTGCTGCGAGTAATTCTGGTAGTCCTCATAATAATGACCATCTTGATATGACTGTGAATCATAAAACTGATGCTGCTGTGACTGGTCTTGGTAACTCTCATAGTAGTGGTCATCTTGATAATATGGTTGATCACAGAACTGATTTTGATTTCCTTCCCAATTTGCATCATACGAATATGTCTGACAATAAGGCTTATCCCTTGGGCAAGCGTCTTGATGACAAAAAGAGTACATCCTCGCAACATTCAAAATAAAGGTGATTAGTGAAGGTCAGAAGTATATAGAGTATGTACAAAGAAGTAATAAAAAGAATGGAATAGTCTAAACTACACACGTTAAATCTAGTATCACACTAAACGCTGCTCCCCGGCAACGGCGCCATTTTGACAGGTGTATTTTTAGCCCTTTTTAGTTGTCAATTTATACGTTTTAGGGGTCAAGTTGCAGTCAAACAAAATTTATAACCTTGGTAAGCCAAGGGTCGATCCAAGGAACAGACGCGTGTGAATACTAGCAAACAATGTGACCTATTTAGCTACTCCGATTAAAAAGAATTTGTTTGGTTGTGAAAATTGCAATAATTAAATAACAGAAATTAAATGTGCAGAAATTAAATGTTGTGTTTTTATCAGAGAAAGAATCCCAGAATCCATACTTCACCCGTGCTAACCCCACTAATCATGCGATCATGTTACGTAAATTATTCATGCTATAGAATATGGAATTAAACCGAAATAACACTAGACAAGCCGCCCATCCACGGATCATTGTCTAGATTAATCTTAATCGTTGAACGCCGCCCATCCACGGATTATCAATGATCTCGATTTATTAATCTAAAGGTTTTCCTATTAATTCATGTAAACATGACCTAATATCAATTTCATGTAATCCGGTTAATACCTAGGACCCATCCATCTTTCGGTAATTAACCTAAATCCGTTCTAGCATGCAAACATACCCTTTGATGTAAATACTTGCATGGAACAATAAAATTAAGAACACAATGAAATTGAATATTCGAATCACATAAATAAAGAACTTCAACTGATCACATGAGAGTTAGGGTTACATAGCACGGGATCCGTAGGATCCCAGAATAAAGAGACTACTCACTATTTATGGTGATTAAACCAAAAACAGTGTATAGAGAAGGAAAGAACGAGTAAACCGTAAAGACGCGGTGGCTCGTTGAATTCCTCACGATGAATTGTTGTCTCTTTTCCAAGCTAGGGTTTCTTCTCCAAAATAAGCGCACACTCTATTCTGGACGTGTTTCCTTATATAGATCCTCTAAAAGGGCTGAAAAGCCCAAATTCATTTTTTTGGAAACAACTTGTAAATTGCCCAGCCGATGGTCCCGTTACACCCGTGACAGCCATGTGTGTCACGGCGGTAACGGCTCGAGCAAAAATCTCGGATGAAATACTCAGCCGTTACACCCGTGACAACCCAAGGTGTAATGGCTGCTGAAGCTTATAACGGGTCTCCTGGGAATCTCGGGGAAAAATAGGTGCTGTTACACCCGTGACAGTCCATGTGTCACGGCTGTAACGGGCTGTCCTGGCACAACTTCGGTTTTTGGCCTTTTTCGATCGATCTTTCCGTTCTTTCAACACTTTGGCTCCAAGGAGCGATGATATGTCTATTTTACCTGAAACACTAGAGAAAGACATCAAATAGAGACAATTTGCCGGGAGAATGAACGTTATCCTTCATCGAATGTAGTGAACAATTAGTCGAAATATCGACTGATCATCGTCCAAGGGAGCAAGTTTAAACTTATGCACTATGTAAGGTTGAGATTCTATTTATCCTAGTCGAAATCGAGTGTTTTGTTTTGTTTTAAATCTAAAATAAAGTAAGAAAAGGTTTCAACGAACTTTGAAAAGTATTTCGGGGAACTACTTCAGTTACCCAACAATAGAATCGAGTTATTAACTAGCATGCAAGGATTTGCCAATATTGATTGGAAAATAGCTGCACAATCCAAGTAAGAACCTCACTCTTTCGGCGCTATTGGTTCAGATTTGAGTTGTACCTTAAACTACGAACCTCACCCTTTCGGCGCTATTGGTTTGAATCAAGAAACTCGCTGATGTTTACCAACTCTCGTCGCGTAAACATGGGGAGTCCTTGTCGTAAAACTAGCCTTTCCCGTTACAATCTCGAGCCACTCTTGTAGTCACCGAGTTCATAACGTATATTTTTTTAATAGTCGGACGTTTAGCCTCACCCTTTCGGCGCTATTGGCTTAACATCTCAAAGCAATACGCTTAGGCATTTTCTCAAACACCTAGTATGCATCGCTGGGTTTAGGCGCGAAGTAAAATACAACCCATGTGAAATAATCCAAAACATGCAACGATTAATATATTAAACGATTCACAGTCGAGTAAGCTTCGTAGGACCCCAAAATATGGGTCACTACTCACTATCCATCATCATGGAAATACAAGTCATGTTCATGAACGGGACTAGAATTACAAACGAGAAAAGAAAGTACTACACCCTTCCAATTGATGTTGATAACTCCCTTCAATCTCAATCCTCAATCCGATCGTAAATCCTTGCATTTTTGTTCCCCCTCCTCTCTTTTTCGTCATCTCCAAGTATCTTGGTGTGTAGGTGGATGTGGAGATATGTGCGTATGGAATATGTCCAGAATTGTGGCTGCTCCTTCTTTTTCCTCTTTTTGTTATTTTTGGGCTTTTTTGGAAAAACCTAGTGACGGAGCCCACTGTACTGTCGTTAAGGTGCAATGTTCTCTGTGCAAAATAAATTTATATTTTCCGCTACTCGCAACTACACTACTGGGTAGTAAGTGGTAAGTAGGGGTCGAACCCAAGGGAATTAGAGGGATACGTTGTTCTTTAAGGGATTTGTACAGGATGGGAGCATTTTTTTAGATTGATTGAGATTTTAGCGCGGTTAACTAAGCTACTGTTTTTGGTTTTTTTGGTTTTTTATGCGGAAAAGTAAATACCGAAAATAAATACAGAAAATAAAGGAGTTAAGGGAAGAAGACTTACAGTGGGTGATGCGTGATTGTGATTCCTCCGGTAGATGAGCGGTTGATGGTTGTAGTTGATCGAGCAGTTTATAAAAGTAAATACAGGGGGGTTTTTTGTAATTCAAGGAAAAGTATTCGGTTTCAGGGGCCTTGTATCATAGCCTGTTTATTGTTTTAGTAACCCTTCTAAGTATTCAAACGTGTATCAAGGCCTTTTCCGGCGCTCGATTTGCCACACTGTCTAGTCTTTTGCAAAAGTGTTCGAAAGTGAATCAAGGCCATTTCAAGCACTCGACTTGCAACACTGTCTAATCTTTTGCAAAAAACGTAAAGCCCTTGTTCTATTTAGACTAGCATCCCATTTCAAGGTATACTAGCCTATGTGCATCCATTTTGGGTTGTCTTTTCTGATTTACCCAAAATGGTGTTTGAGAGAGATCAAACTCCTCAGATAAGCTTTGCCATTTCAAGCATCCACTTACCCAAGTATGTTTGCGAACTTCCACGGAAGAGCTTTGCCATTTCAAGCATCCACTCAACCTTGGAAGTTCTGATCTAATATATGGCACATAGAACAAGTTTTGAATTCAGAGAAAAGAAACTAAAAGAATTAAAACATTTTATAATACAAGAACACCCCTTTAACCGAATAAAGAGTTTAGCTACGAATATCCATAGAGGTGGATACCATAGCTAAATACTCGGGGGGTTTTGAAAACAGTAAGAGGGAAAGGGGTGGAATACTCAAGAACCAACAGGAGTATTCCCAATTTCCTACTGAATACTCAAGAACCAACAGGAGTATTCTCTACAGTATTATAATACTCAAGAACCGACAGGAGTATTATAATTTCAAAGCGTATAATACTCAAGAACAAATAGGAGTATTATTTCCAATCAGTATAATACTCAAGAACCAACAGGAGTATTATTTCAAAAAACAAACTTACAAAGTAACCAAATGTTTTAGAGAGATAAGTTACAAATTTGTGGATGATCAAATGAGGAGGAGGAGCTCTCCTTTTATAGCCATGGAGGAGGAGAATGGGTGGTGGAGATGGAGGGCATGTGTTTTTGATCCAAGTTAGGAGGAAGGAGGAGCAAGGAGGAGATGACACATGGGGGAAGCCAAAAGCCGCCGGTTGGGGAGAGCTTGGGCCGCCGGTTGCCGGTTGCAAGGGGAGGAGAAGGGTGGCTTTGGCCACCTCCAAGCAAGGTGGCCGGTCACCTTGGTCCATGGGTGCATTTTGACAGTTTTGTGCAGTCTTTTCACAAAACTATCAGTCCAATTTCACTCCGTCTGACTTTGATTGTTCCTCGGTTGGATTTGATTTGAGTAATTCCTACGTCAGGATCTTGAGATTTCTTCGTTCAGCATCTGATCTTGACCTTGGATTGACTCTTAATATCTTTTCAGCGTAAAATCCTCTCCTTAGCGTGTTTTCTCTTTAGTCTCTAAAATGTCCTGTAGAAATAAATCGGGACTAACAAGCAGAAGTTAAATAGACCAACAGTCTAATTTGGTGGGTTTTACTGTGTTTTTGATTCATATAATTTTGGTCCATCAGATCACCCCACACTTTTAGTTGTTCGTCCCGAACAATGCTGTTAAAGGGCGGTACTCTAAGTTTGGTTTTAAAATATGAAAATTAGACTGTGTGACTCGATTTATCCTAATTCATGCATTACTTACTTATTACCAAATTGGACTGTGTAAATAAATAGAAGAAACTTGATACTTGTACCTCCGTGCTGAGATGCAAATTATTCTGGATGTTTCGGGAGATAGCCCTTTTTAGGCTCCTGGACTGCAACTTCGGGATCGTCTCTCACTATATGGTTTCCTTGTAGCTTTTTCTAGCACGTGATTCGGTTCGGGTTTCAATGGTTTGAGTACTTTGATTTTCTTTTTGGCGAGGGACTGCTTTTGTAGTGAATCGGTCTTTGGCCTTTGATTTTGACTCTTTGAGTACTTCACTTTTTGTTCGGTTAAAACCTTCACAATTTTGGGCCTTTGGCCTCTTGATTTGCTTCTTCGAGCTTTTCGCCTTTTTGTGGCTTTGCTAGTCCATTTTCTCAAGCCTTTTTGGGAGGTCCAATCATCGCCCGCAAGCCTATGGAAATACCTCCCCGCTCCTCTCATCATTTTTGTTTCACGCGGGTCAAGATGAGGGTCGCTCATCTATTTTCTCGGCTACTTTGACTAGAGAGAGGACGGTCTGATTCCCGTCCTTGCCTTTTTTCTTTTTGCATAAACACTGCATGGCGGAGATGACTTCAATCTTCACTGAAACCCGAAGTGCAGCCTCCACTGACTTCAAAAACCATATAGTTTGATTCGATCCTTCGATTGCTTGCCAAGCCTCTCTAGGGCATTTCTATCAACTCCACATCCCTAGTTTATCTCAGCACAAAAGGACAAATGAGAAGTTACGTTCTAAGTTTTTAGACAGTTGAATTTTCACAAGGTAAATGCATGAATTTCGGTCTATCTTTTTCACATTCTTAAGTTCATATTTTCAAAAAGATAATTTTAAAAAAGAAAAAGAAAAAACATGTTATTTATTTATTTACACATGCGGATCTCACCCCACACTTTTGAACGAAGTCGTGCCTTTCAGCACTACTTAGTTCAAAAGCCATGCAAGCAGATGTTATACGAGAAGGAAATGACTTAAGGAAAGGTAAGATCAGAACTCCCTTATTGTGTTGAATGGCATGAGGCTGGATAATCGAGGGAGTTTGGCTTGGGCCTTGAACTCTCAGCGCAGGCCCGATAGTTCACGGAAGCTGCCTGGCTGATCCGATCGTGCTCTGAAAACCAATTCCTAAATTGTCAAATCATTCTATGCACCAAGTGGATGAGAGCGACTTATTGATGAAAACTAAAAGACAGAAAATAAAAAGACAGAAAATTAAAGTGTGGAAAGTAAGATAGTGTCGGGTTACCTCCCGACCAGTGCACTTGTTTAACGTCGTTGGCTCGACAGTACCTTATTCCTGGATCACTGGTTGGGGTCCCATGGGTGGCTCAGGTTGAATTTTGCCACCGTTCCTGTGTTGGTTTTTATCTTGCCTTTTCCCGATTTCTTGTGAGATGATGTGCTTGGGTCCAGTTCCCCTTGTTCTGATGGTGTCTCCTTCCAACGTCTCTGAGAAGGTGAGGGACCTTTGACCACTAGCTTCTTGAACTGGGTTTTCTGGTGTTTAGGGCTGCCTTGTCCAGTCATGGCGAAAACGTGCTCCATTGAGGAGTTGTTCTGCTCAGGCCCTTTTCCCGTCCTCTGTTCAGCCTCTTCATGGATCACATAGTTTTCAGCGATTTGTCTATTGATCGAGGGGAAAATCGGGAAGCTTGCATCTTAAGGCTTGGTTCTGCCTCGTCGTGTCTGTTTGTGAGGAACTGGTCATAGATGGTTTCGGCTGCCTGGGTGATGATAGCTGGGTATGGCTTTGGCAGCATGTCGGTGGTATTCTGGACTTCTTCCATTGCTGACACTACCTCGTTGCTCCTGACACTTTCAATATCCCAGTCTTCTGATGGCTCGGAAGTTTCTTCTCTTTCTGTCTGCATTTCTCCGTCAGCCTCGGGTATTCGTTTTGTGGCTGCGGCCATGTCATTTATGAGGTACCACATGTCTGCAATGGTTAAGTTCCTGGCTGATCTCCTCATTGCTTCGTTAATCCTTGCTAGATCATCGGCCTTCATCCCACGAAGAAATTTTTGAAGCAGAATTTTCTTCGTGAATCCATGGTGCGGGCAGTTTGAGACGATGGTGTCAAAGCTCGTGTAGTATTCGTCCAAAGTCTCATCCCGGGATTGTTGCAGGCACATGATCTTCTCACGGGTTTGTTGTCGTAAGGATGGAGGGGAAAATTCTTTCAGAAATGGAACGCAGAGGTCCACAAAATGTACTGCACTGCTAGCGGTTGACGTGTAATACCAGATCGTTGCGAAATCAGTTAGAGAGAATTTGAAGCATTTTAGCTTAAATTCCTCTAACAATTCATTTGCAGGTTTAATGAGGTGGCAGACGTGGTGAAAGTTTCGGCAGTGTTGTACTGGGTCTTCTCCATCCGTACCTCCGAACAGTGGCAGATGTCGTGTTGTCCATGCATATGAAGGGGGTTGCGTCATGAGGACATAGGAGGGAAAGAACAACTAATCCGATGGCTAATTCCCCGGCAACGGCGCCAATTTTGACGGAGCCCACTGCACTGTCGTTAAGGTGCAATGTTCTCTGTGCAAAATAAATTTATATTTTCCGCTACTCGCAACTACACTACTGGGTAGTAAGTGGTAAGTAGGGGTCGAACCCAAGGGAATTAGAGGGATACGTTGTTCTTTAAGGGATTTGTACAGGATGGGAGCGTTTTTTTAGATTGATTGAGATTTTAGCGCGGTTAACTAAGCTACTGTTTTTGGTTTTTTTGGTTTTTTATGCGGAAAAGTAAATACCGAAAATAAATACTGAAAATAAAGGAGTTAAGGGAAGAAGACTTACAGTGGGTGATGCGTGATTGTGATTCCTCCGGTAGATGAGCGGTTGATGGTTGTAGTTGATCGAGCAGTTTATAAAAGTAAATACAGGGGGGTTTTTTGTAATTCAAGGAAAAGTATTCGGTTTCAGGGGCCTTGTATCATAGCCTGTTTATTGTTTTAGTAACCCTTCTAAGTATTCAAACGTGTATCAAGGCCTTTTCAAGCGCTCGATTTGCCACACTGTCTAGTCTTTTGCAAAAGTGCTCGAAAGTGAATCAAGGCCATTTCAAGCACTCGACTTGCAACACTGTCTAATCTTTTGCAAAAAACGTAAAGCCCTTGTTCTATTTAGACTAGCACCCCATTTCAAGGTATACTAGCCTATTTGCATCCATTTTGGGTTGTCTTTTCTGATTTACCCAAAATGGTGTTTGAGAGAGATCAAACTCCTCAGATAAGCTTTGCCATTTCAAGCATCCACTTACCCGAGTATGTTTGCGAACTTCCACGAAAGAGCTTTGCCATTTCAAGCATCCACTCAACCTTGGAAGTTCTGATCTAATATATGGCACATAGAACAAGTTTTGAATACGGAGAAAAGAAACTAAAAGAATTAAAACATTTTATAATACAAGAACACCCCTTTAACCGAATAAAGAGTTTAGCTACGAATATCCATAGAGGTTGATACCATAGCTAAATACTCGGGGGTTTTTGAAAACTGTAAGAGGGAAAGGGGTGGAATACTCAAGAACCAACAGGAGTATTCCCAATTTCCTACTGAATACTCAAGAACCAACAGGAGTATTCTCTACAGTATTATAATACTCAAGAACCCACAGGAGTATTATAATTTCAAAGCGTATAATACTCAAGAACAAACAGGAGTATTATTTCCAATCAGTATAATACTCAAGAACCAACAGGAGTATTATTTCAAAAAACAAACTTACAAAGTAACCAAATGTTTTAGAGAGATAAGTTACAAATTTGTGGATGATCAAATGAGGAGGAGGAGCTCTCCTTTTATAGCCATGGAGGAGGAGAATAGGTGGTGGAGATGGAGGGCATGTGTTTTTGATCCAATGGAGGAGGAAGGAGGAGCAAGGAGGAGATGACACATGGGGGAAGCCAAAAGCCGCCGGTTGGGGAGAGCTTGGGCCGCCGGTTGCCGGTTGCAAGGGGAGGAGAAGGGTGGCTTTGGCCACCTCCAAGCAAGGTGGCCGGTCACCTTGGTCCATGGGTGCATTTTGACAGTTTTGTGCAGTCTTTTCACAAAACTATCAGTCCAATTTCACTCCGTCTGACTTTGATTGTTCCTCGGTTGGATTTGATTTGAGTAATTCCTACGTCAGGATCTTGAGATTTCTTCGTTCAGCATCTGATCTTGACCTTGGATTGACTCTTAATATCTTTTCAGCGTAAAATCCTCTCCTTAGCGTATTTTCTCTTTAGTCTCTAAAATGCCCTGTAGAAATAAATCGGGACTAACAAGCAGAAGTTAAATAGACCAACAGTCTAATTTGGTGGGTTTTACTGTGTTTTTGATTCGTATAATTTTGGTCCATCATCTAGCAAAAACTGATTTTTGTCCCATTCAGCTTGTGTCACATGTGTCGGTTATTCGGACACTTTGGTGACACATAGCACTTTTTCCATGCTCTCTGGAATCTGTCATATCACTTGTGTCAACTATTTTGGTGACACAAGCGCAGACATCTGTAACGACTGAATCTGCCCTAGGTGCCAACTAGAAAGTTGTAGCTATTATTGTTCTCTGCTTTCCATGATGCCAAAGATCAACGAATTCGAACACCGTATGAGCTCTAGGCGTGCGCGACAAGTAGGGATGTCAATCTTCCTAATTTGCACTGTTTTTGCCCAAATTCCCACAAAACTCTTTATTTCGCCTTGGATTCATTTTTCACCTAAAAAGCATCAAAACAAAAAGTGAGAGCTCATATAAATAAGGTGAATGATCGAAAATCGACTAAATGTGGAGCCTAAATATAGTACAAATTTATGCTCGTCACCTTCACATTCTCTACATTGTATTCCTTTGCCTTTGTTGTCGTGATTGAAGTCTCCAGATCTATCCTTCTTTTGAAATTTTTCATCCTTTGGAACCTTCAATTAGATGACTGACCTAGACCAGAACATTGATTGTACTATCTTCTCATAAATTTCCTGAAGTGATAAGCGAACATGGCATATTGTTGTTTAGACATCTCCCCTGCTTTATCCTGAACATCAGAAACTTCAGTGTTCAGACCAACACTTTTAACCTTCATGAGTTGTTCCTCTTCCTTCATCTCCATCTCATGAGACTGTAGGGATCCCATCAATTCATCCAGCCTCGTGGTCATCACATCGTGTGCTTCCTTGACTGCGAGTGCCTTCATTGCATACCGCTTTGATAGAGACCTCATCACGTTTCTTGCCAGCGTCTCTTCACTCATGGGCTCTCCAAGTGCAAACAATTCATTAGAGATATCAAGTACCCTTGTGTTGAAGTCAGTTTATGGTCTCGTCCTCCTGCATTCTTAGATTTTTGAATTTGGACGTAACCATCTTCATTCTGGATATCTTGACCTTTTGCGTACCTTCGTGAGCCGTTTGTAATTTATCCGAAGCAGTCTTCAAAATTTCACATGTTGAAATCATTTTGAAATTTTTTCCATTAACTCCTGAGAATATGGCATTCATTGCTTTGGAGTTTGCGGCTTCAGCATTCTTCTGTCCCTCAGTCAACAGTCATTGGATGTGTCCACCCTTGTTCAACAGTTTCCCAGACAGATTCATCTTGTGACTTTAGGAAAGCCTTCATGCGCACCCTCCAGTATCCATACTTGTTTCCTTCCAGCAGCGGTGGTCACGTGATGTTCTGCCCTTCTCTCCAATCTATCTCAACAACCTTTGGATCTCACTCTATGTGTTGAGTGTTTGCTCTGATACCAATTGAAATCTTCCCCTTGTATGTTGAGATGTTGTTCTAGTCGAGTATAGAATAATATTCAGAACAACTTTTGTAAAAATAAATGTAGTGTGGAAAATAAATGACACTGACGGAGTGCACCACACCGTCGTTAATGTGTGATGGCTCTATGCAAAAATAAATTTATAAGTCCGCTACTCGTTACTCTACTATTGGGTAGTAAAGCGGTAAGTAGGGGTCGAACCCAAGGGAATTAGTGGATAGTTGTTCTTTCGAAAATGGAAAGGAAGGCAGTTGGGGGTTGGTTGTGCTTTTAGTGCCGAAAAGTAAGTGGGTTGGGTGTGATTTTAGTACTAAAAAGTAAATGACTGAAAGTAAAGAAAGTAAATACGGGACTGAAAGTAAATACTAAAAAGTAAAGTGCTTGAAGGACAAGACTTGCTGAAAGTAAGTGCGTAAAGTAAAGTGCTTGAAGGACAAGACTTGCAGAAATTAAATGCTTGAAGGACAAGACTTGCTGAAAGTAAATGCTTGAAGGACAAGACTTGCAGAAAGTAAATGCTTGAAGGACAAGACTTGCAGAAAGTAAGTGCTTGAAGGACAAGACTTGCGGAAAGTAAGCAGTTGATATGGGACTGAAAGTAAAGTTACAGGGGATGTTTTAATTAAAGGAAAGGATTCGGTTTTAGGGGCCTTATATCATAAATCTGTTTATCATCGACCTCTAATGATCATACTAAGTGTTCAAAAGTGTATCAAGGCTATTTCTAGCACATGACTTGCCACACCGTCTAGCCCATTTCAAGGCATAGAACACTTGTTCTAGCTAGACTAATACCCCATTTCAAGGTATATTAGCCTATGTGCAGTCACTTGATCAGTCATTTCTGATCAAACCAAGCGACTTAAAGAGAGGTTGAACTCCACGGAAAAGCTTTGCCATTTCAAGCATCCACTTAACCGTGTATGTTCACGAACTCCATGGAAGAGCTTTGCCATTTCAAGCATCCACTCAACCATGTATGTTCTACCCGAATGTAAAGCACATAGAACAAGTTTTGAATACAAAGAGGCACTAAGAGAAGGGTCTAAAACATTTTATGATACAAGTACACCCCTTCAACTGAATGAAGGGTTTAGCTACGAGTATCCGTAGAGGTGGATATCATAGCTAAGTGCTTAAAAGTAAAGGAAAACAAGAAAACAAGACAAGGAAAGTAAAGGTTTTTGGAAATCAAAGACAAGGAAAGGTAAGGTTTTGAAAGTAAAACTCAAGGAAAACAAGAAATAAAGACAATGAAATGTAAAGGGTTGAGATCAAGAACACACTCAAGAACAACTTGGAGCTTTCAATATCAAAGTGAAGTGTTTACAAGGATTGTGAAATGGATTGTAGAGAGCTTCTCTCACTAAGTAACCAAGGACCTAGCACTAGAACTTGTGACTTGAGGACACTTTACAAAGGGAGGGAAGTGTGGTATTTATAGGCAAGGAGAAGGGAGGAGGAGCCAACACATGGCAAGAGGGGAGAGGAGGAGCTCAAAGCCGCCGGGCAAGGTGTCACATTCCCATGGTTAGCCGCCCATGTGGTGAGGAGGAGGAGGAGAAGTTGAGTGGATTGAGATATTTTGCCTCAAAAGCCATCGGTTGTGATATAACTCCGGTTGCCCCTTGGTTGCTCTTTGGTTGCCCTTTGGTTTGCTTCTTGGTTGATATCAAAGGGTGAGGAACTTAGACTTGCATTTCACTTGTGTTCTTGATCTTTGTTGAACCAAGTCCTTGAGACTTAGTTGTGGCTTGATCGGAGTATTGTCGGAGTATGGCCAGTTTTGACTTGTAATCCACTTTTAGCGTTAAGAACTCCATTTTAGCTCGTTTCATCATTACTCCTTGAAATAGCTTATAGAACAAAAGTGAAACTAACAAGTAAAAGTTGTCAAAATAAAGCGTCTAATTTGGTGGGTTTAACTGTCTTAACAAATCATATAAATATGGTCCATCAGATCACGCAATGTTATTACATAGTTCGGCATTAACGAGCCTACGTCCGGGGACTGTCTCCTTAGCCTGATGGATAACAATAATAATGAGTATTGCGAGTACATGAGTTTACGTTTACAGAATCCCTCTTAAACTGTCGGAGCCTCGAACACTCTAGTAATCGCTAACTAGGTCTCCCCCTAGATCAGAGCCTCGCTTCCGATTCCACCAGATGATCCTCCACGAGAATCAGCGCCTTCTCCCGAATGCGCGGTAACATCAACAGTGCATGTATTGTCAAGTTGTTCTACGATCAGTCTGACATGCACTAGAATAGACTGAATCTAAGTGTCGTGATCTTATCGAAATGATAATATCGCCGACGTTTGCCTCCACCTCCCTTCAGTGTATATGAGCGTGAGTAATATCTCTGTGAGTGCTGAGTATTGTGAATGCATCAGCCCTCCTTATATAGAACGATAGAAACCCTAAACGAATAGGATTTCCAATCTTCAACCGCCTATCTCTTTAGGAAATCTTTCCTAAATCTTTTAGGGAATCTTTCCGAAATCCTTGCGCATCTCTCTTGTAGATAATCTTCAATATATCTTCAACTCCGTTTAAGAAACTCCTTAGATTATCTTCTTTGCCAAGTTATTTTCAAGCACAAGTCTTCCCTAATATCTCTCAACCGACTTCTTGATATGCATCATATCTTCAATGAGCCACAGCACCGACTTGCCTAATCTATTTTAGGAAACATCTGCTGCGTCAAATCTTGTTCTACATCGATTGAACATGTTGCCTAATCTGAATTAAGAAACATTCATTCAAACCTTCCGTCTGCTTCCGTCTTGTTCTTTGTCAATTGACTATGTTGCCTAATCTGAATTAGGAAACATTTCATCTGCTCCAGACTTGTTCTAGGGTAGTTGCCTCTGCCTGCCTTGAACTCTTCCTTGAACAATAGCTTAAAATCTCTTCACAGAGTTTTGCCAAACCACATGCCATAAGATCTAGCAGAATCCTATGTTCTTCCGACATTTGATAATGATCAAAATACCTTTCTATTTGAAATGACCAACCATCGACATCGTCTCCTGAAAATACAGGTACGTCTATCTTTGGCAAACATGGGATACATGGCAGTGGCGCTCCATTTGTTGGTAATGGGAGACAAACTGGGTTAGGGTAGGTCATGGGTGGCGTTGAGGGAGTAGGCAATATAGACTGTTGGGGGGCTGTTTGTTCCAAGGGTGACGGGTTCGGATGAACATGTTGCTTTCCTACGCGACTTTCACTCACCTGACTTACTTTCTGTAGCTAACCTAATATTTCGATTAAACGTTCGAAATTTGCTACACTTTTCATCTCAGCTTCAGCTTGATGTTTCTCAGTGGCTTCTAGGCGCTCTTCAAGCCTTTGCATTCAGTTGGTAAGTTCATCAACACTTGCACTAAGGGCTGCCATCGCTTCGGCCGTATTAGCTATAGTTTCTGGGGCCATTTCAGCTCTCAAGGGAAGTACCAAATGATACGACCGACAATTTAAGTGAAGAATAAAGCTGGGAATTCAGGACAGAGGGTAGGAATTGAGATGATGATTTAAAAGATAAGTAGAAACAGAGATGGAAACAGAAACTTTAATCATTCATTGCATGCTACTTGTTAACACCGACTCCTAGTTTTATATTCTAAATTATGATCCACTACTCTAACCCACTACATACTAAACTGTCAACTACTTAGAACATGGCCTACTTCCCTACTAGTTCTTCGAGTGCTCCGACATATCAACCACACGTAACAGTTTTCGATTTTGATCAAGTTCCAGGTAAGAATCGTCTCCACCATTGTTTCTGCATTTCAGGTTTGGCACTATTTTAAGCCGAAAGTGGAAACCCTATTTATCTTTGATTTTGGATATTTCATGCATGTCGACGTTAGCCTTTTGTCGTCCTAATTAGCTGCTGCTAGGTTCCCTCTGAAATCTTCTCGTGGTAGATGAGATGTTGTTCGGGTCAAGTGCAGAACAATATCTAGAACAACTTATGCAGAAATAAATGCAGTGCAGAAAATAACGACATGCAAAGTTGTTACCTAGTTTGGCGTTAACGAGCCTACGTCTGGGGGGCTGTCTCTTAGCCCGGTGGATAGTAATTTACTAATAATGAGTATTGCGAGTACAGGTATTACCGTTTACAGAGTTCCTCTTAAACAACCTGAGCCTCGGACACTCTAGCAATTGCAATCTAGGTCTCCCCCTAGATTTGAGCTCCTCCGCCGTATCCACCAATATGATCCTCCGTGAGAATCAGCGCCTTCTCTCGAATGCACAGTAATAGCTTCAGTACGTGTATCGTCAAGTTATTCTACAATCAGTATGCCGAGCACTAGAAAAGACTGAATCCGAGTGTGTTAGAGTTCACAAGAATAATGAACTTAACACCGATGACCTCCTCCAACCCTTCTTTAAATATCTGCGTGAATAATATCTCTAACAGTGCTGAATTCTGCAATTCGTTCAATCGCCAGTCAGGAACAACAACCTGGAACAACTGGACAGCACCGCCATGAGTTCACCGAATAATGAACTCAAGGCCGATCGATCTCTCTCCTCTCTCCTCTCTGAGTGTGTATCTGCGTTTAGCTTGATGATCGATCCAGAATTGAGAACCTCAGCTCTGTTTATATAGGGGCGGTGAAATCCTAAACGATTAAGATTTCCAATCTTCAACCGCCCATCTCTTTAGGAAATCTTTACTAAATCATTTAGGAGATCTTCCTAATATCTTGCGCATATCTCTTGTAGATAATCCTTCAACATAACTTCAATATCTTTTAAGAAGTCTTCGATTTTCTTCTTTGCTAAGTTATCTTCAAGCGCAATATCTCCTCATCCGACTTGCAAAATATCTTCAACGTCCTAATCTATTTTAGGAAACTGCTGTTGTGTCTAACTTATGCTACGTTGGTTGGAACAAGTTTCCAAATCTGAATTTAGGAAACTTCTATCTTTTGTCCTTCCATGTGCAACCGCCTAGATCTTCAACGGTTGATTGTGTTTCCTAATCTGAATTAGGAAACATTCCATCTGCTCCAACTTGTTCCAGGACAGTTGACTCTGCTTGTCTTGAACAACAGCTTGAACAACTATACTAAGTTTTGCCAAACTACATGCCATAAATCTAACAATCTCCCCCTTGGCATTTTTGGCAAAACTACTACCTGTAATCTACCTGTACTACTATTACAGTTGAATCTTTGAAGGAGGTTTCAAACTCCCAAGCTGTGTTACAAACTAAGCTACCTACCAAGCGAATCTTTGAGGAGATTTCAAACTCCGAAACACTTCAAGCACAACGAATCTTTTAAGGAGCTTTCAAACTCCGAAACATGTCTACCATCTAGCACACATGAATCTTTTAAGGAGCTTCAAACTCTAAGACTTCTCCCCCTTTTTGCCAGAAATTAGCAAGGAGGGTTCAATAACTTAAAAGGTAGCGTTCAAGAAAGATACCTCAGAGCTTCAGGCGTCGAGTTCAGCATCCTCATCTTTGGTAGCATCTTGTGCAACCAACTGGAGTACCATGTTATTGGTACTGACTAACTCCTCCTTCTGATGTGCTGGAACTTCGTAGGGATGTCTCTAGAACAACTCGGTTAATACCTCCTGGCACATCTCCTTCAAGATTATATACGTGTGATGGACCATAATTGTATGAATCATAAACACAGTTAAACCCACCAAATTAGACTCTTTGTCTATTTAAGTTTTGCTTGTTAGTTCCGATATTTATCTACAGAGTATTTTGGAGTCTAGAGAGAATACAGGCTAAGGAGGAGTTTTTAAGCTGAAAATATATTACGAGTCATTCCAAGGTCACGACCAGATGCCGACTGAAGAAATCTCAAGATCCTGACATGGAATCACTCAAAACAAGTCCAACCGAAGAGCAACCAAAGTCAGTCCGGAGCTGAAATGGACCGATGGCTTTTGTGAAAGATCACAAAAATCACAAAACCTCCTCCCATTGCCATGTGACCGGCGGCTTTTGGAGACCAAGCCACATTGCTCCTCCTCACATGGGCGGCTTTTGGAGAGTCCATGGCTTCATGCCATGTGTCTTCATCCTCCACCACATCTTCCTCCTCCCCTTAGCTATAAATACCCCCTCCCCTTCACTTGTAAACACATCCCATCTTCACACAACACAATCACTTATCTCTCTAGACTTTTGGGCACTTTTGTACGCTTTTGTTTGAAATCTATAATACTCCTGTTGGTTCTTGAGTATTCTAGTAGTTTTTGAGTTTACTCCTGTTGGTTCTTGAGTATTCTCCTTTACTTACTGTCTTTCAAAAACCCTCGAGTACTTAGCTATGGTATCCACCTCTATGGATATTCGTAGGTAAACTCTTCATTCGGTTGAAGGGGTGTACTTGTATCATAAAATGTTTTAGGCTATACTCTTAGTGCCTCTTCTTTGTATTCAAAACTTGTTCTATGTGCCATATATTAGGTCAGAACTTCCAAGGTTGAGTGGATGCTTGAAATGGCAAAACTCTTCCGTGGGGGTTCATGAACATACTCGGGTAAGTGGATGCTTGAAATGGCAAAGCTTATCTGAGGAGTTCGACCTCTTTTAAACACCATTTGGTTTGATCGGAAATGATTGATCAAATGGATGCACATAGGCTAGTATACCTTGAAATGGGGTGCTAGTCTAAATAGAACAAGTGCTCTACGACCTTGAAATGGGCTAGACAGTGTGGCAAATTGAGCGCTTGAAATGGCCTTGATACACGTTTGAATACTTAGTAGGATCACTAAGGGTCAATGATAAACAGGCTATGATACAAGGCCCCCGAAACCGAATGCTTTCCTTAGATTTAAACACCACCTGCACTTACTTTCAATTTTAGTATAAACTGCTTATCAACTGCTCACCTTCCGGAAGACTTGCCAATCACGCAACAATCGCTATAAGTCTTCTCTTTTATTTTCAGTATTTACTTTTCTGTCATTTACTTTTCCGCACTAAAAACCAAAACCAACCAAAAAACACTTACTTTTCCGCACTAAAACCTCAATCAACCTAAAAACACGCTCCCTCGCGGTACAATTCCCTCAAAGAATAGCGTATCCCCCTAATTCCCTTGGGTTCGACCCCTACTTACCACTTGCTACCCAGTAGTGAAGTCGCGAGTAGCGGACTTATAAATTTATTTGTACATTTGCTCTGACGACAAGCATCTGTCAAATTGGTGCCGTTGCCGGGGGAGTTAGTTAATTAATCGGATAAGCTCTTTGAATCGATACTCGCTTCGAAACAACCATGTCTCGCGAAGGAAACCACCATGACTACCAGGATGACGAAGAGATAAACCTATACGATCGAAATGATGAGGTGCCACTTCCATTTGTGGACGATCCGGAACAACTCATCAGAAACAGAAGAGCTCGTGATAGGGAGGCAATCAGAAGAAACCAAGAACCACCCGAGGACCGAAATGCAGCTGGCTAGTACAACCCCCTAGATATCCACCACCCCCTCAACCTCGACAAATGCCGAGACGAGAACCCGCTTTCGATAACTACTACGGGGATAACAACAATTTCCGCGAACCTACTATTGGAGAACTCTCAGCACCGTATTTCAGAAACCGGCCATGGTGCATTCACGAAGGCCCTGAACTGGAAAATGTCATCATCAACACTTCAGTGGCCCACAACTTACCGAAATTCTCAGGAACACGTGGAGAATCAGCAATGACACATCTCCAGCGCTTACATGGTATTTGCTAAAACTTAAAACCGAATGGTGTGAACGTAGACGACTTCAAGTTAAAAGCGTTCTACTTTTCCCTCATTGACGCGGCAAACGATTGGTTCCTTTCATTGCCTTTCGGTAGCATCAGAACATGGGCTCAGATGCAAAAGAAATTCCTGGACAAATATTACCTGGCAGGATGGGCGATGCAAGTACGGAGGCAACTACAAGACATCAAGCAAGGACCCAATGAAACCATGTACAATTACCTGGAAAAGTTCAACCGCCTGGAGAGAAGCTGCTGTACCCTTGGACTGCCTGAGAAACTCACCGTCGAGTATCTCATTGATGGATTAAGACCCTTAGACAAAATGCTCCTGGATGCCTCAGCTGGAGGATCCATGATGAATCTATCATTAAGTGGCATAAGGGATCTCATCACCAATGTTGCTGAAAATGCCCGATTAAGAGAAGAAACAACTCGGCAGGAAGAATTTTCCCGAACAAAGAATGTGGCAAGAGCTGAGACACCGATGAGCTCTATGCCTGAAGAGATGAAACAGTTAAAGGAGATGATGATTCAGATCCTACGAAGGTAGCCAATTCCAGTAAAACCTTGTGAGTTTTGTGGTTCTACAGACCACAAAACTGACGCATGCCCGACAATAATAGAAGAGGAACCTGCAGAAGTGAATGCAGTGGGAGGATACCAAGGATATAACAACAACAACAACAACGACAGAACCGGACAAAACAGACAGTATGGTCAAACAACCAACCCGAGCTGGCGTAACAACAACTATCCTCAGAAGGAAGCACAACCAGCTGTCCCTCAACTAGCTCAGTCATTCTACCAACCCCCCCACCGACAGTATAACCAGAACGCTACATCAGCATGCCAATATCAGCAAAGAGGACCGAATCAGTACCAAACCGGCCCGAACAATCAGCAAGAACCAACCAAGTCGCTCGATGACACAATGAAGGAGCTCGCAGGAAGCATAAATCAATTGGGTACTTCGCTACACCAATACCAGGCGAAAACTGACGGGGCAATTTCAGAATTGACCAAACAAATGTCCGAGCTCGCCACCGCAATGTCAACACTCACTAATGAACCTGGCAGACTTCCTTCACAAACCATCCAAAATCCAAAGGTAAATATTAGCATGATAAGGAGGTCAAACATAAAGGCGACACTGGGAGAAGTAGTACGATTCCCAACTTACAAACTTACCAACAAACACTTCACCCGTAGGCGTCGTCCTGATTGGAATCAAGAGGAAGACCGACCCAATGATGGCAAAACATGGGTCACGCATGCTGACAATGGATGATATGCATTCACCGTTTGCATAACACCACCGCCAATCATACACTCTGACATACCAGCATCTGGATGGGATGACAATAACAATTTCAGGTGGGACTCCCCAACTAATATTTATGCTTCGAAGCAAAATATTAAGGGGTCCGATTATACAAATCCTAAGCCAAGGAATGGGCAGAATGGCCCGACAATAGAAAGAGCCCTCACTTCAGATCATGAGTCACAGCCGGAAAGAGATAAAGACCCAGGGGCCTTCACAGTCACCTGCGGTATTGGTGAAACCCAGATTCATAAGTGCTTAGTCGATCTTGGGGCTGCTGTCAACGCCATGCCTTCCTCCTTATATTACTTATTAGGACTTGGTCCATTGAAACCACCCAGGTGAAATATCGAGCTAGGAGATAAATCGTGCATCCATCCGGTTGGAGTGCTGGAAGATGTAATACTCCATGTGGGAGAGCTTGTCGTTGCTGCAGACTTTTATGTAATACAAACGGGAGAGACCAGCGAAGACGACCCTCCAACAATAATATTGGGACGACCATTCCTCTACGCTACTAAGGCAAGAATCGATGTGGGCAAGGGCTCCTTATCGCTTAAGTTCGGCGGCAAAATTGCAAATTTCTACATTGATAATAGCCGCACGGATACAAAGAAACCACCAGACATTATACCTATCTCAGATCGCGGTACACAGATTTCTGACCTGCCAAAAGAGACCGAAAAAGCAACAAGGCCAGCAGCTATGGTCAAAGGTCCCCCGCCTTCTCAGAAACAATGGAAAGAAAAAACACCAAAACCATGGAGTTCTAACCCAAGCAAGAAATCAGGAAGAGTCAAGGCAAGAAGCAACACAGGAACAGTGGCGAAATACAACCTGAGCCACCCATGGGATCCAAACCAGTGATCCCCATGCGTCGAGCCAACGACGTTAAACAAAGGCACTGGTCGGGAGGTAACCCGACACTTATCTTACTTTCAGTACTTTTATTTTCTGTCATTTAGTTCTTACCAATAAGTCGCTCTCACCCACTTGGTGCATAGAATGAAATGACTATTCAGGAATCGGTTATGGGTGCAACATCAAGCCAGCCAGGCCTATGCCAAGAGTTCAAGGCCCCAGCCGAACTCCCTCGATTATCCAGCCTCGAGCCATGTCGTTCGCTCGACACCTTAAAGGGAGTTTTGTTCTTCCCTTTTCCTTAATGTCATTTCCTTCTCATATAATATCTGCTTGCATGGCTTTTGAACTAAGTCATTTCGTAAAGAATGCCTTCGTTCAAAAGTGTGGGGTGAGAACCACCTGTGTACATAGTTAATAAACATGTTTCCTTTTCCTTTAATATTATCTTTTTGAAAATATGAACTTGAAAATGTGAAAAAGATAGATCATAATTCATGCATTAACCTTGTGAAAATTCAACTGTTTAAAAACTTAGAATGTAACTTCTCATTTATCCGTTTGTGCTGAGATAGACTAGGGATGTGGAGTTGATAGAAAATGCCCTAGAGAGGCTTGGCAAGCAATCGAAGGACTGAATTTCGCTATATGGTTTACGAAGTCAGTGGAGGCTGCACTTCGGGTTTCAGTGAAGAATGAAGTCATCTCCGCCATGTAGCGTTTATGCAGAAAAAAGGCGGGACAGGAATCAAACCGTCCTATCTCTAGTCAAAGTAGCCGGGAAAATAAATGAGCGACCCTCATTTTGACTCGCGCGAAACGGCAAGGATGAGAAAGAGCGGGGAGGTATTTCCATATGCTTGCGGGCGACGATTGGACCTCCCAAAAAAGGCTTGAGAAAATGGACTAGCAAGCCACAAAAAGGCAAAAGCTCAAATAAGCTAATCAAAGGCCAAAGGCCAAAGTTGTGAAGGTCTTAACCGAACAAAACTGAAGTACTCAAAGAGTCAAATCAAAGGCCAAAGGCCGATTCACTACAAAAAAAAGCTGTCCCTCGCCAAAAAGAAATCAAAAGGCTCAACTCAGTGAAACCCGAACCAAATCACGTGCTAGAGAAAGCTACAAGGAAACCATATATTGCAAGATAGTCCCGAGGTTGCAGTCCAGGAGCCTGAAAAGGGCTATCTCCCGAAACATCCGAATTAATTTGCATCTCGGCACTGAGGTACAAGTATCAAGTTTCTTCTATTTATTTACACGGTTTAATTTGGTAATAAGTAGTAATGCATGAATTAGGATAAATCTAGTCCCACAGTCTCACTTTCATATTTTAAAAGTTTACTTAGATAGTGTGTGCCGCCCTTTAATAGCATTGTTCGGGACGAACAACTAAAAGTGTGGGGTAATCTGATGGACCATAATTGTATGAATCATAAACACAGTTAAACCCACCAAATTAGACTCTTTGTCTATTTAACTTTTGCTTGTTTGTTCCGATATTTATCTACAGGGTATTTTGGAGTCTAGAGAGAATACAGGCTAAGGAGGAGTTTTTAAGCTGAAAATATATTACGAGTCATTCCAAGGTCACGACCAGATGCCGACTGAAGAAATCTCAAGATCCTGACATGGAATCACTCAAAACAAGTCCAACCGAAGAGCAACCAAAGTCAGTCCAGAACTGAAATGGACTGATGGCTTTTGTGAAAGATCACAAAAATCACAAAACCTCCTCCCATTACCATGTGACCGGCGGCTTTTGGAGACCAAGCCACCTTGCTCCTCCTCAGATGGGCGGCTTTTGGAGAGTCCATGGCTTCATGCCATGTGTCTTCATCCTCCACCACATCTTCCTCCTCCCCTTAGCTATAAATACCCCCTCCCCTTCACTTGTAAACACATCCCATCTTCACACAACACAATCACTTATCTCTCTAGACTTTTGGGCACTTTTGTACGCTTTTGTTTGAAATCTATAATACTCATGTTGGTTCTTGAGTGTTCTAGTAGTTTTTGAGTTTACTCCTGTTGGTTCTTGAGTATTCTCCTTTACTTACTGTCTTTCAAAAACCCTCGAGTACTTAGCTATGGTATCCACCTCTATGGATATTCGTAGCAAAACTCTTCATTCGGTTGAAGGGGTGTACTTGTATCATAAAATGTTTTAGGCTATACTCTTAGTGCCTCTTCTTTGTATTCAAAACTTGTTCTATGTGCCATATATTAGGTCAGAACTTCCAAGGTTGAGTGGATGCTTGAAATGGCAAAACTCTTCCGTGGGGGTTCGTGAACATACTCGGGTAAGTAGATGCTTGAAATGGCAAAGCTTATCTGAGGAGTTCGACCTCTTTTAAACACCATTTGGTTTGATCGGAAATGATTGATCAAATGGATGCACATAGGCTAGTATACCTTGAAATGGGGTGCTAGTCTAAATAGAACAAGTGCTCTACGACCTTGAAATGGGCTAGACAGTGTGTCAAATCGAGCGCTTGAAATGGCCTTGATACACGTTTGAATACTTAGTAGGATCACTAAGGGTCAATGATAAACAGGCTATGATACAATGCCCCCGAAACCGAATGCTTTCCTTAGATTTAAACACCACCTGCACTTACTTTCAATTTTAGTATAAACTGCTTATCAACTGCTCACCTTCCGGAAGACTTGCCAATCACGCAACAATCGCTGTAAGTCTTCTCTTTTATTTTCAGTATTTACTTTTCTGTCATTTACTTTTCCGCACTAAAAACCAAAACCAACCAAAAAAACACTTACTTTTCCGCACTAAAACCTCAATCAACCTAAAAACACGCTCCCTCGCTGTACAATTCCCTCAAATAATAGCTTATCCCCCTAATTCCCTTGGGTTCGACCCCTACTTACCACTTGTTACCCAGTAGTGAAGTCGCGAGTAGTGGACTTATAAATTTATTTGTACATTTGCTCTGATGACAAGCATCTGTCAACGTGTTTCCTCTTGAAGAACATATGATCAGCTTCTAGGACATGTGGAGCATCTGTTAACTTTTCATTGATGGAGTACTTGTCGGCATCCAAGATCCTTTCAGGGACAAAAGATCTTCTTTACAATGTCCCACTTCTTGGTTTGTTCCTCTGACACGAACCAGACTCCTTCAGCAACAACTCCTAGCACAACTGCTTTCCTCTTTTTATCAGTCGATTCTCCCCCTGCAACATTGCTTGACTTCGAGCAGCAAGTACTTCACCTCGTTTGAATCATCCACATATTGATCAACACCCATCTGCTTAGCTGGTACAACATATACTGCATTGATGGTCTTTTTCTTCTTTTGAGGTAGCTTGTCATGAGCAGCATGTTCAACTACAACCGGTTCTTCTTCTGTAACAACCTCTGATTGCTCTTCATCACTGGCTTCTATATCATCACTGATTGATTCACCTCTTTGTCATCATATTGCTCAACAACTAGCAACAACTGGTCAAGCGAGTCATCTTACTTGCAAGATTCTTTCTGTGAAGCCTCATCATCATCTGGAACAATAGCTTGTTCCTCAACCTCCATGAAGTCCGTCTTCTCAACAAAACAAGAACATCCTCTTATCCATCAGATTGTGACTCTTCATCATCAGCACCAGTAACAACATCAACTTGTTCCATCCTTCTTATGTCAGCCCTTCAAAGTATATCTAGTTCAAGCTCGGCTGACCAACTTGTTCTGGAACAACTTAATTGTCAATGACACACAGACCCAGTGAGGATCTAAGTGTCTCTAACTGTAGATTATCCAATGCTTTGGTGAAGATGTTCGCTAGCTGCTTCTCAGTGGATACGTGCTTTAGAGTGATTACTTTCCTCTCAACTAGCTCTCGAATGAAGTTATGCCTGATGTCGAAATGCTTTGTTCTAGAGTGCTGAAGAAGATTCTTGGATATGCTGATTACGGTCATTTTGTCACAGTAGAGTGTCATCACATCTTGTTCCACTCCATATTCTTCCAGCATCTGCTTCATACACAACAGATGAGTGCAACAACTTCCAACGGTAAAATATTCTGCTTCAACTGTGGAAAGGCATATGCTGTTCTGCTTCTTGCGTATCTTAAATTTAAGTTGATCCACCATCTTCTGATTACTCGAGCCGAACACAATGTCAATCATAAAAATTTGAGCAACAATAAAGTGTGACCTTGTGTGTTTGACGAACAACGTCTCTACTCCCCCTCGCACATAGTCATGGTCAATAAGGAACCCCGTCAGCCTCTCGTACCATGCTCTGGGTGCCTTCTTGAGTCCATATACTAATTTCTTCAGCTGGTACACATGGTCAGAATGGTGGGGATCTTCAAGGCCTTTTGGTTGCGCAACATAGACTTCTTCACTCAACAAACCATTCAGAAAGGTACTTTTTGATGTTCCCTTGAGTGGCATGTATTTGGCAAAACGTAGTTAGACAGTTCGAGCAGGAGTTCAGGGAGAGTTTGAACATATCCTAGCACTCATGTACAGCGTGGAACAGACGCAAGGATATTTCCCGGAAGATATTGGACAGCGAAGATCTCGTCGATTTGAAGTCGGCCAGTGAATTATTTGAACAACAGATATTTGAATGAATATCTACACTGAAGGCGGTGTAGCTGACTTGGGCAAGAGATCTCCATATATTCTTCCAATTGATTTGGGAAAGATATACATCAAATATCTAGGAATATTTCCTAAATATTTGATGGGATTATCGTGTGCAGGTTAGGGTTTCGTCCAAGCATATAAATACATTGCTAGGGCGTCCTTATTCTGCATCGCTTTCAAAGATCAAATATACACGACCAAACCATATCGATTGGAGAAGAAGAAAGTGTCAGCCGTTTGTGTTTCCCCGCTGGAAACTCATCGGTGCAAGAGCAGTCTCATCACGTGCAACTCAGACTGCCTGGAAGTGATAAAACTGCCGCACACAACAAAGGTAAACAAGCTTTCGAGAGAAAGCATCCGAGCTTCAAGAGAAGGTCGAGAACGTTCGGACTGTAGGTTCGGACGAAGGGGATCGAGGTTAACTGCTGTAAACTTCGGTTGCAAATCTGAGAGACGCAGTGTTAGAGGCTAGGCAATTACAAGGTGTAAGCGTAAGTCCACTTGTAGCTCTAACTCGTAATAAAGATTTGCTATCCCTTCTAGGGTGTGGGAAACCCCCCAGAGTAGGCGTGGCCGAACTGGGTTATCATTCTGTGCGTGCTCCTATTATTTGTTTTGTCTACTGAACTGTTGTGAAAGGAGTTCAAGGGCTGTCTCAACTGTACCTTGAACACAAGCTTGAACAGGGGATATAATTTCAATTGGTATCAGAGCAAACACTCGACACACTGAGTGGGATCCTAAACTGTTCAAGATGACTCTGAAGGAAGGACAAAGCATCACCAGACCCCCTGCTACTCGAAGGATCGAATTATGCCACCTGGAAGCCCGTGATGAGATCCTTTCTGAAATCTCTAGATGAAAAAGTATGGAAGGCTGTTCTGAAAGGTTGGACAGAACCCATGATGAACAATCTCACTGGAGAACCGATCCCGAAACCAGAAGCACTGTGGACAGAAGAGGAGGACAAAACATCTATGGGAAACTCAAAGGCTATGAACGCAATTTTTTCTGCCATAGATGAAAATGTCATGAAGCTAATCATCAACTGTGAAGTGGCCAAGGAAGCATGGGACATCCTCCAAACAGCCTTTGAAGGCACAGACAAGGTTCGCAACTCACGCATGTAGGCTGTTACAACCAGGTTTGAAGAGATGAAGATGAAGGAAAGTGAAACCATCACTGAGTACAACACCAGAGTTCTGGAACTGTCCAACGAGGCGTCTGCACTAGGGAAACCCATTGATGAAGAAAGATTGGCCAGTAAAGTCCTGAGATCACTCCCTCTAAGATTTGCCATGAAGGTCACTACCATAGAGGAAATGCACGACATCGCCAAACTAAAGTTGGACGAGCTGATGGGCTCTCTCAGAACCTACGAGATCAATCATGACTTTCAACCCGGAGAAGTAAAGGGAATCACCCTAAAAGCGGACATATCTGAAGACAAACTGGACGGTGGCTGCACTACTGAACAACTGGCTATGATAGCTCAGAATTTTGGCAGAATAGTATGGAAAATCAACAGCCGTGGATCAGAACAAGGTCAGCCTTCATCAAATAACTTCCGAAACTGGAAAACCGATAGGTCAAGGTCCAGAGACATGAGACAAGACTCTTCTGACAAAGGATAGGAAGAAATTCAATTCCATGAATGCAGGGGTTTCGGTCATATTGCTTCACAGTGTGCAAATACTCTCATGAAGAAGAAGGCAATGGTCGCTAGCTTCAGCGACAGTGAGTCAGACGAAGAAAAAGAAGGAGGTGAAACCACCAACTTTTTGGCTTTTGTCACAACTCTGGGTGAATGCAGTAACACCAGTGAACCAGTTCCATCTCAGTTGGAACTCCCAGCTGAAGACCTCTCAGACAATGACGATGAAGAACTCACGCAGGAGTCCCTAGCTGAGACATACAAAGATCTGTACGAGAAATGGCTGCTACTGATCAAGGTCAACAAGAAGCTGAATGACACCATTGCAAGCGTCACTATAGAAAAGGACAAGGTCTGGCAGGAGGTCGAGACTCTGCTTACACAGAAGGTGGAACTCGAAGGCATAGTAGACTCACTAAACACTCAACTGGCTGAGATGAAGCAGGAAAGATTGTGTCTTCTTGCTCAGAAAATAGAGCTACTGGGTACTGTCTCTTCACTGAAAGTCGACATGGAGAGGGACCGTGACACTCATCCTGTAGACATGGAGGGTCTAAGAAAAACCATCACAGATCTGAAGCGCAAGGAGGTGTTCCAACTAAGGAGGACAGAGCAGCTGGAACTTCAGCTAGAATCTGAGAAGATGGATCATTCAGATACTGAGAAGGAGCTCAACCACCTCAAACATTCGGTAAGGATGCTCAATTCTGGCACTAACGACTTAAATGATATTCTCATATCTCAGAGGATAGAGTCTGGACATCGAGGCCTGGGTTTTCGAGAGAAGGTACTTCAAAAGGCTCTACCTTTGTTAAAACTCAACAAGTGTCGAAACAGCTTCCTAAACAGAAGGTAAGACAGTCCAAAGGAAAGAACCTAGCTTATTACAGGAAGACTCATAGCACACCAAGTGGTGGAAAGACTCGTGAAACACCCGTCCAACGCCGTGATTTCTCACCAGTGAAGCAAAGGGGAGAGTGGCGCACTTGCTGGTATTGTCACGAGATGGGACACATCAAACTGCAGTGTCGCCTGTTTCTTGCTGAACGACGGGCATACCAACATCAGACCATACCTCGACAGAAACAAGTCTGGATTCCAAAAGCAGAACAGACTATTTGCATAGTGGCCTGCTGCTCCTCAAACTATATAATGCAAGACAGTTGGATCTTCGACGGCGGATGCTCCACCCACATGACAGGTAACTCCCAATACCTTACCCATATTAGACCTATTGAACAGATGTGGATTGTCACCTTCGGGGATGGTGGAAAGGGTCAGGTGATCGGCTGTGGGACATTGATGGTTCCGGATCTCCCTGCACTCAAGAACACCCTCCTTGTCGAAGGACTGACAAGGAATCTCATCAGCATCAGTCAACTATGCGACGATGGACATTATGTGTCATTCTCTAGCTACGCATGCCTCGTCCTAGACAAGAATGGCGGTACACTGATGAAAGGAAGAAGGGATGCAAACAACTGCTACACCATTGGGATGGGACCCATGGACGATGAGAACTTCGGCAAGCAATAGGCTGCCCTAGCCTGTGCAAACGCCAAACATCGATTTCTGCGAGGGGGAGTGGATAAGACCCTGCACACAAGATCTGATTGGAGTTGCGCACAAATCCATGTTGACAACTGTCCCAGGAAACTGTTTAATCAGAAGGTGTCACAGTTACGAAGGAGTTCCATTATGCCCACAAAAATATCCCAGGAACTGAACAAGAAAATATGAATATAGAGGGCACCAGAAAATGATTACTCTGAGGCATACCGGCATAGAACCGGCATTTCACGGCGTAGAACACCCAGATCCTCAGTGGATCTAGATGGTGTCAACCACTGAATGCATTCAACGATGGTCAGTCAAAGTCGAATCTCCAGCTGAACAGTTGGACTGACCACCTAAGGAAGAAAGCTGGAACAGAATACTCAATGGCTTTGGAATGAATATTTTTGAATATTCTCGAAGATTTTTCGTGCCGTTATTTTAAACAATAGTTGTCTAATTTGGGAAGTTGAATAGGCGGAGTATATTTGAAACACAAAATCAATTCACTGCTTACTCTCTCTTTCGTCAAAACCCTAGAACTGCAACCAGCAATTTCTCTCTCAACCGCTCATCCTCTCAACAAGAAAGGTGAACACCAGGAAGTCATCAAAATCCAGCGTCAATTCGGCTGAGAAAAAGGGAGAAAACATGCAGTCCTCAAAGGCACTGGCGGCGAAACCCCGTGTTCCGAAATCAAAAGTACTAAAGGTGAAAAAGGCGTCGCCTTTACACTCCAATACTGAATCTTTGGGCGTTGCAAAGATGAGTGGCGAAGGAACTACCGTTGAAATCCCTCAGTCTGACGCGGTGGATACGTCGAAATCAATCGATGCTGTTTCGACACAAGTTCCTTCCCAATCTAAGGTATTCCCTAAATCTCAGACTGTCCCTACCGCAAATATGTCTGCTGTTGAAAATATTGTGTTGGAGGAAGTTGCGAATGTGGGGTCTGAAAGAGGTGGTGAAGCCAGTAGGGCTGTATTGATGGTAAACCCAGTAGGGCTGATGGTGGTAAAGATGGTACTGAGTCCATGAAAGAAGGAAAGCCCAGTACTTCTGTGTCTAAAGGTGCTGGTGGATCAGGAGTATGGAGGGAGAAAATCCATGCGTCTGGGTATGTTCGTCCGGGAGGCTTACGAAGAAAGAAGGGGACTCGCCAAGTTGTTTCTCCAAGAAAATGTCTGGCCAAGATCAGCTCAATCAGAGGGAAGCTCATTGCTGGGTCTAATGAGAAGCTTGGAGTTTCAGAAGGTGAACAAATCAGGGAGCAAGATGAGTCAGTGATCAAGAAGGTACATCCATCAGAGAAGGAAGACAGGTTGAAGGAAGCGATAGTAGGAGAATCTGAGCCTACAGAAAAGGATGAAGAGCTGGAAAGAATGTTCCAAGACATTGATGATGTCATAAAAGACTTGGAAAAGGAAAAGGATCGGGGAGTTGCATGTTCAGAGATAGTTCAGCATGCCCAGAGTGTTGGGGCAAAAGAGTCTGTTGCCGAGGAAGTTGCAAGTGTTCCAACTATGGAACCAAGTGTTCAGACTGAAGCTGAAACTGGACCAGTTCAAGAGGAAGTTGTGCCTAAGGAGATAGTGGGTGTACCCGTAGTTGTTCAAGATGCTCTTCGTAGTGATCATATGGAGGAGGATGGTTCATCCGTTCGTAAGGACACCACGAAGCCAGATTCAAAGGAAGTTACTCTCTCGGAAGATGACCAAGACCTTGTTCCTCTTGTCAATCTCAAAAGGGCAAAGAAGGACAAGGAAAAGAAGAAGGTGGCATTTGAAAGATCTGCTGAGGGGTCAGGACAAGAGGTTGCAAAGGTGGGCAATTTGGTAGGAGGATCTGATTCATCTAAGAAAAGAAAACACAAAGCTCCGGTCCCTGTTTCAGACGATGCTGGAAGATGTGAAGTCCCATCTTTGATTTTGATACTGTTCCAGTTGGCCTGGTCAAGAAAGGAGTGTGGTTTGTCAATAGAGATGCTACGAAGAAGTGGTCATGTGTTCAGAAAAGAAAAATCATACCAGAGAGGTTGCTAGAGGAGTCCCGGTACAAGGGAAAGGAAGTCATCAAGGTTCTTAAGGAATCTGATCTGTTCTGGATGTTGGACAGGTGCAAACCTTTCAATGAACAGTTGGTCCGTGAAATCGTGACAAACTTGCCCCCACAGTTTGGGGCTGTTGGAGAAGCAGATTATGGGGTCTTCTTCGTTAGAGGAAGAAGGATCAAGATTGATCCTGAGCTGATCAATGTATACTTCTCCATGGACGACCCAGCTGTAGATGAAGAGGAGTCAAGCTTTGAGAAGATTGTGAGCACCATCACTGCAGGCTCTGTTCGGTGGAGGCCTGAGTCGGTTGTGAATAGAGCAGATCTGTCTACGTTCTATTCCATGATGTTTTTCATTGTTGTCTTCAACTGGAGGCCGTCTACCCACCGCTCTATTGTCAATCGGGACATGGCCCAACTTCTTTATCAGATAGGGAATAAGCTGAAATTTAACCTGGGCAGAGTGATGTTCAAACAGATCGCTGATCATGCTACTTTGATGAGAACTCTTCACCAGATTTGCTTCCCGTCCCTGATATATGAGTTGATAATCCATCAAGCTCCAGATTTGAAGGCCTCGACTGACCATCTCTCAAAGGCACCGAGCAAGTTCATCGTTGACCACAAGCTGTTTAAAGGACGTCACGTGAACGATCTCAAGGAAGGGAACCAGAAAGGAAAAGATGTTGCGGAGTCGAGTCAAGGGGGAGCCAGGATGGGCCGTGATGAGAGGAGCAAGCTGCTCAAGGACTTGCATGCCATCATTGCTGCTGATAAGGAACAGCGCAGACGGATCATCAAGCTTGCTCGTGCCCTCAACTACCCAAGTGACGATGAGTCTGATGATGTAGATTCTGAGGACGACACCGATGATGAGTCGTCTGCATAAAGGTCCCCCGACAAAATTATCTCTCTGAACTCAGTTTTATTAAACTTTCGTATTTTTATGTGCTTGTTCTGGCACAGTTTGATTTGCTGTTCAAACTAGATTGGACCCCTTGCCAGTTTGTGGCAAAAAGGGGGAGTATTTTGAGTGGTGACAATTTTTGTTCCCTCAAGATTGTCTACTGTCTAGATAAGTTAGATAGACTTAGTTATCTAGTAGATCTGGTTTTGCCAAAATTCCAAGGGGGAGATTGATGTTCCCTTGAGTGGCATGTATTTGGCAAAACGTAGTTAGACAGTTCGAGCAGGAGTTCAGGGGGAGTTCAAACATATCCTAGCACTCATGTACATCGTGGAACAGACGTAAGGATATTTCCCGGAAGATATTGGACAGCGAAGATCTCGTCGATTTGAAGTCGGCCATCGAATTATTTGAACAACAGATATTTGAATGAATATCTACATTGAAGGCGGCGTAGCTGACTTGGGTAAGAGATCTCCATATATTCTTCCAATCGATTTGATAAAGATATACATCAAATATCTAGGAATATTTCCTAAATATTTGATGGGATTATCGTGTGCATGTTAGGGTTTTGTCCAAGCATATAAATACATTGTTAGGGCGTCCTTATTCTGCATCGCTTTCAAAGATCAAATATACACGACCAAACCCTATCGATTGGAGAAGAAGAAAGCGTCAGCCGTTTGTGTTTCCCCGCTGGAAACTCATCGGTGCAAGAGCAGTCTCATCACGTGCAACTCAGACTGCCTGGAAGCGATCAAACTGCCGCACACAACAAAGGTGAACAAGCTTTCGAGAGAAAGCATCCGAGCTTCAAGAGAAGGTCGAGAACGTTCGGACTGCAGGTTCGGACGAAGGGGATCGAGGTTAACTGTTGTAAACTTTGGTTGCAAATCTGAGAGACGCAGTGTTAGAGGCTAGGCAATTACAAGGTGTAAGCGTAAGTCCACATGTAGCTCTAACTCGTAATAAAGATTTGTTGTCCCTTCTAGGGTGTGGGAAACCCCCCAGAGTAGGCGTGGCCGAACTGGATTATCATTCTGTGCGTGCTCCTATTATTTGTTCTGTCTACTGAAGTGTTGTGAAAGGAGTTCAAGGGCTGTCTCAACTGTACCTTGAACACAAGCTTGAACAGGGGATATAATATCACTTTTGACATCCATCTAGAACAACCTAAACTTCATGTGACTGGTTGGTCTATCTCCGTTTGATGCAGCGTCCTCAACAGGTAGTACAGGCGATTTTGTCTAACACAGCTTCTTGCACAGCGTGACTTGGTGAGGGTTGTTGTTCAGGGTCTGCTACAGCTCCATCTTCATCATTACCTTAAACAAGAAGTGCATCCACATCATCTCTCACAGTCACATATATAGACTCTGTCCGGGTTATCTCAGGTGGTGTTTGACCAATCTTCAATAGATAATAGTTGTCCTTCCTTGTTCAGCACCTGACAGGTATCTTGGGTGAACTTTATATAATGGTCTTCATCACACAACTGACTAAAACTAATCAGATTCGCCTCGAATCCATTGATGGACCATAATTATACAAATCATAAACACAGTAAAACCCACTAAATTAGACTGTTTGTCTATTTAACTTTTGCTTGTTAGTTCCGATATTTATATACATGGTATTTTGGAGCCTAGAGAGAATACACGCTAAGGAGAAGATCTTACGCTGAAAATATATTACGAGTCATTCCAAGGTCACGATCAGATGCCGACTGAAGAAATCTCAAGATCCTGACATGGAATCACTCAAAACAAATCCAACCGAAGGGCAACCAAAGTCAGTCCAGAGCTGAAATGGACTGATAGTTTTGTGAAAAGATCACAAAACCTCACAAAACCTTCTCTTCTCCCTCCATGACCGGCGGCTTTGGAAGCCAAAGCCTCCTTCCTCCACCTCCAACCGGCAGCTTTTACCTCCTCATGGGATGATGCCATGTGGTTTGATCCAAACCACATCTTCCCTCCTCCCATGGCTATAAATAGAATCCTCCTCCTTTGTAAATCAACATCCCATTCACAATACAAAATCACTTATCTCTCTAGAAGTTTTGGGCACTTTTTGTAAGCTTTGGTTTGAAATCTATAATACTCCTGTTGGTTCTTGAGTATTATAGTAGTTTTAGAGAATACTCCTGTTGGTTCTTGAGTATTCTAGTAGTTTTTGAGAATACTCCTGTTGGTTCTTGAGTATTCTCCTTTACTTACTGTCTTTCAAAAACCCTCGAGTACTTAGCTATGGTATCCACCTCTATGGATATTCGTAGCTAAACTCTTCATTCGGTTGAAGCGGTGTACTTGTATCATAAAATGTTTTAGGCCATACTTTTAGTGCCTCTTCTTTGTATTCAAAACTTGTTCTATGTGCCATATATTAGGTTAGAACTTCCAAGGTTGAGTGGATGCTTGGAATGGCAAAACTCTTCCATGGGGTTCGTAAACATACTCGGATAAGTGGATGCTTGGAATGGCAAAGCTTATCTGAGGAGTTTGACCTTTCTAAAACACCATTTGGTTGGTCGGGAATGACTGATCAAATGGATGCACATAGGCTAATATACCTTGGAATGGGGTATTAGTCTAAATAGAACAAGTGCTCTACGTCTTGGAATGGACTAGACAGTGTGGCAAATCGAGTGCTTGGAATGGCCTTGATACACTTTTAAATACTTAGTAGGATCACTAAAGGCCAATGATAAACAGGCTATGATACAAGGCCCCCGAAACCGAATGCTTTCCTTAGATAAAAACACCACCTGCATTTACTTTCTTAGTATAAACTGCTTTATTAACTGCTGACGTTCCGAAAAACCTGTCAATCACGCATCAATCGCTGTAAGTCTTCTCCCTTTTATTTTCAGTATTTATTTTTCTTTCATTTACTTTTCCGCACTAAAACCAAAACCAACCAAAAAACACTTACTTTTCCGCACTGAAACCTCAATCAATCTAAAACACGCTCCCTCCCTGTACGATCCCTCAAAGAACAACTTATCCCCCTAATTCCCTTGGGTTCGACCCATACTTACCACTTGCTACCCAATAGTAAGGTCACGAGTAGCGGAATATAAATTTGCTTTTGCACAGAGAACACCGCACCTTAACGATAGTGCGGTGGGCTCCGTCAAAACTGGCGCCGTTACCGGGGAGTTAGCCGACGGATTAGTTGTTCTTACCCTTCCCTTCTCATTTCTTCATCACACTATGTATGCATGGACAACACGACATCTTCCTCTGTTCGTAGGTACGGATGGAGAGGACCCTGTGATACATTGCCAACAGTTTCACCACATCTGCCGCCACATGAAACCTGAGAATGAGACGTGATGAGCCGTATTTATACGACTCATCGAGTCATCAAATCCCACCAATTCCAGCACTTTATTATGCGAACAGTTACTTTTTAGTGTTGTTTTGCATTTCAGGTGATTTGGAAGCTCTAGGAGGAATCGCGCTTAAAAGACGGCATTTCATGCCCAAAACATCACAATTGAAGATCAAGGCCAGAGGAGCATCGTGAACAGTGTTTTTCTGCTCGTGAACAGTAACTCCGACATTAACAGTGATTCCGGCGTGAACAGTGATTCCGGCGTGAACAGTGATTCCGGCGTGAACAGTAACTTCGGAAAAAGAAAGTCCAAGCCCTAAATCCAGCAGCCGGCCCAATTTACATGTGATATTAGGGTTTTCAAGAAGATCAAGTAGCTTGCTCATCAAGCAAAGATTTAGGGTTTTCAAATCCCTATATAAGGAGGTGCAATGCAAGGCATAATCCATCCCATTCATCACTTAGCCGTGTGCCCTAGACCTAACTTGGTCCGCCGCCCATCTCCTCCATCAGCCGCCGTGAGCTCCTCCTTGCACAGACGGTCTTCATTCCTTACTCCTCCTTGCTTCCGCCACTTCTAAGCCTTGCACGGGCAGCTTGTTCTTCATTCGGTTTTAGTGAGAATCCTTGTTTCCTTTTATTTATTGTATTGTTATTCCATGGCTATGTGTAACTAATCCGATTATTCGGGTTAGGGTTAAATAATTGTGACTATTGTTTTGAGATTCTGATCTTACTTATTATTATTGCATTCTATTTAGTTCTTGTGCAAATTATCAGTTTGAATTATTAGGTTAAGGGGAGATCCGAAAGGGTACAACTTAACCTAGTGATTCTTACTATCCATTCACTGCTTATTTGATACCGACCTAGTTAGAATAAGTAGTTGCACGAAACCTAATATAACCAGACCAGGAGTATTAGGTTTGCTAGAATTAAAACGGTTATAACCAGACCAGGAGTAACCCTAAGAAGCAAGAATAAACATTTAGAAATCAAGGATAAACGTAGTCACAATTGAATAAAACCCTAACCTGAATATCTTCTCTGATTGATAAAACCCCCTCTTATTTTCGTGCCTTGCTTTTGTTCACTAACCTTTACTCTCACATTAGTTTCTTGTCTTTCTCCATTACAGAACAAAGTAGTAGCTAACTAGCTCCCTTGGGTTCGACCCTTGCTTACCATTGTGCTAACCCAAAGTTCATCGCGAGGAAATTATAAATTGTTTTTGCACAGGTACGACGACAACCTGTTCAAAATGGCGCCGTTGCCGGGGAGCTACGCACGGTGAAATTTGTTCTCTCTTTCCTTTTTCGTTTATTCTGTTTTAATTTCGGTTATTTCCTTATTCGGTGATTGCTATATTCAAACTCTGTTTTATTTTTATTCTCGATTTCTTGTTTTCCGATTATTCAATTTCTAGCTCTCAGAGGGTTCTGTCACCAAGACTTACGAGTCTAAGGAAATTGGGTTTTAAGTGAAACCATTGTGACTCCTCCAATTTCCTGGGGACCCTTTGTTGCTAGTATGTGTTTGCTAGTCGGTGTTTGCTAGTTGTGCTTTGCTACTCTTGCACCATGTCTCGTGCAGGTAGTAGAGTTTATGATGAAGAACAGTACGAGCTCGAAAACCTTGACAAAAACCCCCTTTATTATAGTATGGAACCTTGGGACGAAGAAGAGTACTACCCACCATCCTTCCGACTTGAAATCCGCGAGAAGATCATCACCCTTGAGCAATCCCGGGATGAAGACTTGGACGAGTACTTAACGTACTTCGATTCCATTTTGACGAGCTGCCCGCACCATGGATTTACGAACTTATATCTTCTTCAAAGGTTTCTCGAAGGAATGTTGCCATATGAATGGGATAGGCTTAATGATGCAGCAGGAGGCTCGGTAGATAACTTAGACATGAACGAGCTGTGGGACTTGATAGAAGATATGGCAGAAGGCTCAAGACAATCTCGGGTCAGGATCAAAGAACTATCCAACATGATACGCCAAAACCATGCCGAAAATAAAGAATCCTCGGCCGAGATATCAAGAAGACTGGGAGAGTTGGACCAGCTCGTGTCTGAGTTGATAAGAAAACAGGAAGAAGACGTCAGTACAAAAACAGAGGAGGACATGGCAGAGGCTTTAATAGAGCCTGTCTCGGAGTCCATAAAACCGGCAGAAGATGAGGACCCATGGTTGACTGAAGAAGAGCTCAAGTCAGACTACCCCGGGTATCTGGAAGAAAACGGCCCGCTTGCACCTAAAGAAGCACCGACTGAGCCACTCGAATCAGACCTCATTATCAAGCTGCCCGAGACATGCTCAGACCTCATTGCATATCTACCCGAGGCAGAACCGGTCATCACTATCAAGGCAAACGAGGAAATCAAGGTCACATCCATCGAAGGTTCTACCTCAGTAAAGGGCGCGGACGCCTCTACAATTTATGCGCGGACGTATGAAGAATTACCAATTAATCAAGAGACGTCCGCGATGGATAAACAGGAGACGTCCGCGGGAAGCATTGACTCAGGTAAGGACCCAGGCATTCTCACCCGCGATATTGATTCTTATATTTTGCAGACGGGAGATGCCAGTGCTCACAGCCCTCTTGCACTCATTCTGGGGCAATCGGCCATCTCAGACATTAGGATCAAGAATAACATGGGAGCAAAAAGGTTGTCATCTACAGTTGCTGAAAAGAAATCAAACTACCATGTTCACAAGGATGACGACCGCTCGTACATGAAGAAACGACCGAGACATGGCACGTTTGAGTGGAGACCAGGATGGAGAAACACTAGAGCACGACTCGATAGACCAGTAACCATGATAAAAGTAGCCTCGCCAGCTCGGAAGGATGTAAAGGCAAATCCGCCTGATTATTGGAAAGCAGAACCGAATGAACAGCTAGAGGAGCATGTTGGACGGACCGAAGGAGTTGCTGAGCAGAAGTATGACCTCACATGCCCATGGGACCCTAACTTGTGATCCCTACAGAGGTACGTCGAGCCAACGACATAAAACAAAGGCGCTCGCAGGGAGGCAGTCCTGCACCTTTTACTTTTCAGTTTATTTACTTATTATGTTTATCTGTGTTTTGAGTCATTATTGTCACATTGTACTTGGGAAAGAAAATAATCTTCATGCAGGGACAGAGGCGAACGTATCAGAGATGTTAGCAACAGACTGTATCTAGCATGAGTAGTTCACACCTCGAATAAGTTGCGTCGAGAAACATGAGCGTTTAAAGATTCTGTCACAAAGACTTACGAGTCTAAGGAGGTTGGGTTTTAAGCGAGACCGCTGTGACTCCTCCAACCTCCTGGGAATCTTTTATTCGTCTTAATGTCATTGACACAGACCTTTCGGTGTGCAACAAACTCACGCTGCGATACAAGCTCCAATGTTGCTCTTTGAGGACTCACAGGAGAATTATCAGCCATCTCTCATTGTCACGCACGCACGAGGGAAGTGCCTGTCCTTACTCTATTCTTATTTCCCTTTGTTTTATTGCATGCATTGTGTGTCTTGACTTGAGTCGTGCCGTGAGGACACGGCTCATTTCAAAAGTGTGGGGTGGGAGAGTCAGTTATGAGTCAGCATGCCCACCACACAGAGTCAGCACGTTTCGAGTCATTTTTAAAATTTTTGTACATGATTACTTCACTATTTCCTAGACTTGCAGTATTGGATAATGATTAGGTGAAATAGATAGAGCCGATTACATGCATGTCTTTGGTGAAAATTGATTTATGCGACTAACATGTGATCTTAAAATTTTGCGAGCCTTTGTTAGTTGAGATAAACAGGGATGTGGAGTTGATAGCAATGCCCTAGAGAGACTTGACAGATCATTCAAAGACCGGACTCAGGATATATGGTTATGTGGAGCTTGTGGAGGCTAGCACTTCGAGGTAACACAGTACGAGTCTGCTCCGCCACTGCGGCACCTTTGCGGTTGGTTGGGACGGGAATACTTCACACCGTCCAAACTCTAGTCCAAGTAGCCGGGAAAATAGACAAGCGACCCTTGGCTTGACCCGAGTCAAAAGGACGATGATGAGTGAGAGCAAGTAGGTTTGAGCAAGTCACAATCCGCACCACAAAGAAAAATTCCACCACCATTGTGATAGTCCACACGTCCCACATGTGAAAAGCGTCATCGAGAATGCCAAATCAGATGACGCTATAGCTGGCCGAAAAGCACTCCAGTACTTGAGCCCGAATCTATCACGTGCAAGAAAAAGCAGCAAGACATAACCATATAGCAGCGAGTTCGAGTCCGAGAATGAGGGTTCATGGGTCTAAACAGGGCTATCTCCAGATACATCCGAATTGATTTGCATCTCGACCCAAAGGTAACACGTATCTTTAACCCATGTTTTCGCACAAAGATATTAGTAGCAAGCATGCATAACAGGCGAGATCTAGGGTAATCGATTCATGTCCATGTAGCACGTCTAGGATGACCGAAGCATTGTGGTGTTTACATTATTCATTCGTCTTATGACATAGTTCTTGTTCGGGACGAACAAGTTTAAGTGTGGGGTGGTTTGATGAGCCGTATTTATACGACTCATCGAGTCATCAAATCCCACCAATTCCAGCACTTTATTATGCAAACAGTTACTTTTTAGTGTTGTTTTGCATTTCAGGTGATTTGGAAGCTCTAGGAGGAATCGCGCTTAAAAGACGGCATTTCATGCCCAAAACATCGTAATTGAAGATCAAGGCCAGAGGAGCGTCGTGAACAGTGTTTTTCTACTCGTGAACAGTGATTCCGGCGTGAACAGTGATTTCGGGCCGTGAACAGTAACTTCGGAAAAAGAAAGTCCAAGCCCTAAATCCAGCAGCCGGCCCAATTAACATGTGATATTAGGGTTTTCAAGAAGATCAAGTAGCTTGCTCATCAAGCAAAGATTTAGGGTTTTTAAATCCCTATATAAGGAGGTGCAATGCAAGGCATAATCCATCCCATTCATCACTTAGCCGTGTGCCCTAGACCTAACTTGGTCCACCGCCCATCTCCTCCATCAGCCGCCGTGAGCTCCTCCTTGCACAGCCGGTCTTCATTCCTTACTCCTCCTTGCTTCCGCCACTTCTCAGCCTTGTGATGAGTCGAGTTTCCGACTCATTAATGCCCGTTTTTCACTATAGCTTTAGTTCGATTCCGACTACTTTTTTATGTCATTTGATCCTTTTCTCGTGCATTTCAGGTACAAAGCAAGATGTCCCAGTGTCAAGAGCCATTGGAAGAAAACTCGGGAAAAATCGGTGTTTAGAGCAAAAGTTGGCAAAATTTGGTCTTCAGTCGATCGACTGGGAAGCTCCCCTGGACCAGTCGATCGACTAAATGGACAAACAGGAGGAGTTGAAAATCGACCATCGCCAGTCGATCGACTGACCCTTTCAGTCGATCGACTGAAGAGTCCCCTGCCCAGAGCATGCAGATCACGTGACGATGAGTCGATCGACTGGATCTCAGTCGATCGACTAAATGGGCAAACAGGAGGTGCTGCAAATTGAGACTTGTCAGTCGATCGACTGGGATCCTACCCTGTTTCAGTCGATCGACTGAGAACATGCTAGCCGAGCGACTTTTCTTCTTCCAGTCGATCGACTGGGCCATCAGCCCAACGCCAGTCGATCGACTGGACCTGCTACAGTGCCGAATTTCTGACGAGCCTATAAATAGAAAGAGGCAAGTTTGACCTAGAGAGCTGGACTTTTGGGGAAGAACACTCATCAAAGGAGATCAAATCAAGGGCATTCATCCAAATCCAACAAGGAGGAGTGAAGATCAAAGGGAGACACTAGGACTAATCATCCTACTTCTATCCTTCTTCTCTTCTTATTTGTTGTGTAAAAACCCCTACCCACATCATGTTGTCTTACATGATGTGTGAGTAGTTCCCTTGTGTTTTGAGGGTGTTTGTACCCTCCTTGGTACTCTTGACCATGAATACACATGTTTGATTATTAATCTATGGTGTTAGATTTACATTTGCTATGATCTTCATTGTGCATGCACTCTAGGTGTTTGATGAAATACCTAAGTGACTTGTTTATCCCAAAACTTGCCCTAATAATCTAGCGATCTTAGGGATGGTTTAGATATAGTAAATGTGATCATATCTATGGATTTGAAGTGAACTAGGAGTCGAGTTCATGTCATTTATTGCTTGGGAGATATTTCAATGCTAATAAATGTCGTGGAATGAATCAACATCTCGAGAGAGTGAGGTTCGAGCTTTAGGAGAGCTTGACTAAGAATAGATTCGATGAGGATTGATTCTACCTTAGTCTAAGCTAGGTTCGAAACTATCTAACACCTAGAAATGCGCTTAATTCTTGTATGCATAATCACGAGAAATGCCAAGGAGGGGCACAACCCCTTGAAACTCTCTATTGATTGATTTTCAAACCCTTAATACCATCTCATTACTTGATTTTGATTGATAACACCCTCATCATTGAATTTTAGGAATAGCCAAGTTAAAAATTTGATTCACCTAGCGTATAATCCAATTGCTCCCTTGGGTTCGACACCGGTCTTACCGGTCAAACTATAAATTGTTTTTGACACTATTGCAAAATACACACGTCACCTTGCACGGCCAGCTTGTTCTTCATTCGGTTTTAGTGAGAATCCTTGTTTCCTTTTATTTATTGTATTGTTATTCCATGGCTATGTGTAACTAATCCGATTATTCGGGTTAGGGTTAAATAATTGTGACTATTGTTTTGAGATTCTGATCTTACTTATTATTATTGCATTCTATTTAGTTCTTGTGCAAATTATCAGTTTGAATTATTAGGTTAAGGGGAGATCCGAAAGGGTACAACTTAACCTAGTGATTCTTACTATCCATTCACTGCTTATTTGATACCGACCCAGTTAGAATAGGTAGTTGCACGAAACCTAATATAACCAGACCAGGAGTATTAGGTTTGCTAGAATTAAAACGGTTATAACCAGACCAGGAGTAACACTAAGAAGCAAGAATAAACATTTAGAAATCAAGGATAAACGTAGTCACAATTGAATAAAACCCTAACCTGAATATCTTCTCTGATTGATAAAACCCCCTCTTATTTTCGTGCCTTGCTTTTGTTCACTAACCTTTACTCTCACATTAGTTTCTTGTCTTTCTCCATTACAGAACAAAGTAGTAGCTATCTAGCTCCCTTGGGTTTGACCCTTGCTTACCATTGTGCTAACCCACAGTTCATCGCGAGGAAATTATAAATTGTTTTTGCACAGGTACGACGACAACCTGTTCAAGACGTTAGAGGAGTTTAAGCTGAAATGCTTCAATTTCTTTAACTGACTCGGCAATAGAGTGGTATTACTCATGTGCAGAGTACGAAAGCTATTATGAAAATCTTCGAGCCAAATTTCTAAAAGAGTTTCCCCTGTCAAATTATGGCACTGATCCCTGTCAAAGAGCCCGGCCATCTTTCGAACTTGAAATTCGCGAGAAGATCAACAACCTAAAGCAATCCCGGGACGACACTTTGGACGAGTACTTATGGTACTTTGATTCCCTTGTAACGATCTGCCCGCACCATGGATTCACGAACTTAGATCTTCTTCAAAGGTTTCTAGGTGGAATGATGCCACAAGAGTGGAATAGGCTTAATGATGCAGCGGGAGGTTCGGTGAATAACTTAGCCATGGATGATCTATGGAACCTAATAGACGATTTGGCCGTAAGGTCAAGACCAAGAGAAGATCAGGCTGAGCCACTCGAGGACGTTAAAACAGAGCTGGCATCTAGCAACCAGCAGCAGGCCAACATGATAGACCAAAACCAGGCCGAAGCCGAGAAATCTTGGGCAGAGACAAAGGCGCTCATAAAAAATGTGCAAATCAGGTCAATGAGATGCTCAATGCGAAGCCGAGGATTAGCGAGGAGGAGCCTAGATCAGATTATCCTGGGCATTTAGAAGAAAACGGCCCACTGACGCCTAAAGAAGAGCCCACCGAGCCACTCGAGGACGAGGAGGAAGAATTGGCAGCTAGCATCCAGCAAATGAGTGCCCCGATACACCAAGACGAGGTCGAAAATGAGGAATTCTGGGTGGCTACACAACTGATCTGGAACTGCATTGCCAAACTGCCCTAATCAATTTCGGTCCTAACTGAAGAGTTGCCCGAGACATACCCAGACCTTAGTGCCGAACTGCCCAATTCAGTCCCGGTCCTCATCACCAATCTGCCCAAGGAAACCACGCCGGTCCCGGACCTGATTGCCGAACATGCCAAGTCTAATACAGTCCTCACTGCCGAGCCAATAGAAGTCTCGAACATCACTGCCGAACTAACCGAGAAAATCACGGCAAGCCCGGTCCTCACTGATGAGCTGCTCGAGAAAGACCCGGCCCTTGTGGTGGAAGTCCCCCAACTTGTCCCCTCGGTTTGTATGCGGATCACAGCCCCTGAAGATGAAGTGATCAATGATGAGGTGCAAGGGGAGTTGGAGGCAAAACATGAGCCAGAAGAGCCGAAGATGGAGCACTCACTCGTCATGAGCCAAGAAAAGCCAGCTGAAAACTCACTCGTTCTAGGATGGCCAATCATCTCTGCCACAAAGAAGAGGCTTGGCATGGGAACAAGCTCAAGGTCGCTCGTGTTCAATGGCACAATAGTAAACTTCCAAAATTGCAAAGGTGCCACCGATTCAAACATGAAGAAACGGCCAAGACATGGGCCAAAGGAATGGAAACCCGGAAGGAGAAGCAAGAGAGCTCGACTTGATGGACCAGCAGCTATGGTCAAGGAGTCCTCGCCTTCTCGGGGATATGTGAAAAAGAAGCCTCCGGATCAAGGGAGAGCAGAACTGAGCCCGCTGCCATATGTGTTCTTTGGGCAAATCAAAAGAGCTACCGAGAAGAAGTTCGACCTCAAGCACCCATGGGATCCCTACTTATGATCCAGGAGTGAGGTATCGTCGAGCTAACGACGTTAAACAAATGCACTGGTCGGGAGGTAACCCGACACCTATCTTACTTTCAGTATTTTTATTTTCTGTCATTTAGTTTTTACCAATAAGTTGCTCTCACCCACTTAGTGCATAGAATGAAATGACTATTCAGGAATCGGTTATGGGTGCAACATCAAGCCAGCCAGGCCTATGCCAAGAGTTCAAGGCCCCAGCTGAACTCCCTCGATTATCCAGCCTCATGCCATGTCGTTCACTCGACACCTTTAAGGGAGTTCTGTTCTTCCCTTTTCCTTAATGTCATTTCCTTCTCATAATTGTCTGCTTGCATGGCTTTTGAACTAAGTCTTGCTGAAAGGCACGCCTTCGTTCAAAAGTGTGGGGTGAGAACCGCCTGTGTACATAACATGTTTTTCTTTTCCTTTTTCCTTAATATTATCTTTTTCAAAATATGAACTTGAGAATGTGAAAAAGATAGATCATAATTCATGCAATAACCTTGTGAAAATTCAACTGTTTAAAAACTTAGAATGTAACTTCTCATTTGTCCTTTTGTGCTGAGATAAACAAGGGATGTGGAGTTGATAGAAATTGCCCTAGAGAGGCTTGGCAAGCAATCGAAGGATCGAATCTAACTATATGGTTTTTGAAGTCAGTGGAGGCTGCACTTCGGGTTTCAGTGAAGATTGAAGTCATCTCCGACATGCAGCGTTTATGCAGAAAAAAATGCGGGACGGGAATCAAACCGTCCTATCTCTAGTCAGAGTAGCCGAGAAAATAAATGAGCGACCCTCATTTTGACTAGCGCGAAACGGCAAGGATGAGAGAGAGCGGGGAGGTATTTAAATATGCTCGCGGGCAATGATTGGACCTCCCAAAAAAGGCTTGAGAAAATGGACTAGCAAGCCACAAAAAGGCAAAAGCTCAAAGAAGCAAATCAAGAGGCCAAAGGCCCAAAATTGTGAAGGTTTTAACCGAACAAAAGTGAAGTACTCAAAGAGTCAAATCAAAGGCCAAAGGCCGATTCACTACAAAAAAGCTGTCCCTCGCCAAAAAAGAAAATCAAAGACCAAACCATTGAAACCCGAACCGAATCACGTGCTAGAGAAAGCTACAAGAAAACCATATAGTGCGAGACGGTCCCGAGAATGCAGTCCAGGAGCCTGAAAAGGGCTATCTCCCGAAACATCCAAAATAATTTGCATCTCAGCACGAAGGTACAAGTATCAAGTTTCTTCTAAGTATTTACACAGTTCAATTTGGTAATAAGTAAGTAATGCATGAATTAGGATAAATATAGTCCCACAGTCTCACTTTCATATTTTAAAAGTTTACTTAGTGCCGCCCTTTAATAGCATTGTTCGGGACGAACAACTAAAAGTGTGGGGAGATCTGATGGACCATAATTATACGAATCATAAACACAGTAAAACCCACTAAATTAGACTGTTTATCTATTTAACTTTTGTTTGTTAGTTCCAATATTTATATACAGGGTATTTTGGAGCCTAGAGAGAATACACGCTAAGGAGAGGATCTTACGCTGAAAATATATTACGAGTCATTCCAAGGTCACGATCAGATGCCGACTGAAGAAATCTCAAGATCCTGACATGGAATCACTAAAAACAAATCCAACCAAAGAGCAACCAAAGTCAGTCCGGAGCTGAAATGGACTGATAGTTTTGTGAAAAGATCACAAAACCTCACAAAACCTTCTCTTCTCCCTCCATGGCCGGTGGCTTTGGAAGCCAAAGCCTCCTTCATCCACCTCCAACCGGCGGCTTTTACCTCCTCATGGGATGATGCCATGTGGTTTGATCCAAACCACATCTTCCCTCCTCCCATGGCTATAAATAGAATCCTCCTCCTTTGTAAATCAACATCCCATTCACAATACAAAATCACTTATCTCTCTAGAAGTTTTGGGCACTTTTTGTAAGCTTTGGTTTGAAATCTATAATACTCCTGTTGGTTTTTGAGTATTATAGTAGTTTTAGAGAATACTCCTGTTGGTTCTGGAGTATTCTAGTAGTTTTTGAGAATACTCCTGTTGGTTCTTGAGTATTCTCCTTTACTTACTGTCTTTCAAAAACCCTCGAGTACTTAGCTATGGTATCCACCTCTATGGATATTCATAGCTAAACTCTTCATTCGGTTGAAGGGGTGTACTTGTATCATAAAATGTTTTAGGCCATACTTTTAGTGCCTCTTCTTTGTATTCAAAACTTGTTCTATGTGCCATATATTAGGTTAGAACTTCCAAGGTTGAGTGGATGCTTGGAATGGCAAAACTCATCCGTGGGGTTCGTAAACATACTCGGATAAGTGGATGCTTGGAATGGCAAAGCTTATCTGAGGAGTTTGACCTTTCTAAAACACCATTTGGTTGGTCGGGAATGACTGATCAAATGGATGCACATAGGCTAATATACCTTGGAATGGGGTATTAGTCTAAATAGAACAAGTGCTCTACGTCTTGGAATGGACTAGACAGTGTGGCAAATCGAGTGCTTGGAATGGCCTTGATACACTTTTAAATACTTAGTAGGATCACTAAAGGCCAATGATAAACAGGCTATGATACAAGGCCCCCGAAACCGAATGTTTTCCTTAGATAAAAACACCACCTGCATTTACTTTCTTAGTATAAACTGCTTTATCAACTGCTGACGTTCCGGAAAACCTGCCAATCACGCATCAATCGCTGTAAGTCTTCTCCCTTTTATTTTCAGTATTTATTTTTCTGTCATTTACTTTTCCGCACTAAAAACCAAAACCAACCAAAAAAACACTTACTTTTCTGCACTAAAACCTCAATCAATCTAAAACACGCTCCCTCCATGTACGATCCCTCAAAGAACAACGTATCCCCCTAATTCCCTTGGGTTCGACCCCTACTTACCACTTGCTACCCAGTAGTAAGGTCACGAGTAGCGGAATATAAATTTGCTTTTGCACAGAGAACACCGCACCTTAACGACAGTGCGGTGGGCTCCGTCATCCATCAACAATAAGCACACTCTCGAGTTGTGGTAAACCTTGAACCTTTAATGTCCACTTTCTGATCACCTTGCCCTTTACTCCACTTCCAAATGTTACAGATTGACCCTTGAACAACTTGATATTTTCTAGAAGTCAGGATCTCCAATCATGTGGGCTGAGCATCCACTATCAAAGTACCATCGTCCCCTCTTCAAGTGACTTGTCGAACAATATGCAGCTAGACAGACTTCCTCCTTCTGTTTGACTCTCCAAACTTGTCTGACCTGTGGAGCAGGCTTCTGCTTCAACTTCCTAAGATAAGCAAGGAACTCGTAACATCTTAATTTGATATGTCCCCTTTGTTGCAGTAGTAGCAGATTCTGCCATCTCTTCTCTGTATAGCGTTCTGTTTTTGCTTTCTTGAAGGATACCAGGTTGCTTTTCTTCGCGGGAGATGCTCAGCTGGTACAACGTGCAATCGTGGCTTAGCTTTCACAAATGTTGTCTTTCCGAAGCCAGATGCACCTGTGAACCCTAGCCCTCTGTAACCGCCACTCGTCCTTTGAGCTCCCAGAATAGAGTCTAGATCTTTAGTTCCAGAATTAAGCATCTTGACAGACTTCTTCAGGTTGTTCAGCTCTTCTAGTGTCTCGGCATGAACAAGTTTTTCTGTCTCAATCTCACATTTCAAAGCATCCATACTATTAAGAAGATTTACTCTCTTTGTCGTAGAGCATCATTCTTCTTCTTTAGATCATCTATTATTTCTGGATGTTTGGCTTGGCCTCTTTCGATCTGGATCTTCAGTGATGACACAACCTCCAGTAACTCGGTTTTCTGTGCAACAAGTTCAGCTCGTTCATCTTTTATTTCAATCAACTAGGCTTTAAGGTCAGTGATTGTCTATTGATGTTCCATCTTCTGAGCTACTAAGACATCAGCTTCTTCCCATAGCTTTCCTTTTTCTTCTTTTAGATCTGCCAAGTTGCTACGGTGCTTTTTGTTCCGCTCAACTTCAATCAGCCACTGTTGGAACAACTCCTTGTAATTGTTAGCAAAATCTTTGTCAGTGATTTCTTCATCATCACTGCAGCTTGAGTACTGTGTGTGATCCGCAGAAGATAACTTTGACTCTACTTCTTTACTTTGTTCTCCTTTCAAATTGACACAACCAGCAAGGGCTACAAAGTTATTGGACTCTCTCTCTTGATTAGATTCACTGTCACTTCAGTTAATAGCATAGGCATTCTTCTTTTTGCGTGTGATAACACACTCCGCCTGAATATGTCCGTGGCCTTCAAATTCTTTGCATTGGATCCCTTTGCCTTTGTTGTCCTGGCCATAATATCCAGAATTGTACTTTCTCTAAAACTTCCCTTCCTTCTGGATTCTTGAGTTGGATGATTCTCCTGGATCTGAACCTTCAATGTTCAGTCTTCTCAGGAAGTTCCTTGCCAGCATAACATACAGTTGTTCAGACATCTCCCCTTCTTTGTCCTAGACATCAGTAACTTCAGATTGCAGACCAACACACTTGACTTTCATGTGTTGTTCCTCTTCATCCATCTCCATCTCCATCGCATGAGCCTGTAGGGATTCCATCAGTTCATCCAGCCTCATGGTCTTCACATCGTGTGTTTCCTTGACTGTGATTACCTTCATTGCATACGGCTTTGGTAGAGACCTTAACACCTTTCTTACCAGCGTCTCTTCGCTCATGGGCTCTCCAAGTGCAAATGATTCATTAGAGATATCAAGTACCCTTGTGTTGAAGTCAGCTATAGTCTCGTCCTCCTGCATTCTTAGATTTTCAAACTTCGACATGACCATCTCCATTCTGGATATTTTGACCTTTGTCGTACCTTCGTGAGACATTTGTAATATGTCCCAAGCCTTCTTCGCAATCTCACAGGTTGATATCATCTTGAAATTCTTCCCATCAACTCCTGAGAATATGGCATTCATTGCTTTGGAGTTTGCGGCTTCAGCATTCTTCTGTCCCTCAGTCCATCTGGCTTTACCAAGTGGGACAGGCTTGGCAACTTCGTCGATAGTCATAGGATGTGTCCACCCTTGTTCAACAGCTTCCCAAACTAATTCATCATAGGACTTTAAAAATGCCTTCATTCGCACCTTCCAGTATCCATACTTGTTTCCTTCCAGCAACGGAGGTCGCGTGATGTTCTGCCCTTCTCTTAAATCCATCTCAACAACCTTCGGATCTCACTCTGTTTGTTGAGTGTTTGCTCTGATACCAATTGAAATCTTCTCGTGGTAGATGAGATGTTGTTCTGGTCAAGTGCAGAACAATATCTAGAACAACTTATACAGAAATAAATGCAGTGCGGAAAATAAACGACATGCAAAGTAGTTGCCCAGTTCGGCGTTAACGAGCCTACGTCTGGGGGCTGTCTCTTAGCCCGGTGGATAGCAATTCACTAATAATGAGTATTGCGAGTACGGGTATTACCGTTTACAGACTCCCTCTTAAACAACCTAAGCCTCGGACACTCTAGCAATTGCAATCTAGGTCTCCCCCTAGATTTGAGCTCCTCCGTCGTATCCACCAATATGATCCTCCGTGAGAATCAGCACCTTCTCCCGAATGCGCAGTAACAGCTTCAGTGCGTGTATCGTCAAGTTGTTCTACGATCAGTCTGCCGAGCACTAGAACAGACTGAATCCGAGCGTGTTAGAGTTCACAAGAATAATGAACTTAACACTGATGACCTCCTCCAACCCTTCTTTAAATATCAGTGTGGATAATATCTCAAACAGTGCTGAATTCTGTAATTCGTTCAATCACCAGTCAGGAACAGCAACCTAGAATAACTGGACAGCACCACCGTGAGTTCACCGGAATAATGAACTCAAGGCCGATCGATCTCTCTCCTCTCTCATTTCTGAGTGTGTATCTGCGTTTAGCTTGATGATCGATCCAGAATTGAGAACCTCAGCTCTGTTTATATAGGGGCGGTGAAATCCTAAACGATTAAGATTTCCAATCTTCAACCGCCCATCTCTTTAGGAAATCTTTTCTAAATCTTTTAGGAAATCTTCCTAATATCTTGCGCATATCTCTTGTAGATAATCCTTCAACATAACTTCAATATCGTTTAAGAAGTCTTCGATTATCTTCTTTGCTAAGTTATCTTCAAGCGCAATATTTCCTCAACCGACTTGCAAAATATCTTCAATGTCCTAATCTGTTTTAGGAAACTGCTGCTGTGTCTAACTTGTGCTACATCGGTTGGAACAAGTTTCCAAATTTGAATTTAGGAAACTTCTATCTTCTCTGTCCTTCCATGTGCAACCGCCTTGATCTTCAACGGTCAATTGTGTTTCCTAATCTGAATTAGGAAACATTCCATCTGCTCTAATTTGTTCCAGGACAGTTGACTCTGCTTGTCTTGAACAACAGCTTGAACAACTATACTAAGTTTTGCCAAACTACATGTCATAAATCTAACAATCTCCCCCTTGGCATTTTTGGCAAAACTACTACCTGTAATCTACCTGTACTACTATTACAGTTGAATCTTTGAAGGAGGTTTCAAACTCCCAAGCTGTGCTACGAACTAAGCTACCTACCAAGCGAATCTTTGAGGAGATTTCAAACTCCGAAACACTTCAAGCACAACGAATCTTTTAAGGAGCTTTCAAACTCTGAAACATGTCTACCATCTAACACACATGAATCTTTTAAGGAGCTTTCAAACTCAAGGACTTCTCCCCCTTTTTGCCACAAATAAGCAAGGAGGGTTCAACAACTTAAAAGATAGCGTTCAAGAAAGATACCTCACAGCTTCAGGCGTCGGGCTCAGTATCCTCATCTTTGGCAGCATCTTGTGCAACCAATTGGAGTACCATGTTATTGGTACTGACTAACTCCTCTTTTTAATGTGCTGGAACTTCGTAGGGATGTCATGAAGATATTTAATAATGAATGGATATTGTTTAATTGCAGAAACTTATTCTGTCTCGTAGAACTTTCACGATGGCCGAGTTGGATCACAAATGCAATTCACGAGCGCCTCGAAACATCCGGATGTATGCCCGTGTTTAATTTTGTGACTTTTAGAATTAGTAATTCATCATAGTTTACTAACTGCTCATGTTGGATAAGGTAAAGATATACGTACATTCTATGTTAGTGTTGCATCAGCTATATCATTATTAGCAGGGGAGCATTACAAACGGACCATTCCGAACATAAGTGAACCCCACTAATCCACAGGCTACGAAGAGCTCTTCGAATTCGCCTCCGGACAGGAAAATATGAAATCCAAATATTTGCCCAATCCGCTGCGGCAAAGAACAATAAAATCATTTCAAACATTTCAGATTTTACAAAAGAAAATCTGAAACTAAAAATGAGTGACATTTCCATGTAAGTAATTGATTGCATACAAATTGAATTGCTGTTGATAAACTAACTTAATTTTTGTGGATGGAGATAGACTAATTTAATTGTAAAGGCTAAAACTGCGGTTCAGGTAAAAACCAGCTTTATATATGAAAACTAAAAATCCAATTTTAAATTGACACTTGTCCAATTTCGCCGAAATCATTGATAAAACACGGAGGGTCATTATAGTCATTGCATATAATGATCAGATTTAAAATTATTAGACTTAATTTGGAATGATCAGACTTGACTTTGAATGATCAGACTTAACTTAGAATGATCAGACTTAACTTAAAATGATTGACTTAAATTGATAATGTCCATACTTAAAATGGTAATGATCACACTTAACTTATGCATATGTTAAGTGTGGATAATTTTTAGGACGTTTATACCATTGCATTTGTTATGTATTTTTTAATAAGTCCGTTTAATTTTTTTTATTTACAAAAAGCATCCCAAATTATAATTGGCCGAGAGTAACGAATTCTTAATTAGTTTATAATTTTTATATTTAAATATTATTTTTGTTTGATCCAAAACCTTATGCATTTTTTAATCCGATAGTCAAATAAATGACGTATGCATAATTTTCTGATATATCAAAAGGTCCTGAATCCTGATATATTAAAATGACGTATGCATAATACATCATCAAATTAACCACTATGCTACAATGATCAAACCAAACGCTTTTTTTCTATCCAATAGGAAGCCAAAAGTAAGGCTAAGCTAATTAAGCAACCTCTATGTATCACAAAATGTGATCGGACGGCTCAGATTCAAAGTTGGAAAAAATGATCCAAAGTTAGTTAATTAATAATTAATTAACAAATTAGTACCCCAAAAACAATTAATTAACCAATTAAAATAAATAACACACTATTATTGTACGAAAAGATAGAAGAATTTCTCACACTGGCAGTCCGATCGCGAGAAAGCAAAGCGACATTTTTCTCACGAGGACGGAGACTACGATTGACTTGCCGTTGACCTCGCCGATCGTCGCCGTGCGTACACTCTCTTCGTCTTTCGCTTCAATTTCGCTAATCGTCTTCTAACTGTGCCTTGGTTTTGTCATCATCAGTCATCTAACGGTGCCCTAGTTTTGTTACAAAAGTCGCGGCTGTTGTGTTGCGTTGTGTTGTAGTCTGTAGATCACATGCACGTGCACTTCTTTACGTTTTGATTTGGGTTTAGTTTTGTAGATTTTCAGTATTGGTATATTTCTGAATATTTGGATTTAGAAACAAAAATAGGGTTTCATGAAGTGGAGTTGAAATCAAGTGTTGTACAGGTCACCACAAAATACCAATTTTGAGTCATGAAAGAAACAGCATTACACTTGTTACTCTGTTGGCCATGAATTTATTACACAAATACACATCATTTTCAAATTGTTTGTTTGTGAAAGGAAACAGATAGGTGGTATGTATATTTGGCTGTAGTTGGTATACTGATAGTTACTTTCCCGCTGAATATTCAAAAATTCATTTAACTTTTACATACCTAGGATTTATGGGTACATAATGATGTTTTTTTCCCGCTGTAGTAAAACTGGACCAGATGGGAGATACAATTAAGGTCTACGGACTGCCAGCTACTGCGAAGAAAGAAACATTAACTAGGTTTTTAGAGAGCCACACTGGAAAAGGAACAGTTGTCTCAGTTAAGCTAGAGAAGGGGCGAAGAAAACAAGCAACTGTCAAATTTTTAAGCAGAAGCTTTGCAGAACAGATTGTCAATTTGCTTAATGAGTCTCTGTGTTTCGAAGGTTCTTATCTCAAGGTGTGGCTAGTAGATAGCACAATCGTGTTGAATCCAGAAACTTCCGTGCAGAATGTGGATTTTGTCAGGCTTCATCTTGGGTGTCAGGTCAAGGCAAACAAATTTTGTGCATTCTGGAGTGCAGTTAATGTATCCATAAGTTTTGGCCTTCAACAGAGGAGGTTCTGTTTTTTCTTATCATACCTGTCAAAGTGCTACAAGCTTGAGCTTCCATATGTTAACATTTGGCAGATGCAACTGCGTCGTCCTCGTGAATTTTCATCAAGATATCTCTTGATTCAGGTTCTTACACTCACTTTATACAGTGTGATTATAAGCTTTTCATTTTGAATATGTGTAGTAGGTTGAGGACACCTACCATAAAAATTACAAAGCATAACATACAACTTTCTAATTTTTACTAATTAGATAGATATGTCCAACAGGCTTGGACAGAGGCATATACAATTTTGATTATAGAACTTGTCAAAAGCTGATAAGTTAGAAAGTTTTAAATAGTCGTAGATGACAGATGCGTACTGAAATATTGTTTTTATGTTGATTATCATATACTCTGTATAGAATGAGTTTGCTGAATTGTGAAAAAGGGCGAAGCTATTAAGTAATATTCATTTCATTTTGCTGCAGCTTTATGGGTCTCCTTATATTTATGAGCAAAATGATGCCTGTAAAAACACATATACTTCTTTAGAGACCATTCCTGACAAAGGATGGGTAAGGACGGCAGATTTCACGCCTTCCATGTGTCTTGGCCAATCTTCTAGCATCTGCTTGGAGATTCTTCATGGCAAGACAATTCCAAATTTTCGACAACATTTTGTTTTCTTCAAAGAAATTGGTGGCCCCTTTGAGTTGGAGTATGGCTCTACCTTTTCAGACAACACGGATATAGTTCCTGTTATTTCCTCTCCAAGGCATCTCGACTTGCCATTTGATATATTGTTCAAAGCTAATTGCTTGGTTCAGAATGGATGTCTGCCTGGACCAGCACTTGATGCTAACTTTTTCAATCTAATTGATCCAGGAAAGCATGACATTTCCTACATTGAAAAAGCTCTTGAGACACTATATCATATGAAAGAGTGTTGTTATGACCCAGTCAAGTGGCTCACCGAGCAGTACAACAAGTATAAAAAAGCCAGGCGACCACTCAAAACTGTTGCGATCGCCTTGAATGCTGGATTGATAAATGTGAGACGAGTTCAGATAACCCCCACCAAAGTATACTTTTGTGGCCCGGAGCCCATTGTCTCAAATCGTGTACTACGTCACTATCAGAACGACATCGACAATTTTCTTCGTGTCTCATTTGTAGATGAGGACGGGGATAAACTTTACTCCACTGCCTTAATAGTGCGTGCAGCTAAAGAAGCCCAGGGTAGTTTCACCAGTATTTATGAGAGATTGATCCACATTCTTAAGAATGGATTAAATATTGGCGGTAAGAAGTTCGAATTTCTTGCATTTTCATCAAGCCAACTCCGGGAGAACTCTTGTTGGATGTTTGCTTCTAGACCTGGTCTTACTGCCATAAACATAAGAAACTGGATGGGAAATTTTCGTAAGATTAGAAATGTGGCTAAATATGCTGCCAGATTGGGGCAATCTTTTGGCTCATCAACAGAGACTCTAAGTGTCCCTCACAAGGATGTAGCACACATTCATGACGTTGAGCTGAGAGTCAATGGAAGGGAATATAACTTTTCAGATGGAATTGGGAAAATATCACCCGGATTTGCAAACAAGGTTGCCACAAAATGTCATATAAAAGGTCGACCTCCATCTGCATTCCAGATTAGATATGGAGGGTACAAAGGTGTAGTTGCAGTCGATCCAGAGATGACGGGTTCAGTAAAATTGGCACTGAGACCCAGCATGTGCAAGTATGAGTCCACTAACATAAAACTGGATGTCCTGTCCTGGAGCAAGTCTCAGCATTGCCATTTAAATAGACAATTAATAACACTTTTGTCTACACTTGGGATTCAAGATTTCATATTTGAAAGAAAGCAGAAAGAGATCATTAACCAGCTGGATACTATTGTGACAGATCGACTCAAGGCATGTGAAATACTAGACACTTTTTCGTCTGGAGAGATCACCCACATTCTGAAAGAAATGCTTATGGTTGGTTATAAACCTGACGCCGAGCCATTCCTGTCAAGAATGTTAAAAACACTCCGAGATTATAAATTGATGGAACTGAGGTATAAATCAAGAATCTATATTGAAAAGGGTAGGGCACTGATGGGATGCCTTGATGAAACTAGGACCCTGGAGTATGGTCAAGTATTCGTGCAGTATTCTCATCATAATTCCAAGCGAGGTAGATCTATTGCCAAGGGAAAGTTAATCGTCGCTAAAAACCCTTGCCTGCACCCAGGCGACATTCGTATCCTTGAGGCCGTAGATGCTCCTTCTTTGCGACGTATGGTGGACTGTGTTGTTTTCCCACAGAAAGGAATGAGGTAATCTGGGTTTCCGTCGTGTTTGTGGGTAACTTTTTGTATCTTATTTATCATACTACTAAACGAGCAATATTTAGAACAACTGTGATCTTTCAATTCTCAGAATGGAGATGGCACATCCATTGTTACTATAAGCTCGAATGCCAACTGATCTGTTGCCCTCCTAACAATTTTTAAACTGGAATCGCAGGCCTCATCCAAATGAATGTTCGGGGAGTGATTTAGATGGAGATATCTACTTTGTCTGTTGGGACCCAGATCTGATTCCTAATCGCCCATTCTCTCCCATGGATTATGCCCCTGCACCAAGCGTGTTGCTGGATCATGATGTGACAATTGAGGTACCTCACCAGCCATTTGATGTCACCACTCTCATCCTTGAACGTAAAGTTGCTCCCTCATAATCATTATCAAGCTTTCTTGGTGTCCAGATTCTCTCCTCCAGAATAATATAATTGAACCATAAGCTTCTCGGATATATTTTTTTTCTGATTTCTAACAGACGGCATCATTTTTAGAGCATGATTTAAATTTCTCTTTCAAAGAAACTGAGAAGAGCTTTCTTATTTCCCTTTATAGTATTGTATTTTTTGAGTTGATTCTTTTGTCATGCATGGTATGAAAGAAAGGATTGTGCCTTAAAATGATTTTTTTTATGATTCAGGAAGTTGAAGAGTACTTTGTCAACTACATGGTGAATGACAGCTTAGGAATCATTGCCAACACTCATACAGCTTTTGCAGACCAGAGCGAGAATAAGGCAATGAGTAATGAATGTGTACAGCTTGCTAAGCTATTCTCAGTTGCTGTTGATTTTCCCAAAACGGGTGCCCCTGCAGTTATACCAGCTAATCTTCATGCTAAAGAGTATCCAGATTTTATGGAAAAGCCAGTGGAGGCTTGTTATAAATCCCCTAATGTAATTGGAAAGATGTACCGTGAAGTGAAATCCATTACTGACAACTCTCAGTACAGAAAATACTTCTCTCTGGCGGATGCATTGGAGTCATATGATCGTGACATGGAAGTTGAAGGATTCGAGAATTACATAGATGATGCCTTCTATTTCAAAGACAGCTATGACAGAAAGCTAAGAGACCTGATGGCTTACTACAAGATCAAAAGGGAAGCGGAAATAATCAGTGGTAATATCATGAGCTTTGTGAAATCATTCAAAAAGAAACGGGATGCAGAGGCTATCAGTGAGGCTGTAAAGTCCTTGAGGAAGGAGGCACGGGGATGGTTCAATGAGAAGAGCATTTCAAACCGTGGACCAGATGACCCTTACGCAAAGGCTTCTGCCTGGTACTATGTAACTTATCATCCCAACTGCTGGGAATACTATGATGAGGTTTTGGAGAAGCATGAACATCAACTCAGCTTCCCGTGGTGTGTGTATGATAAACTGCTTCACATCAAGAAGGACAAAATGAAAAGAGGACAATCTTCTCATATGTCACAACTGGAACAACATTTTGCTAGTCTTCGCGTACTGTGAGATTTTGGTGTGTTCAGTTTGGCAAGGTATTGCTACAAATACTGCCTTCTTATGGTGTGTTCAGTTTGGTAAGGTATTGCTACAAATCCTACCTTTGTTGAAGGCTTTGCAATTTCTAACAAACGTCATTGCGTGCAAGTGTAAAAGCATACTTGTTATGGCTATGGTTGTGATTGAAATCATTATGTTTTGTGCCAATCATACTTGAAGCAGCAGCTAATTAAGGTGGTAGAAGTTGATGACTGAAATCTGCAAATCCCTTTAGTATAAAAACTCTGACGATATTGTTTGCAGGTAAAATGAAAACCAATTTGATCATTCACCTCAACATTGTCATATTTTCTAACACTGGGTAAACCTAAAGCATATTTATTTATTTCATTGTCTGGTCTGCCATCATCTGCTGTTTAAAGAGCTAGCTATCCCTTTCTATATTAAGTTCCTTCACTTTCATTGTATCTGCAGTTTCCTTATTCTCTTCTAAAGTGGCATGTTCTTTGATCAGATGTTTAATTTTCAGGTTCCTCAATTTATGAACCAATCTCCTTACAGTATTGATATATCCAAATAGGTTTCTCTATCCCTGCCTTTGTCATTGTCACTTAAATTTTGAACTGGAAAATTCCCAGTTCAAGGAAGTGGCTTCCATGAATAGTGCTAACTTTGATAAAATATATTTATTTAAGGGTGCATATGACAATTGGCCAAGCCAAGAAAAATACTCCCTCCATCCGTCAATATTTGTCTACTTTCCTTTTTGGGAGTTTCCTAATATTTGTCCACTTTTCTTTTATATACACCCAATAATCAAATCAATCACCTCGTTCCTACTAAATAAATTTATTTTTATTAAAAAAAATGTGCTTTCAATGATAAATAACTAATACTCGTGTGCGGGACCCACCACTTTTCTCTCTTTCTTCCCTCTTCTCTCTCATTGTCCTTTATTTACTTTTCTTAATTTCCGTGCAAACTATCCTTTTGGACAAACAAACCGGGACGGAGGGAGTAGTAACAAAGTCGGAAATTGCAACCCCTGTCGGTGATTTTCATATTCCATTTATGTGTCCCTTTCCCAATATTTACAGTGACAAGTTGACAGATAGACAGCTAAGCAAGTAGTTACTCCTCACCTCACTCATCACCCATCTTCCTCATTTTACTAGTCTATTTTAAATCCATGTCCTTATTACAACGTGAGAACATCTTAGTACCCATTTTCTCCCCATTATTGTAAAAATCCTATATATATATATTACCACCACCTCTGACCTCTCCCACATATTCCTAATCTCACCATTCCTCTCTCACTCTTCCCCTTCATCAACATTCAACACAAACCTCATAAACGAGAGAGAGAGAGGAGAAATTCAGCTGCTGCTGCTGCTTGATTCTATTTACACAAGGTAACCAATAATCAATCTATAAATCTTCATCCATCATGTTCGCTGATGTTGATCTTGGTTTCTTCTGGGTGTCGGTGGATTCATCCAGATCTTGCATTGGCATGCAATTTGGCATCTATTGCTCTAGATCTGGGTTTGTTTTTGCTGCTTTCGATTCAATGTGTTGATTGGTGATTTGGATACCCTTTTGGATTGCTGCAATTTGGGTGTTGGACATTTGTTTGCAATAGATGATTTCTTTGTGGTCTTTGGTTGATGGGGTTGCTTCTATGATTTGGGGAGTGATTGATTGGTTGCTTATTCATAATTGAGTTTCAGCTAACATTTTGGGTGATGGTGGCCTTTTTTTGCTTGGAAGTTTGTGCTTTTTTCCCTATTTCCGAGATTGTGGTTTGGTCTTTGTTTTCGTCACATTCCATTATTCAATTCTACATAACTAATCCAACTCAAACAGACATCATTGGCTTCACTTTGAAGCAAATTAAAATGCATTTTTTCTTTCTTTTGTTCCCTTCAAGACTAGGATTAATTCAGTTGCTGGTGTTGGACCAGTACTGCCTTTTTCCTTGTCATACTGTTTGATTTCATAGCGGCTACTGTCTCATAGGACTTATGGTTAGATCTCCGCCTAATTATCATGTGAAAAGCATTAAAGCTAGTGTTCAAATGGAAGCTGCACCTCAGCATTGTGTTCCTTTTTTTGGAACAATTAGTTTTCGTCAATACGGTTTCGTTAAGCTTTTTTAAAGGGCAGGAGATCTGGTTCCATGAAGTTTCCTGTGGCCAACTTTATCTCTTTTAAAATCTCTTATACATTTTCTTTTGCCAAAGCTAGTTGTTTATCTTTGATCTTATAATTTTTTGAGCATTGTTCTGTTTCTTTATGAACGAATTTATCTTTTTCTATGTGGCTTTTTCTTTAGTTGATATATAATTGACCTTTTAGAAAGCAAGGTTGTTGTGAAATTTTGAAAAAGTTGTCCCTTATTCTGTATGGCTGACTTTCCACTTTTTGAACTTGCCTAACAGCTTTACCTAACTTTAATAACAAGACCAGTTTTGCCACTCCAGACTCTGGCATTTACGTCAATTTCTTTATAGGTCCCCATCAAGCACTATTACATTGATGTCTTGGTTTGAAATGTCTTTGAATGCACCAATGCCTTAGATTTTCTGCTACTGCAATACGAGAATTTAAACTTATTTCTTTCGATTTTGCGTAGGCAATAGGCACATTCAACCAGCATGAAGTATAAGGATGAGAAGCCGTTGGTTCATCCAGACAAAAAGTCTCGATTCATCCGCGTGACACTTGTGTTCTTCGTCCTTTGTGGATTATCATTTTATCTCGGAGGTATTTTCTGTTCCGAGAAAGGCAGAGTTGATGAAACTGACGACGTTTCCAGAGCAGTAGATTCCGTGAAGGGCTCATCAGTCACTCCCCTCAAACTTAGATCCATCGCTTTCCCTGAGTGCAGTGCAGACTATCAAGACTACACTCCATGTACCGATCCTAGGGTAAGATTTTTTGTCATGTCCATCTTACTTTTAACCGATGCATTGCTCTAATATGTCATTGTTGTTATTGTTTTGGTATAGAGATGGAGGAAGTATGGTATGCATCGGCTCACTTTCATGGAGCGTCATTGCCCACCTATATTTGAGAGGAAAGTGTGCTTAGTCCCGCCTCCAGATGGTTACAAGCCTCCTATTAAGTGGCCGAAAAGCAGAGATATGTGCTGGTACAGGTATAATGTGACTTGTTAAACACGACTTTTGTTTTTCCTTTTAATCATATTGATAGTGAGTTCATACTTTCTAAAACCTTCGAAATTGCATTTGTTTCAGAAACGTTCCTTATGAATGGATTAACCAGCAAAAATCCAACCAACATTGGTTGAGGAAAGAAGGCGACAAGTTCCTCTTCCCCGGTGGAGGTACCATGTTTCCTAATGGAGTTGGTGCATATGTTGACTTGATGCAAGATCTGATCCCAGAAATGCAAGATGGTACTATTCGAACCGCCATCGACACCGGATGCGGGGTACTAATCGGTTTCTGTTGTATAGTTGTCTGTTTTTTATGGCGGTAAACCTTACTATGATTGATTATTTGAAACTAGGTTGCTAGCTGGGGTGGCGATCTATTAGATCGAGGAATTTTGACTGTCTCTCTTGCCCCACGAGATAACCATGAAGCTCAAGTTCAATTTGCTCTTGAGCGAGGGATCCCTGCAATCCTGGGCATCATTTCCACTCAACGACTTCCCTTCCCGTCAAGCTCATTTGATATGGCGCATTGCTCTAGATGCCTTATCCCGTGGACTGAATTCGGTAAGCCAACTTTCTCACACTACTTATTAAGTATGTAACTTATAACGTAGAACGATTCAGGAATGTTAGGCTTTGTTTCAGGCGGAATATACCTACTTGAAGTCGCCCGCATACTCCGTCCTGGAGGCTTCTGGGTTCTCTCTGGTCCACCGGTAAACTACGAGAACCGCTGGAGAGGCTGGAACACAACAGTGGAGGACCAAAAGTCAGACTACGACAAACTGCAAGATTTACTCACAGCAATGTGCTTCACATTGTACAAACAAAAGGATGACATCGCTGTGTGGAAAAAGGCTTCTGATAATTCATGTTACGATACTCAACTTTCCAACCCTGATGCCTACCCACCAAAATGTGATGACAGTCTCGAGCCAGATTCAGCCTGGTACACACCACTCCGTCCTTGTGTGGTTGTTCCAGCCCCAAAAGTCAAGAAATTGGCACTGGATGCTATTCCTAAATGGCCTGAGAGGCTGCATTCGACTCCTGAACGAATCGCAAATGTCCAGGGCGGAAATAACAATGCTTTCAAGCACGATGACAGTAAGTGGAAAGTGCGAGTCAAGCACTACAAGAAGTTGCTTCCTGACCTTGGAACTGACAAGATTCGAAATGTTATGGATATGAACACTGTCTATGGAGGTTTCGCAGCTGCTGTAATTTCCGATCCACTGTGGGTCATGAATGTGGTCTCGTCTTATGCTGAAAACACACTGCCCGTGGTCTATGACAGAGGTCTCATCGGAACCTACCACGATTGGTAAGTTTTTCTATATCGATATAACCTTAATTATTATAGTTGAGTACACAAATATCATATCGTTACTGATTCACTTTTTTGTTCACGGACAGGTGCGAAGCGTTCTCAACATATCCACGAACATATGATCTCCTTCTCCTCGACGATCTTTTCACTGCCGAGAGCCACAGGTAACTAACGTTTAATCTAAATGGCGGTATATAATAATATAATTTTCATTTGTTTCACATAATTATCTCGTCATATGACATGGATTTCCTGATCCATCTAGATGTGACATGAAGTTCGTCCTCATGGAGATGGACAGAATCCTACGTCCCACCGGATACGCCATCATCCGTGAATCCACCCAGTTTTCAGATGCTATTTCCACTATTTCCAAGGCCATGAGATGGAGCTGCAGAAAGGAAGACACTGAGAGCAAAACTGAAAATGAGAAAATTTTGGTCTGCCAGAAAAAGCTTTGGTACTCCTCGGAGAGTTCATGATGAGCCATTAGTGAACATAGTAACTGCCAAAAATCTCACGGAGAGTATACTACACATATTCAGAGATACATATAAAGAAGAAGGATATATTCATTGCCCAAAGTCGCGCTCAGAGCTGTTGGCGCCATCATGGTCATTCAAAAGCATGAGTTACCTGATTATAGATTTTCAATTGAAGATAGTCACCGCCTCAAATAATATGGTATTTTCTTTCTTTCCATAGTCGCTCGCTCTTATAAGGATACATATTCTTTACTACGCATTATTCCACAGGGCCTGTTTTCATCGATGTTATATCTTCTTTTTTTTCTTCTTCTTCTTTATTTCACTCAAAGGATAGCGCTATTAGTACAATGGTAAATGTAACGGATCGAAAAGGTACAATACCAATGTCAAAATTGTATTCATATTGTTAATCACATTTTATCAATGAAGGTAATCAGCTTATACAGTACATACTGTTTGACACTCGAGGACTAAAATTCTAGGAATTTCTTCTTCTTCATTTTTTGTGAAAAGATGATGATATCATTAATCAAAAAATAGGTACAACTACACCCCCAAACACAGCACAAAAAAGGACTCAGTACCTCTCAAAAATCTACAACGAACCAACAAAGACTAAACACAACTCAACGCTCAACTCAGTAAATTCACCCAAGTTCTCTATCCTGCAAACTGAACTTTCTACTCTCTAAACCTGCCAGCTTCACCTTCAAACCCCAAATAATCCTACTAGAAATATTTTGTACATTCAGGGCCGTGCCTGTAGTGTGGGCAAGTGGGGCACCCGCCCAGGGGCCCATTCTATGTGAGGGCCCATCAGTGGCACTATTTTACTATATACTTAATGATTTGATTTTAAAAAGTTAGTAGATGAAGCTAATTCCAACCATCAAACTTTAACCGTAGTCCGTAGATGAAAGTCAATAGCCATTTGGGCTACAATATTTTCCTGATTATGAATAGCCTTGACGTTTTATATCTAAATTTAAGGTTGAGATGTATGTCATTTCACTATCGATATTATATTAGACATAAAAATAGCTTATAATGAGTTAATATAATTGATTAATAAGTGTGAAGAAAATTATAGAAGATAATAAACTAACTTTGAAAAATATATTTCATGATATTAATTATGGAAAACGGACAAGTATAAACCGTATCTTTTTATTATATAAACTATAAACCATGTAAAATCATGACACATGTCAAGAGTAATATGATTTTTTCTAATTTCCAGTTTTATTGTCTAGTGATTTAGCTAGATGTTCATTGATATGATCAAATTATTACTTTTCGCTTCAGTTCATCTAAAATCATGAAGTTTTAATTTAAGTATTTTTATTTAAATATGGGCCCAAATTTTGATTTTGCCCAGGGGCCCCGAAAATCTCAGGAACGGCCCTGTGTACATTAAAACTTTCCTGTTTGAAGATGGTATTATTCCTAATCCTCCAGATCTCAAGCATAGATGTCGTGATCATCCTGGTCTGTACAAGCTTTTGATCTAATTCTACGAATTTCTTGTTACTCACGTATCCAGTCAATTTTATATCTTAATTCTTAAACTCGCAAGATAGCCTCGGTTCAAAGTCAAAAAGCCGAGTGAACCGATAATTGAACATAGAAGTTGAACCGAGAAGTAAGCCCAGCTAACCGGATGTTTTTTTTTGGAAAGGAAGATGATATCATTGATAAAAAAAGATAACAAACCAAACTCTGTAGAACCACGACCAAAAACCTCGAGGCACTCACAATGCCGACCAAAAAACTAACCAAAGAGAAGCAACCTGACCCAGCCGGAAAATCGGATAAACAAATTCACCAGCAATGAATTCGTGGATAAATTTGGAATCCACCAAGAAAATTTTGAAATCTACCAAAAATGAAAAACAAGTGTTTATTGATACGAATAAAAGATGAATAATTAAAACCCTAAGGTGGGTTTAAATAAGAAAATAAAAATAGAAAATAAAATCTAAAAGATAATGATACACTACTAAAGATAATGATATGGTGCTAAAGATAATGATATGCTGCTAAAAGATAGAGATTTGCTGATTCGGCCTACTAAGCGCGTTCGTTGGCCCGTTTCCACTCGAAATAAGGTCTCACGGCGGATTTCTAGACGCCGAACGCCAAATCTGTATTTTCCCGACAATGCCTTTTTTACGCGCCATCTGATCCTCAATCTGCCCTGCATCAGTCTCCTCCACATCTGAAGAACTCGACCCCGAGTTCTCTTCTGGACATAAAGCCTCCAACTTTGCTCGAACTGCCTCCTTAACATCAACAATCTCCTTGGCCATAGCCTTGGTAGGCACGTTATTCCCAACACCCATAGGCAACTTAATCACCAATGGATAGAAACACCGAGCCTCCTCCACATCTGCACTAAACTCCTACTCACTGTGCGTCATCACTAGAAAATTAGGCTGTTTACTCGGTTGCCTGGCAAAACTCGGACTAGGAGCCATCGCGATCTTATGCTTTTCCCACCGAAACATCATCACATTGTCATGTCCTCTATAAGTAGTCAAGATCATATTACCAAGGAAAATATAAACAACATAATAAAACGGTCATATCTAAATGTTTGTTGCTTTCGTGCAAGTGAAACTCGGCAAAGAGAACCTTCACTTCTGGCAAAAGTGGGTTGGTGTTGACTTTTTTTTTTAACTACACTGAGGCTCACACATCCAAGGAAGGATAGAAGTGGGTTGTTGTTGACTTAAAGATGATAATGATCCTCTTCTTCGGGATTGTCATCTCCTTTGGTGTCTCTTTGACTCTTTCCTAGGTCACCTCATATTTCATCCTTATAGAACCTCTCATTCATGGCAATGAAATCAAACTCTTCTTTAAAGTTCATCACTGGACGTGAGCTCCCTCTTCCCATTACTCGTGCACTCCCACGACCCCTGTTCTCAAAGTGTTGTTGATTCGAATTCCGGTCAGGCTTGGGAACAGATCTTGCTAGTACTGGTAATGGTAGTAATGGAGGCTGAGATGCAAATGCAACAGGTGATGCAGCTGCATCTATAAGTAAAGATGATGACACCAGAACCACCTCTACATCTTTCTGCTCCTTGGGTTGGGACTTCGCTGGGATGTTTGGAAGTGATTGAGTTGCATTTTTAGATACCGAAGCAGACTGTGCAAACTGTCCTGGGGTTACTAAATTAGGCATGGAAGCTGTTAAAGCCCTAGGCCTAGAAGATATGGGTTGAGATACACCTGAAATTAATGAGGTTGGAACTGATGTGGTTGTAGGATTAAGGGAAACTGGTGCAACTGCGGCATTCACATCTTGCTGAGGGACGCTCCCAGCGGGTTGCGCTTTCACCACCACGCTTTCCTCCTTGTCGCCAACTGCCGCCGAAGTTTCATGAGGTGGATACTTACGGAATGCTTGAAACCCCCAAGGGTTCCTCTCAATCAGTTTGTCTTCAGTGCGAAGTTGGATGCTGCTGCCACTGACCAAACAGTCTGCAACCCCATCTTTTCCTGAATTGAAACCTTCAAGCCGCTGATATACATGGCCACTTTCTGATTCTCTATTTCTTTCAGCCCGTTACGCTTGGATAGACGAAGGAACTCAACAGTATATTCTGCCACAGATCGCCTGCCCTGAACACAATCAAGGTACAACTTGTACAAGATCTGCTCATAATCCTCAGGCAAAAATTGGTCCAACATCAGTTGCTTCATTCGCCTCCACGTTCGGATAGGCGCCTTACCCTGCCGCCTCCTTTGGACCACGAGTTTATCCCATCACACGGCAGTGGTACCCTTCAATCGGATCGCCACCATCTTCACTTGTTTATTTTCTGGGACACCCCTGACGTCTAAAAATCTGTCCACCTAAATCTGCCAGTCAAGAAACTCTTCCACGGCCATGGTTCCATGAAACAGGGGAATATCAACTTTCACCCGATAATCACTATCATGTCTGTTCTCCTCTTCATCTCTTCCATTGTTCGCAGGATCCTCTTCACCCGAACTTGAGTCCTCAGTGACTATTGCACGCACACGCTCTACACGAGGAACTCTAACTGGCGCTTCCCTCTGGGCTCTCTCCTCTCCGCTATTCTGATTTCCTCTCGCTACCACTTCTGCCAACTAGGTTGACATATCAGCCATCTGTGTTGTTAAAACAGCCAGGGCTGCGGCTATGTTTGCGTTGACCCTCTCACCATCTGTTCTGGGTACGGGTTGATCTGCCATCTGATCAAGTTAAAAAAGAGACAGAGAAAGACCTGCTTTTGATACCAACTGACGCAGCGGGAAAATCGGATAAACGAATTCACCAGCAATGAATTCGTGGATAAGCTTGGAATCCACCAAGAAAGCTTGGAATCCACCAAGAAAGTTTTGGAATCCACCAAAAACGAAAAACAAGTGTTTATTGATACGAATAAAAGATGAATAACTAAAACCTTAATGTGGGTTTAAATAGAAAAATAAAAAAAGGAAATAAAATCTAAAAGATAATGATATGCTGCTAAAAGATAAAGATTTGCTGATTCGATCTGCTAAACGAGCCTGGAAGGCCTAAAAAGCTAATATATCACAGCTAAATATGTTGCGTTCGTTGGCCCGTTTCCACTCGAAATAAGGTCTCACGGTGGATTTCTAAACGCCGAACGCCAAATCTGTATTTTCCCGACATTGCCCTTTTTACGCGCCATCTGATCCTCAATCTGCCTTGCATCACAGCCTCTAACAGCCTAGGCTAACAAGCCAACCTCTATCTACTCATCTAACGTATTTACTATCCAAGCCTGCTAATTTCACCTTCAAACACCAAATAATACTCCTACTAATATTATTAAACGACACTCATATCTAAAAATGATCAGATTCCTTGCCTTCCAAATCCCATATACATAGAGGTGGTGATGCCGGCAGCAATCATTCTTGTTTGTAGGCAATTCTGGTTATGGTTATTGAACCATGGGATGAGGAGGTTTGATGAGTCGAGTTTTCGACTCATTAATGCCCGTTTTTCACTATAGCTTTAGTTCGATTTCGACTACTTTTTGATGTCATTTGATCCTTTTCTCGTGCATTTCAGGTACAAAGCAAGATGTCCCAGTGTCAAGAGCCATTGGAAGAAAACTCGGGAAAAATCGGTGTTTAGAGCAAAAGTTGGCAAAATTTGGTCTTCAGTCGATCGACTGGGAAGCTCCCCTGGTCCAGTCGATCGACTAAATGGACAAACAGGAGGAGCTGAAAATCGACCATCGCCAGTCGATCGACTGACCCTTTCAGTCGATCGACTGAAGAGTCCCCTGCCCAGAGCATGCAGATCACGTGACGATGAGTCGATCGATTGGATCTCAGTCGATCGACTAAATGGGCAAACAGGAGGTGCTGCAAATTGAGACTTGTCAGTCGATCGACTGGGATCCTACCCTGTTTCAGTCGATCGACTGATAACATGCTAGCCAAGCGACTTTTCTTCTTCCAGTCGATCGACTGGACCATCAGCCCAACTCCAGTCGATCGACTGGACCTGCTACAGTGCCGAATTTCTGACGAGCCTATAAATAGAAAGAGGCAAGTTTGACCTAAGAGGGGGGGATTTTTCTGGGAAAGAAGACAAAGGAAAGTGATCAAATCAAGGGTTTCATCATCATCAAACCAAGGAGGAATCAAGATCAAGGGAGTTTATTAGGACTAATCATCCTACTCTTTCCCTCTTCTTTTCTCCTAGATTTGCTTGTAAAAACCTACTCATCATGTTGTCTTACATGATGAGTGAGTAGTCTCCCTTGTGTTTTGAGGGGTTCTATGAACCTCCTTGCTACTCAATGATCATTGTGAACACATTTGAATAGATCTATTGAAGTTGATTTCATTTTTACTATGCTCTTTATGTTAGACATGTCTCTAAGTGTTTGATAAAATGCCTAAGTGACATGTTTATGTTAGAACTTTGATCTAAGTCTTGAGAGAGCTTAGGGATGGTTTTGATATAGTAAAATTGAACTAAACCTACATTTATGAGAGTAAATGCATGGTGAGAGGTGAACTAGAACTTTATGCATATAGCATTTATGAGAGTAAATGCTATATAGTGGATTAACACCCTTTAATTAGTGAGATCCTAATTAAGATGGCTTGATTGAGATTAGATACGCGTAATAGCCTAATACTTGATCTAGGCTGGGTTCAAAACCTATCAACTCTTAATTAATTGAACTCTTGTTTGCATGATCATTGAGAGATTGCCAAGGAGGGGATTAATCCCTCGAAACTCGCTTTTAATTGAATTCAATCCCTAAAACCACTTCATTCTTGTTTTACAATCATTGATAACTCAACCAATTCGAATTTTAGGAATTAGCCGAGTAAGAAAACTTGATTGAACTAGCGTGTAATCCATTTGCTCCCTTGGGTTCGACACCGGTCTTACCGATTGATTATAAATTGTTTTTGATCAACGTATGCTAAAAAGTACAACGATCAAAATGGCGCCGTTGCCGGGGAGCAATAGCTAGATTACCCCTAGGAAAATCATTTAGTACTCCGACTATTCCATGTTTTACTCTATTTTGCTTGTTACTTGCAATTCTTGAACCACTTCACTACGCTTACTTGTTTTAATTGGTTTCTCTTGTAGGTTCACTTCTTTTATGCCACCGAAAACCAAGAAACTTGCTCAAATCGTGGATAGAGACTTGAATCGACCCATAAGAGAACTAGTTGATCCTCCCGTTACAAGAAGTAAAACCAACAAGGACAAAGGTTCTACTTCTAATTCTCAAGCAACCATGGCCGAAAACAACAATTTACCACCCCCGCCCCCTCCTTACAACCGAAGGAACCAAGATCCTCCTCCTCAACAATTGCCCCTAGCTAGAAGGGCATTAAAGGACTATGCCGTTCCTACGGCGTATGGTTACCGTTCTCCCATCCAACTTCCCGCGGTTGACAACCGAGACTTCGATTTGAAGACGGCGCACATTCAAATGGTTCAAGCGAACCAATTCTCGGGGAGAGATAACGAGGACCCCAATTCTCATTTGACCACGTTTCTAGAGATATGTGCTACATTCAAAATAAATGGAGTCTCGGAGGATGCAAGGTTATTGAGGCTCTTTCCCTTCTCACTCACGGGAAAAGCGAAGGATTGGCTAAGGAGCCAAACTCCCGATAGCTTCACTACATGGGAAGAATTAGCCGTGGCTTTCTTGAATAAGTACTTCCCCCCTTCCAAGACGGCTTTCTATCGGAACCAAATCACCAACTTCTCGCAAATGGATGGGGAAAATCTATATGAGGCTTGGGAGCGATACAAGGAATATCAAAGGCTTTGTCCTCACCACAACCTTGATGATCTTCAAGTCTTCCATACTTTCTACCACGGGGTTGATGGGAACTCTCGTCTTGCTCTTGATACCGCTTCGGGTGGTGCTATAATGGACTTAGAACCGCATGAAGGATATGCGGTGATAGAGAAGATCACCAAAAATTACTTCATGTGGGGAAGCGAAAGAGGAAACCCGAGGAGAAGGCATGAAAGGCACGAGGTAAAAGCCGTGAGCTCTAGTGATTATGATGCTTTGAGGAAAGACTTTGAGAGCCTCTCGGATGAGGTGTTTAAGCTAAAACACCCGGAAAAAGAATCTTCAACGAGGCAAGGATGTGACATTTGTGAGGTGTACGAGCATGAAACTACTTCTTGCCCATTGGTTCAAAGGGACGTGCAAGGGCAAGGTTATGGAGAAGTCAATTTTGTGGGAGGAAACCAAAGTAGAGACTATGGAAGTAGTGCCAATCAAGGGCAAAGCTCTCAAGCCAATTATACTACACCTAGGTTCTCTGCGGGATGGAGAAATCACCCGAATTTCTCCTACAAAACCACTAATCCCACTCGCCCCGACTTTGGATCCACACCTCCCGGATTCGGTCCTAAACCTACTCAATCCAATCAAGGGTTCCAACCTAGGAACCAATATCAAAGTCAAGGACCGACTTTGCTTCAAAGGAATCAAAACCAAGGGCAACAATACCAAAGTCAAGCTCAAAGGGCCTATCAACAAGTTGAAGCCCCTCCACAACCTTCTAGTGAACTTTCCGGTGTTGAAGCCATGTTTGCCAAGCTCCTTGCAAACCAAGACAAGATGCAAGCACAAATCGAGAGGATGGAAACTCATAACAAAATGCTTGAAAGTCAAATTGCCCAACAAGCCGAGGCATCTACAAGGGCACCGGGCAAACTACCGGCTAGACCCGAACAAGGGAATAGAGAGTATTGTAATGCGGTAACCTTGAGAAGTGGGAAAGACTTAGAGGTAGAGCTACCTAAGAGGAAGAGAGTTACCTTTGATCTTGGAGGCCAAGCTAGTGCCGATATCGAAGAATTGGAAGAAGAGATCCCTAGTCCTCAAGTTGAGGAGGAAATCGAGGTGGAAAAGGAGAAAGCCGAACCTAGAGTCTACACTCCTCCTATTCCATTCCCTCAAAGGCTAAAGAAGAAAACAAATGATAAGCAATTCTCCAAGTTCGCGGAGATGATGAGGAAGCTTTATGTGACAATGCCCTTCACCGAGGTAATAACGCAAGCTCCTTCATATGCTCGTTTTCTAAAAGACATCATTACTTGTAGGAGGACTATCGAGGATGTCGATATGGTGTCCCTCAATGGAGAATGTAGTGCCATACTCCAACCACGCATGCCCCCAAAGCTTGAGGATCCCGGTAGCTTTTTCATTTCATGCTTTATTAATGATATTAAGATTGAACGAGCAATGTGTGACTTGGGTGCAAGTATATCGTTGATGCCTTATTCTTTGTGTAAAAAGCTAAATATGGGTGAGCCTAAACCAACTAGCATGATTCTAAGGCTCGCGGACCGCTCCTCAAGATTCCCTAAGGGAGTCCTAAAGGATGTCCCGGTTAGAGTAGGGAATTTCTATATTCCGGGGGATTTCGTGGTGCTAGAGATGGAGGAGGACAATGAAATTCCCATTCTATTGGGAAGGCCCTTCCTCTACACCGCGGGGGCTATTTTTGATACGACTAAGGGGTCAATTACCATGAGGGTAGGAGATGAGGAAATTGAGTTTAATCTTGAAAAAGCACAACAAGGTCCTAATTCTACAATGACTTGTAATTATCTTGACCTAGTTGATACTTATGAATTGTATGATGTGCCTAACCTTCTCATGAGTGCAATTGACCTTGACAATGAGCTTCCCGACATTGGCGATTGTTGGGCTATCTTAGAGGAGGAATGTGAAGAAGGGACTCTAAGCGACAAAGGTAAGGAGTCTTGTTCGGTAGAGCTTAAAGCTCTACCAACAAGCCTAAGGTATGAGTTCTTAGGCCCAAATTCTAGCTTGCCTATCATTGTTAATGCTTCTTTGAATGATGTTGAAACCTCTAAATTGCTTGATGTGGTTAGAGAACATAAGGATGCCATTGGCTACTCTATTGATGACTTGAAGGGAATAAGCCCAAATTTATGCATGCATGAAATCAATTTAGAGAGTGATAGTATGCCATCTAGGGAGAGAGCTAGGAGGTTGAATCCTATTGTGGGGGAGGTTGTTAAGAAAGAGGTCCTTAAATTGCTTGATGCGGGAATTATTTTCCCCGTTGCGGACTCTAAGTGGGTGAGCCCCATTCATGTAGTGCCGAAAAAGGGAGGAATGACCGTTATTAAAAATGAGAAGAATGAACTAATCCCCACAAGAACGGTAACCGGGTGGCGTATGTGTGTGGACTATAGAAAACTTAACCAAGCCACTAAGAAAGATCACTTCCCCCTTCCTTTTATTGATCAAATGTTGGAAAGACTAGCTAAGCATGACTATTTTTGCTATCTTGACGGGTATAGTGGATTCTTCCAAATCCCTATTCACCCCCAAGATCAAGAGAAAACGACCTTCACTTGTCCCTATGGAACATTTGCCTATCGGCGAATGCCCTTTGGACTTTGTAATGCGCCCGGTACTTTTCAACGATGCATGATGGCTATTTTTTCGGAGTTTATTGAAAAGATTATGGAAGTGTTTATGGATGACTTTTCCGTTTATGGTTCCTCTTTTGATGATTGTTTAGCCAATTTGGCTAAAGTGTTAAAAAGATGTATTGAGACGAACCTTGTACTAAATTGGGAAAAATGTCATTTCATGGTGCAGGAGGGAATTGTGCTTGGACATTTGGTGTCGAAAAGGGGAATTGAGGTGGACAAAGCCAAGATAGAAGTCATGGAGAAATTGCCACCTCCAAGAGACGTAAAAGGAATAAGGAGCTTTCTTGGCCACGCCGGTTTCTATCGAAGGTTCATTAAGGATTTCTCGAAGATTGCCAAGCCCTTGACAAATCTATTGTGCAACGATACCAAATTTCATTTTGATGAAGATTGCTTAGTAGCCTTCAAGAAGTTGAAAGAGGCATTGATTTCGGCTCCTATTATTCAACCCCCTAGGTGGGATTTGCCATTTGAGCTTATGTGCGACGCTAGTGACTACGCCATTGGGGCGGTTCTTGGGCAAAGGGTGGATAAGAAGCTTCATGCCATCCACTACACAAGCAAAGTTCTCAATGGAGCCCAATTGAATTATACTACTACCGAGAAAGAACTTCTTGCTATCGTGTACGCTTTCGATAAGTTCCGTCCATACCTTGTGGCTTCAAAGGTTATAGTATTCACGGATCATGCGGCTATTAAATATCTCTTAGCAAAGAAGGACTCTAAGCCTAGATTGATAAGATGGATTCTATTGCTTCAAGAATTTGACATAGAGATCAAGGATAAAAAGGGAGTAGAAAATGTGGTAGCCGACCACCTATCAAGGCTAGGGGAAAATGAAGAGATTGAAGTGGATGCTAGACCGGTGAATGATTCATTTATTGGAGAGCAACTCATGAGAGTTGAGGCGGAGGCCCTTCCTTGGTACGCGGATTTCGTAAATTTCGTGGTTTGTGGGATTATTCCCCACGATATGAACCACCATCAAAGGAGGAAGTTCCTTTCCGAGACCAAGAGGTACTATTGGGATGAGCCCTACCTTTATAGGCTTTGCGCGGATGGGCTATATAGGACTTGTGTCGCCGAAGAGGAAATGAGAGAAATTCTTTACCATTGTCACTCTTCTCAATATGGAGGACATGGTAGTGGAGCAAAAACCGCGTCAAAGGTACTACAATGCGGCTTTTATTGGCCTACTCTCTTTGGTGATGCCTATGAGTTCGCGAAAGCATGTGATCAATGTCAAAGGACCGGCAATATCTCAAAGAGGCATGAAATGCCCCAACAAAGCATCCTCCCGGTCGAGATATTTGACGTATGGGGCATCGACTATATGGGCCCCTTTCCTTCTTCATTTGGGAACCGACTCATATTAGTGGCGGTTGATTACGTCTCAAAATGGGTTGAAGCCGTCGCTTCCCCCACTTGTGATGCCAAGGTGGTCACGAAACTATTCAAGAAAATCATCTTTCCGAGATTTGGGGTGCCAAGGACCGTTATAAGTGATGGTGGTTCGCATTTCAAGGAGAGACATTTCGAGGCCTTACTTCGCAAATATGGAGTTAGTCACAAAGTTGCCACTCCTTATCACCCACAAACTAGTGGGCAAGTGGAAATTTCAAATCGAGAGATCAAGGCAATCTTGATGAAAATCGTGGGGAGCTCAAGAAAAGATTGGTCATCGAAGCTAGATGACGCTCTATGGGCCTATCGTACGGCATTCAAAACCCCTATTGGAATGTCTCCCTATCGCCTTATTTATGGGAAGCCGTGCCACTTGCCGGTGGAATTGGAATACAAGGCGATGTGGGCAATCAAAACGTTGAATATGGATTTACAAATGGCGGGAGACCATAGGGTGCTTCAACTCCATGAGTGAGAAGAAATAAGGAATGAGGCCTACGAAAGTGCTAGGATCTATAAAGAGAAGACCAAGAAATGGCACGACAAAAGGATACTTCGTCGCGAATTCAAGAAGGGAGAGAAGGTCTTGCTCTTTAATTCTAGGCTTAAGCTATTTCCGGGAAAGTTGAGGAGCCGATGGAGTGGCCCATTTATCGTCCACAAGCCTTACGAAGATGGCCATGTTGAATTGCTAAACAATGATGGGACTACTTTCACGGCGAATGGACAAAGGCTAAAGCACTATAGAGAAGGACTTCGTGACGAGCATAATGTCACATTCCCCTTGACCGACCCATAGAGTGCCTTATTCCGCTTGAGGAGGGATCCTAGCTATGGACTCCTCAAGTGTGCTTCTTAGTGAGAAAAGGATCGGCTCGGTCTTTGCCAAGACGTTAAACTAGGCACCTCACGGGAGGTACCCCGGTTTGTGAGTTGTCTATCTATGCACAAGTAATTTTCATGTATGTGTAGCATGCATTTTGTGAACTTGATATGGCTTGGTGATTGGGATGATTTTATATGCTTGATTTGGGTGTGTGTGATGTGATATGAGGCTTGCATGAATTTTCTTGATTTTGAGTAAAAATTTTAAGTGTGGAGTCGGGATTAATTGGAAATCGGAAAAGTTTTTCAAGCAAAAATCAGGGTTCAGTCGATCGACTGGAGTAAAGCTATAGCCCAGTCGATCGACTAAATGGTGTTTCAGGAGCTCCTGTTTTTCGTGCATTCTCAGTCGATCGACTGGGCTTTCAGTCGATCGACTTAGAATCCCCTATCCAAATCCCAGCCTCTCCTCCCTTCTTCTTCATTTCGAACGAAACCCTAATTCCCTAAACCTCCAAAATCCAAACTCCGACCACCACCAATCCGCGCCGCTCATCTCGCCGCAGCACCGCCTTAGCCTCGCCGTTCCATCGCCGTCAAGCCGCCCTCAAACCGCCACCAAAAATCCCTCCAAAAATCGATTTCCGACCGGAAATCTCCACCGCCGCCGATCTCCCTCCTCCGCCATCCGTTCTGTCCGATTCCACCACCATTCAACTCCTATCTACCCCGCCTACAAACCCCACCCATCAATTCGAGTCAAAAATCCCTCCGGCGAGAACCCCCAAATTCGACCTAACCAGCTCGGATTTCAACCTCCAGTCGATCGACTGGAATTCCAGTTCCATCTCAGTCGATCGACTCGATCGCAATTCAGTGCAGTTTTTGAGTTTTTGCTCAATTTGACTCAGGCCTCCATTTCCAAGTGCACTATGGGTCGCGCCGATTCATCTTCCAGTTCGAAAGCAAAAGGAAAGGGGATCGCTCACGAGCCCTCGCTCGATGAGCAAATTGACGACTTTACACTTGAGGGCGAGGATGATAGACCACTTGTTACCCGCAAGAGGAGATTGTTGAGGGGCTCACTTGCCGATGTTAGCTCGGGATCAGACGAGGAGAATGAGGCCGCGCCGGCTTCCCCGCCTCCCCTAAAGAAGAAAAAGCCTCAACCGAGGAAGCCGGCACCGAAGAGGAGAGCGCCCGTGCCTCCCGCCCCCAGAGCCCCCTCGCCTCCAGTGCCTAGAGTGCCCTCCCCTGCTGCAGCTCCTCCCTCCATGGCCATTGTGCCGATTGTGCCCCAAGTGGAGCCTTATGAGGGACCGATGCCCATTCCGGTCCCCTATCCATTCTCGGTTCCATTGGTGTTTAGGGACGAGAAGCACCGGGCTCATCACGCTACTATTACCTCGAAGAAGAAGAAGGCCATCCCGACATTGTACCTAGACATGGGCTTGCTTCGTGGCATCGACGAAGTGGTAGCTACCGAGGTACAATCTCGTCTCACACAACATGGTTTATCTTTTCTATTTTGTGATGATCCGGGCTCCTACCAGAGGGTAGTTGAGGAGTTTTTGTGCTCGTTTGAGTCGGTGAAGGAGAGAATGGGGGATGATGGGTCCTCAGTTTATTATTGGAAGTTTATGATGGGAGGAAGGGATTTCCGGATCAGGGAGAGTACGATCCGAGAGTGGTTTGGTTTTCCACAGCCTGTGGCCTCACCCCGGGTATTCACTGAGCACAACCAATCCAGACTTTGGAAGAGGATTTCCGGTAGGAATGAGTGGTTCGTGTCTTCATATAACTCTTCTGCGATCGTTGACCCAGTTTGGAAGATTATGCACCATGTCATTGCTATTGATTTTAACACGAGGACGGAGAGGGCTAGGAAAGTTACTTTCCCTGATATGGACCTCATGGTTGCCATGGATCACGGGGAGGCCATTGATTGGCTAGCGGTTCTCATCAACCGGTTTAAGACCGTTGTGAAGCCGAGCACGAGGAACAAGAGCATGGGGGGTGGCTCTTTGATTACATTGATAGCCCAAAGGTGTAACTTCACCTTTGGCCATGAGGGTAGTGAGGCCCCTGCTAGGAGCAAGCTTGACATTGATTTGATGAAAAATATGCATATGGTCAAGCGGGATGGTAAGACATGGCGTAGTGACCCGTCACCTCACGTGGAGGATCTTGTGACCGCCGCTACCGCGAGGAGGAGAGCCTTCAAGCAGCAGCACCCACTCTACTGTCTCGCCCACCTCTCCCCCTCTCCCTCTCCTCCCGGTTCACCTCCTCCAGCAGACGCTCCTGAGGGACAGGAAGATGGAGATCTCCCCGCAGATGATGATGAGCCACTCCCTGCAGAGCCAGCAGCCGATGTTCCCCCTCCAGTCGTTGATGACTTAGCGAAGTGGAGGCAGAGTGTTACATCGGGGATTGCTCGTTTATCGACCGAGGTGTCAGATTTGAGGAGCGGATTGACTCGCTTAGAGGACTTTGTCCGAGAGTCTGATGCTAGAGCCCGCCGGGAGTGGGAGTGGCTGAGATCCACGGTTTTATCGTTCGGCAGAGGCTCCGGCACTCCAGTTGCCACTCCACTCGCTCCTGAGTTCTCAGCACCGCATGGCGCCTCCCCACTACCTTTCTCGTCAGTTTCAGCATTCGGGGAGGCGGGTACTCCACTCCCAGGAGAGACGATCCCCTACGTGGATTCTGCTTTAGGCGATAGCCCTCTTTTCCCCGGTGTCACGCAGCCGCTTGAGGACGATGGAGTCGTTGATTCAGCTAGGAGGACACCTCCGGGAGACGACGAGGCTACATCTTAGTCCATGCTTCATTTCTTTTTCCACATGTGTATTATCCTTATTTGACTTGTTGCATTGGATGTTGATTTGGATGATAAGTCGCCTTTTGGCGCATTTTTGGTGATGTATGCTATTTTGGTGATATCTATCCTTTCTTGCCTATTGGTTGTATGCTATATTCTTATGATGATATTGGAGGTGTTTACCATTTATACTGTTCACTCTACAGGATATACATTCACATTTTCTTATCATGTCTAAAACACCCTCTTATATCTACACTTGCAACCAAAAGGCTATTTCTCGCTCTTATGGATTATATCACCGGCACTTCAAATGAGGGGAGTTCCTATGCGCCTTTGCCTTTATTTTATCTTTTTTTTTTGCGCTTAGGGACTAAGCTTGAATTAAGTGTGGAGTGGTTTTGATGCGCATAGTTCACATGATTGCATGCTATACATATCATTTCTAGATGGACACTTGCATACTTGCATATCGTCCCAACATGAGAGTGTTTTTAACCGCATAGGCTTGTGATTTTAAATTCTAAATCCCTATAGATCGCATCTAGCCTATGTGCCACATTTACCGACCTAGTCCTTTGAAGCTTGCATTCTTGAGAATCAATATCATTGCTACATCTTGACTATCCAACTTTCTAAGTATTTTTGTTTCAACACCTTGGATCAAGCTAGCAAGCACTTTTAAAAATCGTTGTGAAAAACTTAGATCATTTGAATGCTCTTTGGTGACTTGAGTTCTCTAACATAGTGCCTTGTTCATGATTAATTCCCGCACATCCCTTACAAATTTTGAACATATTGTCAAGTTTTAAGTGTGGAGTCATTACCAAAAAAAAAAGGTGAAAGAAGAGCAAATGCCGGGGGTTAGGGAGGTAAGTCCCCCCTCGAAAGCATTTGTCTCAATAAGAAAATGAGAAGCACTTACGACTTGACCCTATGTTCCTCCATCATTCTATATTTGTGCGGGATTAGTCATTTCCATCGTGTGCTTGTTAGAATAATTCTTGGACGACCCACGTGCTTGCACGGGAGTATCCACTTGGTCTATGCTTGTTTATTAAGAAACATTGGTGTCGAACTCCACTTCCCTTATGGATTACGGCTTAAGCGCCTAAAACTTGGGAATGAGTTTCTTGCCGCGAGCCCATGGACTAGCCCTAGCTAGCATAGGTGAGCGGTTGACACTCTATCGTGCAAGCTATAAGCCTTACTTCTATTTTGTTGCTTCGAAAATGAGTAGAATTTTGGATAGTCTCTTCATAGCCCTAGTATTGACGCTCTTGAATGCACGTCGAAAAAGTTACTCAAAAGGTTGAGAAAGCTCTTTTTATGATATTGTGGCGCTAGTCTAGCTTGAGGTGAGGGATTGGTTTTGAAAAATCGTAGCCTTGGTTGAGCACTCTTGCATTCACTCTTATGGGACATGTGCATATATGGGATTTGTGAGTATTCCCTTTTCTGAAAACTCTCACGAGACTATAACTCGTCCACTAGGGTAGCCTAGGGGTTTAAAGGCTTAATGCATATGCTAAATGCATTCGTAACTCCTACGAAAAGGAGCTAGTTAGATTGTATATACTTGTCATTTACTTTTCAATAACATGTTTAGAAATAAGAATCGAGACCTCGTGAAATCTAGTGTGGCAAATGCACGAAAAATATAGCACCACTAGCATTTCGACATTTGCACTTCCTTGGCATATGTGCATACTTTGTTCGGGACGAGCAAAGCTTAAGTGTGGAGTGTTGATGAGTCGAGTTTTCGACTCATTAATGCCCATTTTTCACTATAGCTTTAGTTCGATTCCGACTACTTTTTGATGTCATTTGATCCTTTTCTCGTGCATTTCAGGTACAAAGCAAGATGTCCCAGTGTCAAGAGCCATTGGAAGAAAACTCGGGAAAAATTGGTGTTTAGAGCAAAAGTTGGCAAAATTTGGTCTTCAGTCGATCGACTGGGAAGCTCCCCTGGTCCAGTCGATCGACTAAATGGACAAATAGGAGGAGCTGAAAATCGACCATCGCCAGTCGATCGACTGACCCTTTCAGTCGATCGACTGAAGAGTCCCCTGCCCAGAGCATGCAGATCACGTGACGATGAGTCGATCGATTGGATCTCAGTCGATCGACTAAATGGGCAAACAGGAGGTGCTGCAAATTGAGACTTGTCAGTCGATCGACTGGGATCCTACCCTGTTTCAGTCGATCGACTGATAACATGCTAGCCAAGCGACTTTTCTTCTTCCAGTCGATCGACTGGACCATCAGCCCAACTCCAGTCGATCGACTGGACCTGCTACAGTGCCGAATTTCTGACGAGCCTATAAATAGAAAGAGGCAAGTTTGACCTAAGAGGGGGGGATTTTTCTGGGAAAGAAGACAAAGGAAAGTGATCAAATCAAGGGTTTCATCATCATCAAACCAAGGAGGAATCAAGATCAAGGGAGTTTATTAGGACTAATCATCCTACTCTTTCCCTCTTCTTTTCTCCTAGATTTGCTTGTAAAAACCTACTCATCATGTTGTCTTACATGATGAGTGAGTAGTCTCCCTTGTGTTTTGAGGGGTTCTATGAACCTCCTTGGTACTCAATGATCATTGTGAACACATTTGAATAGATCTATTGAAGTTGATTTCATTTTTACTATGCTCTTTATGTTAGACATGTCTCTAAGTGTTTGATAAAATGCCTAAGTGACATGTTTATGTTAGAACTTTGATCTAAGTCTTGAGAGAGCTTAGGGATGGTTTTGATATAGTAAAATTGAACTAAACCTACATTTATGAGAGTAAATGCATGGTGAGAGGTGAACTAGAACTTTATGCATATAGCATTTATGAGAGTAAATGCTATATAGTGGATTAACACCCTTTAATTAGTGAGATCCTAATTAAGATGGCTTGATTGAGATTAGATACGCGTAATAGCCTAATACTTGATCTAGGCTGGGTTCAAAACCTATCAACTCTTAATTAATTGAACTCTTGTTTGCATGATCATTGAGAGATTGCCAAGGAGGGGATTAATCCCTCGAAACTCGCTTTTAATTGAATTCAATCCCTAAAACCACTTCATTCTTGTTTTACAATCATTGATAACTCAACCAATTCGAATTTTAGGAATTAGCCGAGTAAGAAAACTTGATTGAACTAGCGTGTAATCCATTTGCTCCCTTGGGTTCGACACCGGTCTTACCGGTTGATTATAAATTGTTTTTGATCAACGTATGCTAAAAAGTACAACGATCAAGGTTCCATTGGTTGGTCCATCTAATCTATGTGATGGATTTTCTTCCTTTTTCATTAATCTAGAATCTAAGGTTTCCTCTGTTTCAAGCTCTTCTGCAAATAGGAATGCAAACAAGATGATACATTCACTAGCTACTCGTGAATGAACTTGGTCAAAACTCGACTCAATCTTAAACGAGTCAAGCTCGAACATGAATTTAAAGTTCGTTAAATAAACGAGCCAAGTACGAGCAAGAGGGTGCTCGGCTAGTTTATGATTGCGAACAACTCGTTAACATACTCAATTAACACTCGTTTATATACTCGATTAAAACTATTATATCGTTTGAAACTTTTTAATGAGCTCGATTAAAGTAATTTTGCACACTTTAAAATACCTTTTCAGTGAAAGCCCATTTCAACTCGTGAAAAGCTCGACTAAAGTTCGCTAAAACTCTTGAAAAGCTTGACTGAAGCTTGCTCCAACTCGTAAAAAGCTCGACTAAAGTTCGTTAATAGTAAATTTATATTACTTTAATTATTCGTATAAAGCTCGAGCTCGGCTCAAAACTCGTGAAAATGAAACGAGCCAAATTCGAACACATGTTTTCAAAACTCGATAATACTCGGCTCGAATTCAGACTCATCAAATTTTAAACAAACCAAGCTTGAGCAACCTAAATACTCGACTGGACTTGTTTGCAACCTCAATAATAGAGAACGGGTTAAGGTTTTAGGATTTTAGGGTTCATCATGAAAATGAAAATGTAACATGAAAGTTACATGCAACTTATATATGACAAATCTCTTATAAAGTAGAGGCCAGATCTGGTGCAAAATACAAAATAATCTGATCCATCAATTTGCATAATCCCGTGGACGTAAATTAATGAGATTAAAATAATTAATAAATGTATTTTGAGCGTGTATTACTCAGTCAAAGGGCATAATAGACCCCAAAAAAATCTAAAATCTAGAGCGTCGTCATCGTCCATGGATGAGAAAAGGATTCGTTGTCCATGGTGTCGTCGATGGCGTCGTAGGCGTCAAACAACAACAGAGGCCGGATCGGATCGGAATCGTCGTCGTCGTCGTCCAGAGGCCAGATCGGATCGAAAACAAGTTTCTCTTTTGGGATGACGAACTACAAAATCAGATCGGAATCGTCGTCGTCCATAGCCTTTAAACAAAAGCCGGATCGGATCGGAATTTTGGAAAATCAGATCGGAATTGATTGGGATGACAAACTACAAAAATAGTCATGACGAACTATAAAATTGGCATGACGAATTATAAGAATCAGACTTAATTCGATCAAATTGAAGGAGTAAAACTTCGTTGAACTCAATTGTTCACACTCTGGATCATCTTCGACATCAATGTAACTCAAAACAAAATGCAATCGACAGTTTTCGACCAGAATAATTCAAATATGTTCATGACGAACTATAAATGATTACAACGAACTATAAAATGATACAGTCAAGTTTGGACAATTTTTAGTTTATTTTTGATGAATTATTGCATAATTCGTCGAAATGAACTACAATTCGTCAGAATTTTTGATGAATTATAGTCAATTTTGACAAACTATGACATAATTCGTCAAAATTGACTATAATTCGTCATCTCCGGCAAACGCGACAAAACATCTCCCCCTCGATTCGTCATCTCTGGCAGACGCGATACAACATCTCCTCCTCTTGCTTCGTCCTTCCATCATCGTCGTCCATATATAACTTGACCTCTGCAATCCCTCACCTCCACAGCCATGTTGAACACCTTATTATCATCGACGTCGTTCTCCGGTAAGACAGATCCGTCGTCGCTGCAATCCCCCAATTAGTCGATCGTCCATCGTCGCTTCAGATCCGTTGTTCGTCGTCCGTCGTCCGCCATAAGACAGAGCTTATTGTTGCAATGAAACAATACAAGGTATGCCATATTTGTCCTTTCCACATTAAAATTTGAAATTAAACTGTTTATTTGCAATTAATCAGTACCATCCATTTGATTAAATGAAGAGTGGAGATCATTTTGTATATTTTACAATAATTATGACGTTGCACCTGATCCTAAACCTGTATATATATATATAGGAGCGCTCAAATGTTATGGCCAAATTAATGTGTTATGTGTTACGGAGATTCTGATTGGTTATTGAAAATCAAGGAACCAATCAGAAGCGAGGAACACCGTAACTACGGTGCACCCTCACCCACACAACCCACCCATGCTTTGGAGGTGCACCATAAGCCCCGTGTTACTCGCTTCTGATTGGTTCCTTCTTTTCATCAACCAATCAGAACTTCATAACACATAACACATTAGCAACCCATAACATTTGAGCGCGCCCCTATATATATATATATATAGAGAAGCGCTCAAATGAGAACACCTTCTAACTCTAAGAACATGAGAACACCAATGAGGTTACGCCACGTGTCCCACTACCCAACCCCCCCCCCCCCCGTGCTTTGTGGGTGCGCCACGTGTCCAAATAGTAAAACCCACTACTTTTCAAAAAGCAAACAGTAAAACCCACTACACAATTCCTGCACTATTCACTGTCACATCATCAAAATGAGTGGCTCACAATGGTTCTTATGTTCTTAGCCTAAGAAGTGTTCTCATTTGAGCGCGCCCCTATATATATATATATATATGGGCGCGCTCAAATGTTATGGGTTGTTAATGTGTTATGTGTTATGAAGGTTTTGATTGGTTGATAGTGGTAGGAATAGTGCCGGAATAGTGTTTTGGTAGTGGGATTTCACTGTTTGCTTTTTACTGTTGATAGTGGGTTTACTATTTGGACACGTGGCGCACCCACAAAGCACGGGGGGTTGGATGTGTGGCTAAGATTGGTGTAACACATAACACATTAATTTGGGTGTAACATTTGAGCGCTCCTCTATATATATATATATTCAGAGGAGAAAAGATCACATGAGAAGTGATAGTTATGGTGAGAAATGAGAACTAATCTCATCCGTTCATCTTTGTTATCAATGGTTAGGATTAGATTTAATTAGATTTAATTAAATTACATTAAATTACATAATTTGTACATTTTCAAATGATTCTTCGTAGCAGTACATTATTCGTACCTTTTCAAAAGATTTTTCGTAGCATGCATATACATGAAGCTACGAAGAATCCTTTGAAAATGTACGAATAATGTACTAGTTCTCATTTCTCACTATAACTACCACTTCTCACTGGAACTGAACTCATATTCAGAGTTACATAAAAAGAGAGGAGCAAGCTTAGCCCAGTGGGGCAGCTTTCCCGTCGCCTTTGTGCCCTCCCGGGTTCGACTCCTCCTAATAGCTACTAACCAACTGACCCATGTAATAAAAAAAAGAGTTACATAAAAAGAAAAAAATTCATCACCCAAAATCGAAGATCACTCAAAGGCTGCGTACAAACATGAGTCACCAGATTAAAGATTTTTCGATTGAAGATAGCCGCCTCATTATGGTATTTCATTTTCGTTCACTCTCGCTTACTATCTTATATGTACACATATTTCTACTATTCACTCGGCCGGGATTACTCTTATTTGCCTCTCTTTTTTCATTTATATTGTTATATCAAAAAAAATTCCACCGGATCGAGTTAGTCCTTTTTGTTTGATAGAGTATCAAGTTATCTATCATTTAGTCATGACTCATGATCAATTTGGTCGTGTACAATGTACATCACACTCATGAGTCATGACCAAACATAAACTTCATCATCGGTCTCTCTTATTTCTATGTAATAGAAGCATTTAAATATCAAAATGTATCTCCACTTATATTTCTTCATAAAATTATGAATATTGGTGATTATTTTAATTTTTAATATTTTATAATTTTCAAGATATATTCATTGCAATATCTGGATTTAAACTGATAAAGTTCTGATGCGTGACAGATGTTACATTATGATTGGTTCAACTCTCATGACTAAAACTAAAAAAAGATCATAAGATGAACAAATTTTGATTTGGTCATGAGATAATTTTTTCTATGACTAGAAAAATCATGATGGAGATGCACAAATATTTAGATACTACTACTAGTATACTACACTTTGCTTTGACACTCGAGGGTCAAGATTTCTAAAATCCTTTTATCAAAATGAAAAAATCTAAAATCCCTTCTTTTTTGGAAAGTAAATCCTACCAATTACGTGGGACGCAAGAAACCGGTCAAATTTGTATTGTAATTTTCTCAACAACAACAAAGTCGGTACAAACCGGCTCCCTATGAACCGAAACTGAAAATAGGGTTGTAGATCAAGAATGGGAATCTCATCTGGGATAATAAAAAAGCTGGTCAAATCTCAACCCAGACTAATTTTCGTTAAACCGAGTGGACCAGGATTGAAACTAGGGCTGTACAGTAGAACCGGCCAATAGGCCGAGTGGACCCCGTATTGTGCTCCGGGGTAGACCTGCACAAATCCGGGCCGGCCCGACCGCCTGATCCGCCCGCCCGGTCAATAAAACGGGCTTGGACAAGCATATTAGCCCGACGGACCGGGCCCGGTCTGGCCCGTATTTCTTTCGGGTCGGGCTCGGACACACATTTAAGCCCGAACCGAGCTAATTGGCCCGCCCATTAACCCGCTACAAATTAAACCTTAATTTTTATTTTATTTTTTAAAAAGGAAACTAATACTTAATTGTAATTAGTAAGAAATAAATAAATATTTATAATATGTGTTCTTGAAATCGAAAAGAAATAAACTCCAAAAATAAAATTGTTGAAAATTTTAACAATCAAAATTACTCCCAACATTCCACATTAAAAACTTTTCTTAAATATTTTATGATGCTTTGGAAATATTTTACTTCAATGTCGCGATTTTTTTGCATCCATCTATTATGTTACATCATTGTAATATATTGTTGTTGTGCAAAAAAATTATTTTAGTTTTATTTAAATTATACATGAAAATTAAAATGTAGCGATACATATTTGTAGCGGGTTGGCCCGATGGGTAACCCGGCCCGGTACATGGGCGGACTTGAACAAGATTATTAGCCCGAATTAACCGGGCCGATTTAGCCCGACCCGACTATATGGACTATAAAAAATTAAAAAGCCCGGTCCGAAACCGGCCCGAGCCCGCATTTGTGCAGGTCTACTCCGGGGAGACCGAACCAATTAACATCTTGGTGATTGTGACGTTTTCTTCCGCTTCATTTTTTTCTAGGGTTTCCTTCAAAGTCCCCAGTCAAGCATTCCCACCTCCACCAAAATGGAGTCATCAAAACGGATTAATACCAACCCGACCACTCCAAAAACAATCCTCCACTTACCTTCTGATACGCTGCTGCTGATTCTGTCGCTATTGGACCAGAGCGATCTCCGTTCCCTCTCTCTCGTCTCCAAACCGTTTCCCGTCCTCTCCGATCACTTCGTCCTCAAACTCACTTTCAAAACCCTCCCCAACGATTCCTCCTTCAGGAAAATCTTCACTCGCTTTTCCTCCGTCAAAGGAATTGTTATCCACTCCCCCCGCATCGTCCGCGCCTTGATAGCTATTTCTAACTCCAACCTCAACCTTGAAGCTCTGAAAATCGTGGGCCACCCGGCTTACCCTAGCCAGCAACATATGCTTGCAGGGAGGTTAAAGATTAAATCTTTGGCCTTCGATTGTTTTTTCCAATGTGCCCGTGGATAATTTATTGAGTTCATTCAGCTGTTTCCTGCGCTTGAGGCGCTGCATTTTGGAGACTTCCATGTAGAATTGAAAGATGCCGGGGTTGAAAGCCTCAGTCTAGCGGTCCCAAATCTCAGAAAGATTGATTTTGGCCCAAATATTTTTCTAACTGATCGTGCTCTTTATGCCTTGTCGGCCAATTGTCTTAATTTAGAGTATATTGGCATTGAGCTTTGCTACAATTTTACCCCAGAAGGTGTTGGAAAAATGTGAGCAATATTGCCAACAGAAGGCTTTCGCGACTTTCTGCTCAGAAGTCGAAACTTGAAATATCTAGAGCTGCCCTTATTTTTGAAATTTCCGGAGTCAGTTCTCCTTGTAGCTGAGGCTGTATCAGCTTGTGAAAACCTCCATCATCTCTCAATCAGGAGCACTTTGATGAGAGATGATATGCTAGTTACCATTGCAAAGTCGCGTGCCTCTTTGAAGAGTTTGCAGATGACAGTGTATGATTCAGAGCCAAGCAGTGGTTTCACCATGACAGGATTGTCTGCAGTACTCAGTGCATTCCAAAGCCTTACAAGGCTACATATCAGTCTTCCACCTCCGGAATCGGACAATTTCCTAGATAAGAAAATGAGCGAACTTGTGAAGTCACTTCCATGTTTGAGCAACATTTTCATATCATCTTATTGTCCCATTTACACAACATTGTTTTCTTTGATAGAGAACTGCCCTTTGTTAGAATGGATTTATCTGTGGATGAATCTCCCTGCCCCCGACCAACATACCGATCACATGCCTCAGCTGATCAGAAAGAACTACACTGTCAAGCACATCACCATCGTCCCAAGGCCGGTTGACTCGTTCAAGATAGCTTTAGGATCATTTTGTCCGTCTTTAAAGAATTGGAATGAACGTATTCCTGTGGATACGTTATTCACCAAGAACCCAGCACATTATTGGATGTAAGAAGCCCATCGGCCGATGGTTGGTTTCCAGTTTCCACTGGCTGCATTTCTTGAATTACCGGAAATTATATTCACTTTGAAATTACCATAGTCATCCTTCAATAACTGATTCCATATGACTCCTTTTACACCATCGCTAAATCACACTTAATTACCATGGACAGGTCTTGACGTTCGCTGGCTCTCCATCAGCTAAGGTTAGTCTTGCAACATAATGGCAGTTGAGTATAAGTTGTTTCGTCATGCACAGGTTCTAGTAAACTTCACATATTTCTTCCAGGATGCAAAGTTTCCATTCCGGATACATTACAACTCGTTTTAGATCTTAAAAAATTCAGTGGAAAGAAAATGAGGTGAAAATTCGAATGGAAATTTTGTATTGCGTTTTTTATTTTGTTTTGGCTTTTCATGGCAAACCAAATAAGCTACGTCATTTTTTTATCAAAATTTCATATTTTCCATGATCCAAGCGGAATCTACATTGATTAGCAATGCGGTTGTCACTCATATTGTAGCTTCCTTGCAGCCTTTTTCTCACTACGGCAGCTTTCTAATTTATTTTCATATAACTGTTGGAACTTCCTAGTCATTGGTTTTGGATACACATCTGCCAAACATGAATACTTTGCAGTACTTGGTATATCAACAATAAGACCAAATCCAGTCTCCTACTAAAAATCACATTGTATAATTCCAAACCTCAGAAAGACAGATTTAAGCCTAAAATCTCATCTAAATGATTGTGATCATGCCTTGTCGGCCAATTTAGGTATTGATCGTTGCTACAATTTTACTACAGATTGTAGTATTATTTTCATTTGTTTCATATGACATGGATTTCTTGATCCCTCCAGATGTGACATGAAGGTTGTCCTCTTGGAGATGCACAGAATCCTACTATATCATCCGTGAATCCAGTCAGTTTATTCAGATGCTATCTCCAATATATTTGAGGCCATGAGATGGACCTGCAGAAAGGAAAACTGGAAATGAGAAAATCTTGGTCTGTCAGAAAAAGCTCTGGTACTCTCCTCCGAGAGTTCATGATGAGCTGTTAGAACATAGTAATTGCCAAAAATCTTTCAGAGACATATATATAGAATGATATTCATTTCCCAAAGTCGTGCTCAGAGAGAGCTAGCTGTTCGCGCCATCATGATTATTCAAAGGGCTGCAGACAAGTATGAATCACCAGATTAAAGATTTTCCATAGAAGATAGCCACCTCAAATAATATGGTATTTTCTTTCCATCGTGGCTCTTTCTTAGTATCTTATATGGATACATATTTTACTATGCATTACAAAGGGACTCTTAATTGTCTCCAATTTTTCATCTATGATATATCATTATTTTCGCAAAGATCGACTTAGCGCAATGCTAAATGATCGGAAAAGTATAACACCAGTGTATTTTTATTGTCACTCTCATTTTATCAATGATGAAGGTCGTCAGCTTTGTATGTAATCAAGATTCGTGAGATCCTATGAATTACTTGTGACCCAAGTAACCAGTCAATTTTGTATCCTAACTCACAAGATAGCCGGTTCAAAACGACTGCCGAGTGGACCGAGAAGTGAACATAGGGGGCTGGGGCTGCAAAGGAGAACCGAGAAAAAGGCCGAGTTGGTGGACCGGAGGTCGGTCCATCCAGGGTATGGGGGGTTGTGTTTGAATATTATGCCGTTTTCATTATTCTAGGGTTTCTTCAAAGTTTCTGTTTCAAGCTCTTCCGCATCTCCACAACAACAATGGAGTCGTCATCAAAACGGATTAAGACCGCTCCAAAAACCATCCTCGATTTACCTTCTGATCTGCTGAATCTGATTTTATGTCGATTGGACCAGGACGATCTCCAATTCCTTTCACTCGTCTCCAAACACTTCCTCGTCCTCTCCAACAACTTATTCCTCAAACTCACCTTCAGAATCCTCCCTAAAGCTCGCTCCTACGGTAAAATATTCTTTCGGTTTTCCTCCGTCAACCGAATTACTATACAATCTACTCGTGTGGCGCGCGCCTTGATCACCATTTCAAACTCCAAACTCAACCTTGAAGCTCTGGAGATTCTGGGCCGCCCGACTTATCCTAAGAAGCATCATATGGTTAGTTTTGCAGGGAGGTTAACTATTAAATCTTTGACCTTAGATTGGTTTTCAAAGGTTGGAGTGGATCAAGTTATTGAGTTTATTCGGATGTTTCCTGCTCTTGAGGAACTAAATTTTGGACGGAATAGCGAGGGGTGGGACGATGTCGGATTCGAGAAGCTGAGTCTAAAATTCCCGAATCTCAAAAGTCTCAGTATGATCAGTTTTAGTCTAACTGGTCGTGCTCTAAATGCCTTGTCTGACAACTGTGTTAACTTGGAGCATGTTGGCTTTAAGGATTGCTACAGTTTTACTCCCGCGGAATTTTGCACCTTTCTGAGTAGAACACGAAAGTTGAGGTCTGTGGCCATGCCAATCCTTTTGTCAAATTTTGAAGAACTTCTTGTCCGTAGCTGAAACTGTATCGACTTGTGAAAATCTCCATCATCTCACAATCCGCAGATCTTTGATGAAAGATGCTACCATATGCATCATTTCAAAGTCGCGTGCCGACTTTGAAGATGAAATTAGATGGTCACATGCCAGATGTAGATTATAATTAATCAACTTTGTATGCAAGATTAAGATTCAATTCGAGTATTAGAAATCAAACTCAAACAACTAATGGAAAGGGAAAGATCGTCAACAAGGGCGTTCTAGTGCGTTGTAGATTCTTATCCAAGACTTGTATCATTTGATGATGCCATGTGAATCGCTAGAAACATGTAAAGTGTATGGCTAACCCAATAACGAAAGTTTTGTAAGGGGACTGGAGCAGGCTACCATGAGATAAAAGATCTTTTTGCTAAAGAGATTTGATTCGGAACTATTATATGTCCAAGGTACAATATTGAAATAATACACAAAGACATTTTACTTGGTTCAGGCAATGCCCTACTCCAAGGGTCCTCAGCTCAGGGAGATTCACACCCAACAATCCACTATGCAATCAAGTATACAAATACAAGCAGCACAAGTTCAATTGGGCATTCAACTAGGTCTAAACTAAGAAAACTGACAAACTGAATCTAAGGGAATGGAGGGTTTAAGCTCCCTTCGAAGCCCCTGGAATGATGCTCGACGTTGCAGACGTCTCACACGCTCAGAATCCTCCACTGGACCGACTTCAATCTGCGTCAACAGTCGTATCCGATCTCAGCCCTTCCACCAATGTAGCCGGCTTCAATAGAACGCCTGTCATCATAATCGTTGAGCCACGACTGTAGACGACGTCCGACGAACCTTCAATGGATCGCTCCCAAACGAAATCGACGCTTCGCTCTCGGAATCGCTCAATCGTCTCTCTCGCTCTCGGTTTCTTCGACGTACCCTAATCCCCAATTTCGAATCCCTTTATTCCCAGCTATGGCTCGAGCAAAACGCATCGTTCCAATTGCAACAGAAATAACGGTCTTTCCCCCGACCAAAAACGTCGCCACTCCACTAACCCAAACTCCAGCTGTTGCACCAAAACGATGCAGCTCCAAAGGCCAACAAACAAAACAGACTTCGGCGCCTTCATTAAAAGCCGACGTTCCACTATAGCTCAAACACTGATTTTGGCGCTTGGACGAAACGACGTAGCTTTAGCCTGAGCTTCTGGAAATCCTTCAGCAGTTCTTCAGGTCTTCTTCAGCTCTCCTTCAACCTTGAATCTTCATCAGGGCATGAGGCTTAGGGACTCAAATGGCTAACCTAGATTATCTAAAACCTAACAATTGCCCTCCAAATCTAGGTGTGCTGAGTACCTATTCTAAACTTGATTGCATAAGAGGATCATTGAGTGGGATCATCACCAAAGCTTCATTGGTCCATCCCTTCATCAAGGGTCACATTGTGCCTCCTCAATATGCAAGAAGTTCCTGCAAAATTCAAACTTGTTAGTAGGCACAACCTTGGTTCCAAAATCTGCAGGATTTACATCACCTAAGATTTTCTTCATTTCAAACTCTTTCATTTCTATCTTATCTCTAATGAAATGCAACTTCACATCAATATGCTTGCTTATTTCATGGTAAACAGGGTCATGACATAAATGTAAGGCACTCTGACTATCAGTGAAGACAATAGGCACATAACATTCATTTTCAAGTTCATACAAAAGACCCTTAAGTCATAAGGCTTCCTTGGTTGCTTCAGTAGCAGCTATGTACTCTGCCTCAGTTGAGGAGAGTGCCACAACTGACTGGAGCTCAGCCTTCCATGATATACAGTTCCCACACCAAGTGAAGAACATGTCACTAGTGGACTTTCTTTTGTCCCTATTACTAGCATAATCTGAGTCAACATAGCCAAACTGTTCAGATTTTAGTCCATAACCAGAGTAAACCAAACCTAATGACTTAGTTCCACACATGTATCTAAGCAAGTATTTCATGGCCAACCAGTGAGATTCACCAGGATTGGACATGAACCTGCTTAGAACAGATATGTCAAAGGCCAAGTCAGGCCTTGTGCACAATATACAATACATGACAGATCCAACAGCCACATCATAGGGGATATTAGCCATATTTTCTTGTTCAGTTTTAGTCTTAGGACAATCATCTTTTGTTAGCATTAAGTGCCCTCCTAAGGGTACTGTGGTAGGTCTAGAACAGTTCATGGCAAACTTATCAAGCACTTTTACAATGTAAACATGCTGAGATAAAAACATTTTCTTGTTCTCTTCCTATCCCTGATTATGCTAATACCTAGGATTCTCTTAGCAAGTCCTAAGTCCTTCATGTAAAAGTTAGCTTTCAATTCCCTTTTTATCTTCTCTACTTCAGTTTTAGAGTTACTCATAATGAGTATATCATCAACATACAAAAGCAGATAGACATTCAATTCAGAGTTATGCCTTTTCAAATACAAGCAAGCATCATACTTACTTCTCATAAAGTCTAAAGCTTTCAAGTAAATATGTATTTCATTTAAAATATGATGATTGTGAAAGTTTTTTTTATAAACTGTCTGAAACAGTTACAAAGGTGATACCGAGGACTTAGAGCTAGAAAAACTCTAACTGGAATAAGGTCCGACAACATAAACCTGCATAATTAGACAAGTGGAATACTGTTCCGCTTGATCTCACACTTAAGAAGGTGGGCTCGCCACCTTGAGACACCCAATGACAAAAACACAAAAGACACATTTGAAAACGTCCGTCACATGATAACGTCCTTCAAAGGACAAACAAGCCAACTCGGACGAACCATAGATTCTAGCACCCTCAACGGAACGAGAAAACGGAACAAAAGCAACAAACTTAAGAAAATTCACAAATCCAGTCCGAAAAAAATCGGCTGGGAAGAAACCTGATTGTCAAAGTTGAAACTCAAGTTTTTTTGTAAACTGAAGTAATTTCGAAAAGGAGTTTCAAAACTATTTTTTTCTTTTCAAATATAATATAGTGTTTAGGCCTTAAAGCATCCTCCATCATGACAAAAAAAAAATCATGTCATTCATTTTTTTTTCTCTCATCCGGTCATCCCTCATGACTAAATCAATCATATGTATTCCATTCATGACTAAATTTTTTTTATCATCCTTCTCTTTCATGTTTTATCACATACATATTTGTAATTTTTATCGCATCAATTTTTATTCAACATATAATATAAAATTAAAATATTAATATAAATAAACAAATAATAAATAATTTAATATTTAAATTTATAAGATAATTTTAAAAATTACAACTTAGTTTCTTTATAGGAATATGGGTATCATTTTATAGAACTAAAAAAGTTATAAAATTTGATAGATTATATGTATTTTATTACTTCATATTTTTTAAGATATAATAGTTACAAAATAAAAATTTAGATCTTAAAACTTCCATATGTTTGATTTCTATTGGAAGATGGTAAATATTGTGGGACCTTAAATCGTATTGACCAAATCCATTTTTTGGTCATGAGATGATTTTTTTTGCACTTGTCATTGGATGATCAAATATTCAAATCTATGACACATTTGGTCATGACGGGCGAGAATGTTTTTTTTAGTCATCCCTCATAACACTCATGGGCGGACGCACATAAGTAATGGGGGCAGCTGCCCCCATCAATTTTCCGAAGTCTTTTACTAAATATATGATTAATTTAGGTAAATTTTAGGAATATGTTCTTATTGTTTGTATATAGTGTTTCTTTTTGTGTGATTCTCTTATTTACCATATTGAAAAAAAAAATATTCCATATCGATAGTAATGAATATGTGATAGAACGCTTTGTGAAAATGAAAATTAGTAGAGTCGTAGAAAAAAACTATAATATAATTTTATTTTTATTAATTACTTAGTACTCAGTAGTCAGTACAGCCCCGGTCAAGAGAAATCCTGTATCGGCCACTGATGACACTTTCGTCTGATCAAAAATAGGTTGGAGATAGTCTTAGGAGGTTTTGACTTGTGAGTTGTGCTTGTGCACAGTTTCTTCCTCTTCATTTTTCGACATTCACAAAAAATTGATTTTGGCCGAAATCATCATCTAACTGATCGTGCTCTTTATGCCTTGTCGGCCAATTGTCTTAATTTAGAGTATATTGGCATTGAGCGTTGCTACAAGTATACCCTGGAAGGCTTTCGCGACTTTCTGCTCGGAAGTCGAAACTTGAAATATCTAGAGGTGCCCTTATTTTCGAAATTTCCGGAGTCAGCTCTCCTTCTAGCTGAAGCTGTATCATCTTGTGAAAACCTTCACCATCTCTCAATCAGGAGAACTTTGATAAGAGATGATACCCTAGGTACCATTGCAAAGTCGCGTGCCTCTTTGAAGAGTTTGCAGATGACAGTGTATGATTCAGAGCCAAACAGTGGTTTCACCATGACAGGATTGTCTGCAATGCTCTGTGCGTTCCAAAGCCTTACAAGGCTACATATCAGTCTTCCACCTCCGGAATCGGACAATTTTCTAGATAAGAAAATGAGCAAACTTGTGAAGTTACTTCCATGTTTGAACAACATTTTCATATCATCTTATTGTCCCATTTACGCAACATTGTTTTCTTTGATAGAGAACTGCACTTTGTTAGAATGGATTTATCTGAGGATGACTCTATCTGCCCCTGACCAAGAAGACTATACCGTCCCCATGCCTCAGCTGATCAGAAAGAACTACACTGTCAAGCACATCGCCATCGTCCCAAAGCCGGTTGACTCGTTCAAGATAGCTTTAGGATCATTTTGTCCGTCTTTAAAGAATTGGAATGGACCTATTCCAATTCCTATGGAGAGGTTTTTCCCCAATAACCCAGCACTTGATTGGATGTAACAGGGAAGCTCATCGACGATGGTTGATTTTAAGGGGTTTGCCAGTCGAGATAATGTGAAATGGCTGAGCTTTCGCATCCACCAGATCATTAATTGTAAGTCAAGTATATAATTATAATTAGGCACAATTGGTGTTAGTTCCATTTTTTTGTCCTTGTCCCAAAATTTGCGACTTGTTTGTCATTTTGTACATGGTGTCAACTTACTCATTGTCATGTCATTCTCTTACTGAACACAGTTTCTCAAGTTAGGGACAGGTCTCCAACCAATCTTGATGGTTGATTGTCACGAGTGTGCTACTTCAGATAATGTGATGTGAAATGGCTGATCTTTTCGATGTTTTAAGTAGCCAAGAATTGTATCAGTTCCATTTTCTTATCCTTTGTCCCAAACCTTATAACTTTTGAGTCATTTTGTAGACGGTGTCAACTTAACTATTGTTGGATAATTTCTCACTGAACACAGTTTCTCAAGTTAAGGCACAATTTCAAGATGCCCAAGCACAAATGCCATAAATGAAATCGATCTCATGAACCCATGACGCAAAAAGAAAATGCTTTATGAGCAAGGTAACTGAGAATTGAGATCAATAAGAATTTCATATTAAGTATGGTCTCTGTAACAGACTATAAACATGTGAAGTAGACCTGACAAAATTATCCATCAACCGTTATCCGTCTAGTAACCATCCGCGAAAATCCATCCGTTATCCGTCCATTTAGTTAATGGATTGAATTAATCCATATCCATTAATAAACGGATGACATGGTGTGATCCATTAATCCATTAATGATCCGTTAATGATCCATTAATTAATGAAATATCTATTTTTTCTATAAAAAAATCCCCAATTTCGCATTCTTTTCTCCGTCGATCTCATTCTTTTCGTCTTATTGTCTTCTTTCAATCTCTAATTTCATCTCACTGTCACTCTTTCACTCCCTCTCTTCCAAATCGCCGAAGCAGCTCCCTAATTTCGTCTTATTGTCACTCTTTTCATCTTATTGTCTTCATATTGCTTCGTATTGCAGAATATTGAGCAGACGGAAGTGATTTTGATTGATGGGATAAGACTCGGTTTACTGCCTGATTTGGTGAGTTACAATACATTGCTGGATGCATATTGTAAATTTGTAGGTTTTGATGCAGCTTATTTTATTAACTAAAAAATAATATAATTTTATTTTAATTTATTTTTAGATTCGGCAGTTATGGACTTACTTGTCGAAGATGTTTTTGGGAATCAAGTGATTCATTTTACATGTCTTACAATTACTTTTTGCGAGTGATTTGTATGTTTAGAAATAACTCACTTTAAATGTCTTAATATCAATTAAGACATTTAAATGATCCAGGGTTCAAGTCCTCATAAGCTCAAAATTGAGCAGATACTACCTTAAGAGCATGAGCTCATAATCAAAAAAAAATGTCTTAATATAAATTAAGAAATAAAATAGTTAAATGAGAAAATAAACTAAATGGATCAAATGGATTTATCCGTTAATTCATCAACCATTAGTGATCCGTCCATTTAATCCATTAACACTAATGGTTTTAATGGATTGGATTCGTTTAATCCGCTAACCGTTTCATCCATCCATTAACCCATCCGTTCATCCATTTTGCCACCCTAATGTGAAGATATCTTCCTGACATGAAGTCAATGTCACTTTGTTGGACATTATAGGAGAGGTGATTTTCTAAAATAGACAGGTCTGATTCATTGTTATACCATGTTTGATGGGCTCCTTTTTTTATTGTCATTTTTTCTTGTATCTTGGTGTTTCTAAAATTGATATGTTGTGGTCATATTTTTTGTTTTTCATTAATGGTCATTTCTTCAGGGGTCGGATCCGGTACAAAGCCAAAATTCTATACAAAATACAAAACAATCTCATCCATTCATTTGGACAATCCAACTACTGAAAATAAATTGATTAAAATAAGGAAACAACTGAATTTATCAAGTATATCATAATAGAAAGGGTAAAATTGACAAAAATTTTTTTGGAAAACAACCTCATCTCTCCTCGAAGACGAAAACTCGACGATCGGCGTCGAACAACAACAGAGGCCGGATCCCGAAGACCGAGTCGTCGGCGTCAAACAACAACAGAGCCCCGTATCGGATTGTGATGAATATGTTATGGGATCCGATTGTGCTCGGGTTTGGAACGAGTCAGGTCGGGTTGGGGGTTTGTGTGGGGTTGATAAGTGCTTTGATTGGGTGTTACAGGCAGTTTAATGGGGTGAATCCGGCGGCTGGGCATTTGGTGAAGCCCTGTTTTGAGCTGGCTGGTGTTCTGGCATTGGTGAATCTCAGTTCGGTATGTACTCGTGGATGTTAAATAGGTTTGGTGTAATAATGGGATACGTTGTGTGTTAAAAAAAGAATCGTCGTCGTCCAAAAGCCGGATCGGATCGAAAGTAAGTTTCCCTTTTGGGATGACGAACTACAAAATCAGATCGGAATCGTCGTCGTCCATAGCCTTTAGACAGAGGCCGGATCGGATTGGAATTCTGGGAAATCAAAATCGGAAATTGATTTGGGATGACGAACTACAAACTAGTGATGACGAACTATAAAATTGGCATGACGAATTATAGGAAATCAGACTTAATTCGATCAAATTGAAGGAGTAAAACTTCGTTGAACTCAATTTTTCACACTCTGGATCATCTTCGACATCAATGGAACTCAACCCAAACTCAAATCAACAGTTTTCATAAAGAAAAAATCGAAACTGAACATGACGAACTATAAAATGGTCATGACGAATTATAGGAAACCAGACTTAATTCGATCAAATTGAAGGAGTAAAACTTCGTTGAACTCAATTTTTCACACTCTGGATCATCTTCGACATCAATGGAACTCAACCCAAACTCAAATCAACAGTTTTCATAAAGAAAAAATCAAAACTGAACATGACGAACTATAAAATGGTCATGACGAATTATAAAAAATCGGACTTAATTCGATCAAATTGAAGGAGTAAAACTTCGTTGAACTCAATTTTTCACACTCTGGATCATCTTCGACATCAATGGAACTCAACCCAAACTCAAATCAACAGTTTTCATAAAGAAAAAATCGAAACTGAACATGACGAACTATAAAATGGTCATGACGAATTATAAAAAATCGGACTTAATTCGATCAAATTGAAGGAGTAAAACTTCGTTGAACTAAAATTTTCACACTCTGGATCATCTTCAACATCAATGGAACTCAACCCAAAATCAAATCATTAGTTTTCATAAAGAAAAATTCGAAACTGAACATGACGAACTATAAATTGGCCATGACGAATTATAAAATGCCTTGACAAATTATACAATCATAGTGCCGAATACTTGACGAATTTTAATTTACATTAGACGAATTATGCGAATTGTACTACAATTCCTCAGAAATCTTGATGAATTATAGTCCAATTTTGACGAATTATGACATAATTCGTCAAAATTGGACTATAATAAGTCATCTCCTACCCTTCATCATATGCATCACTCACACACCGACCTCTCATCCATCCAATTCGGCCGCTCAGCGTGGTTCGGACAATGGGAGAGACAGATCAAAACCCTAACTCGGCCGGAACCACTCTCCGACGCTTTCTCCCAGTAAACAACCTCCATTCTCTCCATAAACTTCGACGGAAGCTTTGACGAGTGGCTCACAGGCGGAAGGGGCCGACGCAGTTACCCGAATCTGATTTTAATTTGGCAGAATGGATGAGCCAACAACTCCGGATAGTGTCAAGATGCTTTGAATTCGATCGATGTGACGATGATTGCTACTGCTGCTTCGTCGTCGACGGTTGAGCAGGCGTGAAGAAAGAGAACGACATTTGTTTTGATTAGGTCAAATAAAATAATAATATGTTAATATTATACCATATTTGCCCCTATTCACATTAAAATTTTAATTTAAACAGATTTATAACCAATTAATCCTGATCATCCAACTAATAAATGAATGATTAAGATTAGTTTGTATTTTTTACAATAATATGGGTTTTGCACCTGATCCTAAACCCATTTCTTCAATATGGAACTTATTGGCATATTAAGTACCTTTTGGCTTAAGGGGACAATGAACAGTTCCTATTTGAGTTACAATCCTATCCACGGCTACAGTTTTGGTTTTATGAGGCTGGGATTATTTCTCAAGATGTTAAACGATATAAAATGCAGGAGTAGGAGATTAAATGTAATAGTTCAGTTTTGGAAAAGGAAATTACAGATAAAGGTTCGCGATAATCAGAGTTTATCACTACTTCTCAATCTCTAAACATAAAAGCTGCTGCTGTTTACAGTCTGAATTGTAGTCGATCTAATACAGTTGGTACTAATTTAATGAGTGCTTATGTCGACGGTCTAGTGCAGTGCTAGCTGGTTTTCAGACAATCTATTTGAAGCGGGATTGAACTGTGGGACACAACACAGATAAGTTTTGGATACAATGCGCAACGGGAACTTGTAGAGCATATGTTTTGACATATAACTGCTCACAAAGACATGTATATCTTCTTTGGCAGCTCTGCTTAAAGCGTATAAGAATATAAAGTACCCAAAAAACAATCAGAAACGGTGGTTAGCAAAAATACTTCCCCTGAACTGATTCCAATTGGGTGTAAGGAAGTTCTTATGAATTATGTCCTTAATTCTATCCCTCAATATGTTATGTCATGCTATCGATTACCAGAAAATATATCCTCTTAAACTAACAGTTGCAATGAAATTGTGGTGCATACTGAAGTTGCCCGGGAAGATGAAAATTTTCATTTGGAGAACTTAGACCATCTACAATGTACTTAAAATTCAACACCTTCCTTTTTACTCCACATCATTTTCTCTCTCCTCCACCTAATAATTCAACACACATTTAAATTTTATACACTCCAATGTTAAAGTTTAATCAAATTCAACACCCTACCCCACATTATCTTCTCTCTCCCCCACCTAATAATTTCATATTCTTATTTACTTTTCTATTTTTATTTTTGTAATTAAATTGAATTATAGTCATCGATTATACTTAAATTAAAATAACTAAAAATTATATTTTAGTTTTCTTAAAATATAATTTATTTAAATAAATTTTTTATTTTCTTCTTCCAATTAAATGAACACTAAAAATACGATATTCATTATTAAACCAATACAATAGCTTAAAATGAGATACAATAAAATAAACATGCGACACACACATATAAAATAAACACACGACACACAAATAACTTAATTAGTACAATAGACTTGACTAATCATCTTCAATGGCGAAACATTCCAAACTTTGCCCATATGTGTTTCACTAGATCTGCTTGCAATTCGAGGTGTGCATTTGGGTCACGGAATTCGGATCTAGCCCGCACATGATTTGCAAATGCGGGTAGCACCTCGGTCGAGTATGGTTGTGGTGTACTAGACCCACTCGCCTCTGATTGATCAAAATCGGTCCAATGTTGCGCATATGTATCGCGTTCATCCTCAACAATCATATTATGTAATATGATACACGACCTCGTGATGATAGCCAAATCGGCCATGTCCCACAGACGAGCTGGTTCACGAATGATTTTAAATCGAGCTTGAAGCACTCCAAATGCACGTTCGATGTCCTTCCGACATCCTTCATGATATTTTGCAAATAACTTATCGGGTTCACTTCGAGGAAGTCTAATTGATTTGACGAAAGTCGGATAAGAAGGGTAGATACCATCAGCTAGATAGTATGCCATGTTATAGGGACGTCCATTCACAAAGAAGTTCACACTTGGAGCATTTCCCTGCTCAACATCATCAAACACTGGTGACCGGTCGTTCAACGTGCCCGGACATCCAAAAAATGCATGCCATATCCATAGATCATGAGATGCAACTGCTTCAAGAATAACCGTGGTGGTTCCCTTATCGCCCCTAGTAAATTGACCTTCCCACGCCTTAGGACAATTTTCCATTCCCAATGCATGCAGTCAATACTCCCGATCATCCCTGGAAACCCTCGCATTTCACTAACATGTAGTATTTTTTGCAGGTCATCTTGGGTTGGTGCTCTCAAGTACACTGGCTCGTACAATTGTATGATTCCTTTGCAAAATCTACGTAAGCACTCCAACGCTGTAGTACTGATGGACCATAATTATATGAATCATAAATACAGTAAAACCCACCAAATTAGACTGTTTGTCTATTTAACTTTTGCTTGTTAGTTCCGATATTTATCTACAGGGTATTTTGGAGACTAGAGAGAATACACGCTAAGGAGAGGATTTTACGCTGAAAATATATTACGAGTCATTCCAAGGTCACGATCAGATGCCGACTGAAGAAATCTCAAGATCCTGACATTGAATCACTCAAAACAAATCCAACCGAGGAGCAACCAAAGTCAGTCCGGAGCTGAAATACACCGATAGTTTTGTGAAAACGTCACAAAACCTCACAAAACTCATCCTTTTACCCCATGTGACCGGTGGCTTTTGGAGGAGGTGACCAAAGGAGGAGGCTTTCCTCCATTGATGACCCAAGACCGGCGGCTATGACCTCCCATGGAGCTTCCCTTGGATGAAGCCATGTGCTTTCATCCTCACCACACATTCCCCTCCCTTTTGGCTATAAATACAAGCCTCTCTTCACTTGTAAATCAATCCCAAAAATCATAAAAACTTCTCTCTCTAGAAAGTTTGGCATTTGTAAGTTTGGTTTTCAATATATAATACTCCTGTTGGTTCTTGAGTATTATAGTTCGGTCTTGAGTACTCTTGTCGGTTCTTGAGTACTCAAGTTTGTCTTTACTATTCTTGAGTACTCTTGTCGGTTCTTGAAGTACTCACCCCTTTCCCTTACTTACTGTCTTTCAAAAACTGTAAGTACTTAGCTATGGTATCCACCTCTATGGATATTCGTAGCTAAACCCTTCATTCGGTTGAAGGGGTGTACTTGTATTATAAAATGTTTTAGACTATACTTTAGTGCTTTTTCTTTGTATTCAGAACTTGTTCTATGTGCCATATATTAGGCCAGAACTTCCAAGGTTGAGTGGATGCTTGGAATGTCAAAGCTCTTCCGTGGAAGCTCGTAAACATACTCGGGTAAGTGGATGCTTGGAATGGCAAAGCTTATCTGAGGAGTTTGACCTCTCTCAAACACCATTTGGTTGCTCGGGAATGACTGACCAAATGGATGCACATAGGCTAATATACCTTGGAATGGGGTATTAGTCTAAATAGAACAAGTGCTCTACGACCTTGATATGGGCTAGACAGTGTGTGCAAATCGAGTGCTTAGAATGGCCTTGATACACTTTTGAATACTTAGTAGGATCACTAAAAGTCAATGATAAATAGGCTATGATACAAGGCCCCCGAAACCGAATGCTTTCCTTAAATTTAAACAACACCCGCATTTACTTTCTTAGTATAAACTGCTCTATCAACTGTTCACCTTCTGGAGGACTTGCCAATCACGCATCACCCGCTGTAAGTCTTCTCTTTTATTTTCAGTATTTACATTTTCTGTCATTTACTTTTCCGCACTAAAAACCAAAACCAACCAACCAATCACTTACTTTTCCGCACTAAAATCTCAATCAACCTAAAACACGCTCCCTCGCTGTACAATCCCTCAAAGAACGACTATCCCCCTAATTCCCTTGGGTTCGACCCCTACTTACCACTTGCTACCCAGTAGTAAGGTCACGAGTAGAGGAATATAAATTTGCTTTTGCACAGAGAACACCGCACCTTAACGACAGTGCGGTGGGCTCCGTCAAAACTGGCGCCGTTGCCGGGGAATTAGCAAATGGATAGTTGTTCTTTTTTCTATTATACATAATTCGCCATGTCTTCATACTACGACATAGAACCTTGGAAAAATGGGGGTAGCAACCTTATGTTTGAAATGATTAGACGTCTCCCCCAATTCGGAGGTGCTCTTGGAGAAGATCCCGTAAGGCATACACAAACATTCCACTCCATATGCAACCACATGAGGCCTAAAAATGAATCGCTAGAGGAATTTAAACTCACATGTTTTAAATTTTCTTTAACTGGCTCGGCATTAAAATGGTATTACTCATGTGCTGAGTATGAAAGTGATTATGGGGGTCTACAAACCAAATTCCTTGAGAAGTTTTGCCCTCCATCTCTCCGACTTGAAACCCGCGAGAAGATTCTTAATCTTGAGCAATTCCGGGACGAAACATTGGACGAGTACTTGGCGTACTTTGACTCCATTGTGGCGAGCTGCCCGCACCATGGATTCTCCAGAATCAATCTTATCCAAAGGTTTCTCGGTGGAATGATGCCACTTGAGCGGAAAAGACTTAACGATGCAGCGGGAGGCTCGATCATGAAGTTAACCATGTCTCAAACTTGGCGACTCATAGACAATTTGGCAGAGAGCACAAAACAAGGGCCAATACACCAAACTGAAGATAAGGTACTGACGATGGAAGTGGAACAAAACAAGCCCGACACCACACCCATTACGAGCTTGCCCGCAACAAAGCCAAGAGAATACATCAGTACGAGGGCAGTAATGGACGTGGAGGCAGCTCTAAAGGAGCCAATATTGGAGCCCACGGAGCCAACTGAGGATGAAAACTCGCAAATAACCGAAGAAGAACCGACCAAATCAGGCACAGTCCTCATTGCCAAACCAGCCAAGCCACTTGAACCGGTCCTCATCACCAATCTGCCCGAAGAAGTCCCGACTCTACTTGACGAGCCAAGAGAAGTCCCGGACTTCACTGCCAAATCAGCCGAAACATGCCCGATCCTCACTATCGAAGCGCCTGAGGCAGGCCTGGTCCTCATTACCAAAATGCCCGAGACAGACCTCGCCCTTGTGGTGGAAGTCCCCCAACTTGACCCCTTGTTCTCTAAGCATATTACGGCCTCCGAAGATGATGTGGTCCATGATGATACGGTGCTAGGCGAGTTGGAGACAAAACATGAGCCAGAAGAGCCAAAGATGGAGCACTCACTCGCCACGAGCTCAGAAAACTCACTTGTTCTAAAAGGGCCAATCATCTCTGCCACAAAGAAGAGGGTTAGCATGGGAGCATGCTTGAGGTCGCTTGGCAAAAGACTGAACTTCCAAAACTGCAAAGATGCCAACCGGCCATACATGAAGAAGCGGCAAAGGCATGGCCCCAAAGAATGGAAACCCAGAAGGAGAAGTAAGAGAGCTCGACTCGATGGACCAACAGCTATGGTCAAGGAAGCCTCAACTTCTCGGAGCTATGAAAAGAAGAACCTGCTGAACCAATGGAGAACCAAACCGAGCCCATCACTCCACAAGTTCTTTGAGCGGGATAAAAGAGCTGCCAAAAAGAAATTTGACCTCACTCACCCATGGGATCCGACCTTATGATCCATGATTGAGGTATTGTCGAGCCAACGACGTTAAACAAAGGCACTGGTCGGGAGGTAACCCGACACCTATCTTACTTTCTGTCTTTTATTTTTCTGTCATTTAGTTTTTACCAATAAGTCGCTCTCACCCACTTGATGTCATTTCCTTCTCGTACAATATCTGCTTGCATGGCTTTTGAACTAAGTTGTGCTGAAGGGCACGCCTTCGTTCAAAAGTGTGGGGTGAGAACCACCTTTGTAAATAAATAACATGTTTTTCATTTTCCCTTAATAATTATCTTTTTGAAAGAAATTTTTTTTTTGAAAATGTGAACTTAAGAATGTGAAAAAGATAGATCATAATTCATGCATTAACCTTGTGAAAATTCAACTGTTTAAAAACTTAGAATGTAACTTCTCATTTGTCCCTTTGTGCTGAGATAAACTAGGGATGTGGAGTTGACATAAACTGCCCTAGAGAGGCTTGGCAAGAAATCAAAGGACTGAATTTCGCTATATGGTTTTTGAAGTCAGTGGAGGCTGCACTTCGGGTTTCAGTGAAGATTGAAGTCATCTCCGCCATGCAGTGTTTATGCAAAAAGAAAAAAGGCGAGGACGGGAATCAGACCGTCCTATCTCTAGTCAAAGTAGCCGAGAAAATAGATGAGCGACCCTCATCTTGACCCGTGCGAAACGGCAAGGATGAGAGGAGCGGGGAGGTATTTCCATATGCTCGCGGGCGACGATTGGACCTCCCAAAAAGGCTTGAGAAAATGGACTAGCAAGTCACAAAGAAGCAAAAAGCTCAAAGAAGCAAATCAAGAGGCCAAAGGCCCAAAATTGTGAAGGTTTTAACCGAACAAAAAGTGAAGTACTCAAAGAGTCAAATCAAAGGCCAAAGGCCGATTCACTACAAAAGCTGTCCCTCGCCAAAAGAAAATCAAATACCAAACCATTGAAACCCGAACCGAATCACGTGCTAGAGAAAGCTACAAGGAAACCATATAGTGCAAGACGGTCCCGAGGTTGCAGTCCGGGAGCCTGAAAAGGGCTATCTCCCGAAACATCCAAAATAATTTGCATCTCAGCACGGAGGTACAAGAATCAAGTTCCTTCTATTTATTTACACAGTTCAATTTGGTAATAAGTAAGTAATGCATGAATTAGGATAAGTCTAGTCCCACAGTCTAACTTTCATATTTTAAAAGCTTACTTAGTGCCGCCCTTTAATAGCATTGTTCGGGACGAACAACTAAAAGTGTGGGGTGATCTGATGGACCATAATTATACAAATCATAAACACAGTAAAACCCACCAAATTAGACTGTTTGTCTATTTAACTTTTGCTTGTTAGTTCCGATATTTATCTACAGGGTATTTTGGAGACTAGAGAGAATACACGCTAAGGAGAGGATTTTACACTGAAAATATATTACGAGTCATTCCAAGGTCACGATCAGATGCCGACTGAAGAAATCTCAAGATCTTGACATTGAATCACTCAAAACAAATCCAACCGAGGAGCAACCAAAGTCAATCTGGAGCTGAAATACACCGATAGTTTTGTGAAAACGTCACAAAACCTCACAAAACTCATCCTTTTACCCCATGTGACCGGTGGCTTTTGGAGGAGGTGACCAAAGGAGGAGGCTTTCCTCCATTGATGACCCAAGACCGGCGGCTATGACCTCCCATGGAGCTTCCCTTGGATGAAGCCATGTGCTTTCATCCTCACCACACATTCCCCTCCCTTTTGGCTATAAATACAAGCCTCTCTTCACTTGTAAATCAATCCCAAAAATCATAAACACTTCTCTCTCTAGAAAGTTTGACATTTGTAAGTTTGGTTTTCAATATATAATACTCCTGTTGGTTCTTGAGTATTATAGTTTGGTCTTGAGTACTCGTGTCGGTTCTTGAGTACTCAAGTTTGTCTTTACTATTCTTGAGTACTCTTGTCGGTTCTTGAAGTACTCACCCCTTTCCCTTACTTACTGTCTTTCAAAAACTGTAAGTACTTAGCTATGGTATCCACCTCTATGGATATTCGTAGCTAAACCCTTCATTCGGTTGAAGGGGTGTACTTGTATTATAAAATATTTTAGACTATACTTTAGTGCTTTTTCTTTGTATTCAGAACTTGTTCTATGTGCCATATATTAGGCCAGAACTTCCAAGGTTGAGTGGATGCTTGGAATGGCAAAGCTCTTCCGTGGAAGCTCGTAAACATACTCGGGTAAGTGGATGCTTGGAATGGCAAAGCTTATCTGAGGAGTTTGACCTCTCTCAAACACCATTTGGTTGCTCGGGAATGACTGACCAAATGGATGCACATAGGCTAATATACCTTGGAATGGGGTATTAGTCTAAATAGAACAAGTGCTCTACGACCTTGAAATGGGCTAGACAGTGTGTGCAAATCGAGTGCTTGGAATGGCCTTGATACACTTTTGAATACTTAGTAGGATCACTAAAAGTCAATGATAAACAGGCTATGATGCAAGGCCCCCGAAACCGAATGCTTTCCTTAAATTTAAACAACACCTGCATTTACTTTCTTAGTATAAACTGCTCTATCAACTGCTCACCTTCCGGAGGACTTGCTAATCACGCATCACCCGCTGTAAGTTTTCTCTTTTATTTTCAGTATTTACATTTTCTGTCATTTACTTTTCCGCACTAAAAACCAAAACCAACCAACCAATCACTTACTTTTCCGCACTAAAATCTCAATCAACCTAAAACACACTCCCTCGCTGTACAATCCCTCAAAGAACGACTATACCCCTAATTCCCTTGGGCTCGACCCTTACTTACCACTTGCTACCCAGTAGTAAGGTCACGAGTAGCGGAATATAAATTTGCTTTTGCACAGAGAACATCGCACCTTAACGACAGTGCGGTGGGCTCCGTCAAGTACCTCTTATTTTGATGTATTCATCAACTGCATCGGCCGACACACCATATGCTAGCATTCGCATGGCTGTGGTACACTTTGCTAAGGGAGATATACCTTCTTTTCCGAATCCATCGACTCGTTGGGTGAAGTAGTTATCACTACTTGATAGGTCCCCAACGATCCGAAGGAAAACATGTTTCTGCATCCGGTACCGGTGACGAAACATTGCATCGTCATATATAGGCTCATTGGAAAAGTAGTCGTCAATAAGTCTTTGGTTCGCCGCTGGGTGGTCTCGGTTGAGATATTTTCTCTTGCTACGAGTTGCATTATTTTCTTGCCATGATTTCTTTCGGCACTCGGTGAACCGGTTCATGATATACCGTTCTTCAATTTCAGTTTTTCGTTGGTAGGCTTCGATATCGAAAAGCAATTCTGAGGGATCCATTGGGGGCTTTTCTTTGTTTGAAGTTTGTATGAGTTTGGAATGAGATATTGGTAAATGAATGGATCAATAAGCCCCTAGTTATAATTACATCTCCTCAATTTCAATGGTTGAGACTGACGGACTTCAAATCTATTATTGTATCTAGTTAATTAAATTGAATGGTCGAGATTGACGGATTCCAAACAAACAATTGAATATAGTACGTTAACAGATAAATATCGGATTCAAATTAAAGCATACACAACACTCCAAGAATTAAAGATGCCTGTCAATGACTAAAGCACACACAACACTCCAAGAATTAAAGATGCATGACAATGACTAAAGCACACAAGCTGATAGAGACACTACACCGACATACATCAATTTCCAAATAGCTCTTGGCCCAACCTTTCCAACAACTCTTTGTGACGGTCATCGAGATTCTCCTTGGAACTTAGTTTCATGTACAATTTCATCTTTTTAGCCATATTCCTTTCTTTCATCAGTTGGTTAGCCTCCTCCTGCTTCTGGTTAGCCTCTGCTTGCCTTAGTGCTATATCGTTTAATCGTTCCAACTCTTTCTCTTTTATTTGTTTGAATTCAGCCCACTCTTGTTCGTCCACCGCCTCCAAGGCAGCTCCTTTACTTTTCTTTTTGCCTTTCTTTTTGGCCGCCTCCCTTCCCATTGGACGAGCACTAGATCCTACAGAGTTTGAGTCACTCTCGTGGGATCTCTTTGATCCACTACTTCCTGACCCAGTATTTCCTCCAACCTGACTACCATAACGAGGTTGATCACGAATAGCTTGCCATTCAGCCATTAAATTGAAAGGACCATTCTTACCACTTGAGTATAACTCCTACGCTTTGGCCAATACATCATTCTCCGACCACCCGCTTCCTTGCATACGCTTAGCACCATCATAAGCGCCAATCCATTTTCCTAGAATTTTGTTGATATAATTATAATGGTTTCTGCATGAAACTCCATCTCTCGGAGGATCAAATGAACAATGCTCATTACAATACTCAGCAATTCTTCCCCAATATGCTTCACTTTTTTGATTTCTTCCGACTACACTATTTGTTCCATATTTAATCCATCCGCTAAGTAGCACCAAATTTTGATCAGTGGTCCACTTGGGGCTTTTCTTGCGAATAGGAGTTGAATCCTCTGCAGTTGGAGTGACTTCAGTAGCACTTGTCATGCCACCAAGAGCCATTTGTGTTGAAAATTCCGGAAATTCAGTTGATCCAACACTCTGAACGTTTTCATTCCCCGTTGGCATATAACCATTAAAAGGGGGTGCTTGAGATGAATATGCCATCATAGATGCATAATATGGATGAATATTCGGAACGGATGAAGGCATGTTAAAATTTGGTGGAAAACCAAAATTAGGTATATTTTGAGGTGGTTGTTGGTTGGAAGATTGATTTTGGAATTGATAATTGTTGGGATTTGGGTAGTTAAATGGATAATTAGAAGGATTTTGGGTGTTGAAAGGGTTATTATTGGGATTCATTTCACTAATTATATGATTAAAATCAATAAAGGAGAGGATAATAGTAGAAAGAGTGTGTAAAAATGCGGTTTTTTTCTGTGTCCAAATCAAGTGAAACAACTTTCATTTTGTAGACAAAAAAAATCATGAATTATGGTGTAAAAAAAAATTAAAAAAATCATTTACAATGAAATAATTGAGATGAGATAAAATTCTCGGAAATTACAGCAACAAATAAGGAGACGCCGCGTGGCAGCGCATGGAGATCAGATCTCCTCTCTCCGCGAGTGGGCGTCCATCACGCGTTGCTGTCGGCTTGTGCGCGACACGCGCCTGCGCGGTCCAATGAGTACTTGATGCGTGGCCTGGCGAGTGCAGATGCTTTTTCAGATTTCAACCGTTGAGCTCATTCAATTTGTGTGAATCCACTTGGCATCAACACCCATTTTACTCTCACATTGCACCATCTTTTTTAGTTGAAAAATGGCTTCAACACATACATTAGAGATGGTCTTACAACTCAGGGACTGCTTACCGGAAAAGCATTACAAGGGCGGGGTCGAGCCAAACTGTCATATACGTGGTTTTTGAAATGCTGGTGGTCTAGAAGACTATGAAAACATCTTAAAGTAGGTCGAGAAATGTACATTTCAGATTGGATTTATTAAACATCAATACCAACTTCATGCCTTCAAATTAGATAACAAGGCACATTTAACTGCTAATAAGAGATGGCTTGCTAAAAGGCACCATTCTAGAGTTTCAAAAGCTAAAGGATACCGAATTCCCTTCTAACTGAGACCTGTTGTCAGAAAAATGTTTAAGATAATAAATATTCAAAAATACTTTTTTAGAAAGAAAGACAAACCCGAAGCGTTTTGTCAAAAAGAAACAAATTATTGTAAAATGCAATGTAGCTTAAATCTGTAGGTAAAGTACATAAAAATGTTCTCAAGTTTGAGCCGTCTGTCTGAGTCCTCTGTGCTAATCTTAATCAATGGTCTAGTCATGCCTTATCATTATATACTTCCCTGGGATGGCTATCGCTCATAAGCCTTGTTGTCTCAAGCAGCGGAAAATTCTGTACTAACGAGAAACAAAGTCGCTTCAATCTGGCCATGCATTAGGAAAAAGAATTATCTATCACTAAAGTCCGCCGTGATCCAGCACGTCCTGGCAAGACTGGAGACATATACACTGAGCTCATCTTCGGATTGTTCCAGAAGAATTTATACATTGCTTCAGGGGTAAACTCCCACTTTTGGAATTTGAAACTCTCTAACTTGGGACAATTTGTGGACAGTATAGCAAGAATCTTGTCCGTCGCAACCTTACTGTAACAAAGACTAATCTTTCGCAGGTTTGGAAGCTTCGATGTAACCTTATGAATTAGCTTATCCTTCCATCGATAACCACAAGTGATATTCAACTCAATAATAGAAGGAAAAAGGTTTATAAATTCAATAACCTGCCTTGGCACAGCGCCATCGAACCAATTCACGTCTAAGGATTTGATACCTTTGATAACGCTGGACTTTGACATATTTTTAATAGTATGCCGTTCAGGATATTGAGCATTCATACCGTATTCAAACAGCGGGAGTTGCAACTTTTCCAGATTCAAATCGGATTTGGATATCGCCAATAGTGCGTTATCTAGTTCAGATATGTCGTCAAATACAATCGTCTTCACACATGAAAACCTTTTGAACAGCTTCCGAAAGTTTAAGGATGAATCATTTAAGAACAGTTTGGTTACAAGGGAGCCTGAGAGGGAGCGGAAAAATTTGCAGACTAGCGATATCGATTTCAGATCGATCTTGTCGAGGCGGGTGAATATCTCGTACAACACATCTTCAGGTAAGTAGTGGATGATGCTCTTGCGCTTGGGCTTGCGCCTGCGGTTGAGCTTGAGCCTTCGCCTGCACTTTATCATCTTCATAGATGAGATGATGGTTGTGGAGATCGATTGAGGTTTTCAAAAACCCTAACACAGAGATATAACTGATTTCCAATAGAATAAAAATCGAATTTATAAAGATGATACAAATTAAATCTTATCTAAATTATAAAAAATAAACTCGTATCTTTTTTTTTTGAATACAAATATTTTTTTGGTTTCTGATATATTGGGGCCGTTTTCAAAAACCAAAAATTTAGCGGAAGTTTAGAAATTTGTATTTCACTTCATTATTAATTGAGTTAGTAAATTATACAGTAGCTTAGCTTTCATACTTCATCTTCAGCATCCAGACTTCATCCTCAGCTTTTATCTTTCTATTAAGCTTGCAGGCATCATATTGTGAACTTTCAGGCATTGCGATCTTCAGTATCTTTGCTGTCCATTTGTGAAGGCTGGCCCGAGCGAGCAGCTCCCCTACTTTGTCTTTGCGTTTTACTTAATGCTTGCATCAGAAGAAAACTGATTAATAGCGGCCTTTTTTATTCTCTACTAGTTGAAAAACATAGCTGTGATAGTGAAAACTTTAGATTAGCTGCTGGGAATATTGTCATCATTAGTTCAAAATGGAACTTATTGGGCATAATACGTAACTGTTTGGCGTAAGGGTACAATGAACAGTTCCTGTTTGAATTTTAATGCTTTGTTAATCGATTGCGAGGATGTTAGTGTTGATTGCGTTCGTGGCTTTAGAAATTGACAAATAAATACAGGTACTCTAATGGGTACAAGAACCTAGAAGGTAATTCACAAATTAAAGAGAGTTAGCAAATATTGTTTTCTACTTATCTTGTTGGTTTAAAGTATCCATGGACCATCAAAAGGTTCTGAATTTCCTTTTACTATTCGTGTTATGGCCCTGCGCCTTCTTAGTGTGTTCTAACCTTCTCCTTCAGTTTTGCTTTTCTTTTCTTTTTTTCTGCCTCAGGCAATCCATCATGGTTCATGCTTTTTGAACCTCTATTAATAAAATGAAAGTAAAAAACTAAGTTTCGACTATGAAACAAATTTTTGCAGGACAATTAGAATATTTCATTAACCAGCAACCAAACAAGTGAGTAATAATTTCCAGCTTCTTGATAAAAAAAAACGAGATGGCAAAAATTTCACTCACCTCTCTACTTCAGAAGTTCTCAATTTTGATATCAGAAGAGGAGCCATATATACCTTACTGATAATTTGATCATGTTTCATCCCCTGACTATTGACTCAAGTTTCCCAAACTACTTTGAAGGGAAGTCCACTTGCAATCACAAGGGGTCGGCCAGGCTGGGGAAAGAATTGGAAGATATTCGGATATTAAAAGTACGTATGGCTCGTTCCCGATTAGTATATATCCTTACAGCTAGAATTATATTTTATGCCTCAGTTTTGTTGTGCCTTTTCTCCTTTTTTTTTTTGGTCAGCCCAAACTTGTGCTTAAATGATCTCTGGTATACAACTTCATTTCTGTGTGTTTTGGTGATGAAATATTGGTGGAAAAGTTCTACTTTGTCATAAATGTTTGCTGCTTTTGTGTAAGCTTGGAATTTGCAGTTGCAGGTTTTGGAATCATCAAAGAACATTCAGCTGCTGTTTTGCGTCACCGTCAACGGCAGCGTTTTCTGTGGGTGCGCAGTTTTGTTTTAGACGGCTTAGTGGGACGTCGTCGTTCCAATCGAGGCGCGTGTTTCGTTTTTTAAGGCAACTGAAGTGGCGTCGTTTGTGCAAGCGAGACTGAGCTGTTTTAAAGCTGAATCGATTTGGGGTTTCAACTGAGCTGATTTCGCCAGGCGACCTGGCCGCAGCTGGTGTCAGATACGTCTGCCGGCTGTGCTGTTCTCCAGTGATTTTTCAGTTTTGACTTAATTCTATTAAAGGGCTTAATTTGTAACTTAACTTGACCTTGAGCCAGGTTTACACTTACTGTCGCATTTACGAAACATTGTTTTTTTTTTCTTTCAAAATCTCAATTCATTGCAACAAACCCAAACAACAAACCGGCAAGACCCAGGGGCAACAAACAGCCACCCCCACGCAAGCACAACCAAAACAACCCTGCCAAAACAAGCAAGCCAAACCACACCAAAGCCAAACACACGGCCAACACCAACCACAGGGGACACAAAAAAACAGAGGCAACACGCCCACAACAGCCCACAAACACAAAGACAAGAACCAATAAAAAGGAAAAGCCTTACACATTGGCTAAAATATTACTACACCAGCTAGCACACAAAAGGCCTGTTTTGCTGTTCTTGATCAGCTCCAGCTTGAGCTTGAGCATCCTCCAAATGACACTCCTCACTACTTCCACGCTATCACTATCCCCTTCAAAGATACACCTTACGAAACATTGTTTTCTTTGATAGAGAATTGCACTTTACGAAACATTGTTTTCTTTGATAGAGAACTGCACTTTGTTAGAATGGATTTATCTAAGGATGACTGATGACTCTATCTGCCCTGACCAACATTATACCGTCCCCATGCCTCAGCTGATCGGAAAGAACTACACTGTTAAGCACATCACCCTCGTTCCAAGGCCGGTCGACTCTTTCAAGATAGCTTTAAGTTCATTTTGTCCATCTTTAAAGAATTGGAATACACTCTTATTATTGGATCGTTACGTTAGCCAACTATGTGAGGGAGATCCCAGAGTGGTATCCCTCAGACAGATGGCAGCGGAAATAAACTCTCGTATAGGAAATATGGAACGGAAAGTAAGTACTCACGATTTAGAGTGGAAACCTTACTGCAATCCTTGCAGTAGGCTGAAAACCACTTGCCTTCTGGACAGTTCCAGAAGGGCTTCAAGATCTGTGTTATTGATGAAGGAATATGCTTGTAGTTTGTTACAGCTTGTCTCACTCAGTGACAGTTAACAACACTACTCAATTCAAAGTATCAACTAACACAGTCTTCTCTTATCCGCACACAGCAGCACTTCGTCAGCTCCGGAATTGATCTTCTCTTCAATCACCGATTGCTATCTCCAAAAAGCCGAGCTCTCATCTAAAGACTCTTCCTCCTTTTATAGCGTCTTTGAGTCGGCCGAGCAGATCTCCATCCGAGATCCGATTGCTATCTCGCAGATGTGATATGATTAAGATATTTCCATATCTTAATCACATCGCATATTTCCCTTCCAATTTTGGCGTGTATCTTCTCTTCGTATAAACTCGACATATATTCGTGTATATACTTGTATCAATATTCCTCATCAGATATTACACGCAATATTCTTGTATATCTTCAATATTGTCTTTGAGTATATATTCCCAGATTCGATCTCATCATATGTCCGTTCGTCCCTCACACAGAATGCATCTCTCTCGCAGCGCTGCTCTCTCTCAGAGATGTTCAGTAGCCTTACCTGTCAGACAGTGATTTCTGCACACTCAAGTGAATTCTTAGTTAAGTGTTTGTTATCATCAAAACACAAAGGGTCCAACAAATTCCCCCTTTTTGATGATGACAAACACTCCTTCACAGATAAGAAATCACACGGCAATCATATCTACATTTCCCTAGAACATCCAGCTGCTTCAGAGTTTATTCACTAAGTTTTTATTTAAAGTCTAACTAACATAGTTCCCCCTCAGATAGACATCCACTTAAACTTTGGTACCGGTTATTCCCCCTTAGTGTATGCTCATATAGTTCTTCCCCCTTTTGGCATCATCAAAAAGATAAGCAAATAAGAACACAGAGTAATGGAAGGAAAAAACACTTCATTCATGCCGGCAAGTCATTGGGCCGAAAGAATGGAAACCCGGAAGGAGTAACAAACAAGCACGACCCATTGGACCAGCAGCTATGGTCAATAAAGCCTCACCCTCTCAAATCAAAAGAGCTACCGAGAAGAAGTTCGACCTCAAGCACCCATGGGATCCCTACTTATGATCCAGGAATGAGGTATTGTCGAGCCAACGATGTTAAACAAGTGCACTGGTCGGGAGGTAACCCGACACTATCTTACTTTCCGCACTTTAAATTTCTGTCTTTTAGTTTTCATCAATAAGTCGCTCTCACCCATTTGGTGCATAGAATGATTTGACTATTTAGGAATTAGTTTTTGGAGCACGATCGGATCAGCCAGGCAGCTTCCATGAACTACCGGGCCTGCGCTGAGAGTTCAAGGCCCCAGCCGAACTCCCTCGATTATCCAGCCTCATGCCATTCGACACAATAAGGGAGTTCTGATCTTACCTTTCCTTAAGTCATTTCCTTCTCGTATAACATCTGCTTGCATGGCTTTTGAACTAAGTAGTGCTGAAAGGCACGCCTTCGTTCAAAAGTGTGGGGTGAGATCCGCATGTGTACATAAATAAAAACTTTTTCTTTTTTAATGTATCTTTTTGAAAATATGAACTTAAGAATGTGAAAAAGATAGACCGAAATTCATGCATTTACCTTGTGAAAATTCAACCGTCTAAAAACTTAGAACGTAACTTCTCATTTGTCGCTTTGTGCTAAGATAAACTAGGGATGTGGAGTTGATAGAAATGCCCTAGAGAGGCGTGGCAAGCAATCGAAGGATCGAATCAAACTATATGGTTTTCGAAGTCAGTGGAGGCTGCACTTCGGGTTTCAGTGAAGATTGAAGTCATCTCCGCCATGCAGTGTTTACGCAAAAAAGAAAAAAGGCGAGGACGGGAATCAGACCGTCCTCTCTCTAGTCAAAGTAGCTGAGAAAATAGATGAGCGACCCTCATCTTGACCCGCGCGAAACAACAACGATGAGAGGAGCGGGGAGGTATTTCCATAGACTTGCGGGCGATGATTGGACCTCCCAAAAAGGCTTGAGAAAATGGACTAGCAAAGCCACAAAAAGGCGAAAAGCTCGAAGAAGCAAATCAAGAGGCCAAAGGCCCAAAATTGTGAAGGTTTTAACCGAACAAAAAGTGAAGTACTCAAAGAGTCAAATCAAAGGCCAAAGGCCGATTCACTACAAAAAGCAGTCCCTCGCCAAAAGAAAATCAAAGTACTCAAACCCGTGAAACCCGAACCGAATCACGTGCTAGAGAAAGCTACAAGGAAACCATATAGTAAGAGACAATCCCGAGGTTGCAGTCCAGGAGCCTAAAAAGGGCTATCTCCCGAAACATCCAGAATAATTTGCATCTCGGCACGGAGGTACACGTATCAAGTTTCTTCTATTTATTTATACAGTTCAATTTGGTAAGAAGTAAGTAATGCATGAATTAGGATAAATCGAGTCCCACAGTCTAATTTTCATATTTTAAAACCAAACTTAGAGTGCCGCCCTTTAATAGCATTGTTCGGGACGAACAACTAAAAGTGTGGGGTGATCTGATGGACCAAAATTATACGAATCAAAAACACAGCAAAACCCACCAAATTAGACTGTTGGTCTATTTAACTTCTACTTGTTAGTCCCGATTTATTTCTACAGGGTATTTTGGCACTTAGAGAGAAAACACGCTAAGGAGAGGATTTTACGCTGAAAAGATATTACGAGCCAGTCCAAGGTCACGATCAGACGCAGAATAAAGAATCTCAAGATCCTGACGTAGGAATTACTCAAATCAAATCCAACCAAGGAACAATCAAAGTCAGACCGGAGCGAAATTGGACCGTTGGTTTTGTGAAAATTGCACAAAACCACACAAACCTCCTCTTCCTTCTAGAAGGGGCGGCTATGGGGAGGATAAAGAGGAGGATGACTCATCTCCTCCATCCTTATCCATAAGTGGTGGCTAAATGGGAGTCCATAAGGTGGTGCCATGTGGTGGCTCCTCCACCACATTTCATCTCCTCCTCCTCCTCCCTTGGATGAAAACCAAGTGCCACCATCTCCACCCTCCATCCTCCTCCCCTTTGGCTATAAAAGGAGCTCCTCTCCTCCTCATTTGTATCATCTCATACACACTTCACAAATGTTTTAGAGAGATAGAGGGCTTAACCCTATTCTCTTCACTTTCAATAAATATTTTGTTCTTCATTGTGGAGCTACTTCTCTTGCGTGGATCTTGTCTAGGAGCTCATCTCCTCCGCTTATTGTAAGGTATAAAATTACTTTCAGTATTATTTGTTTTTACTGTAAAGTTATTTTATTATTCGGTACCCTTGTGCAAGGCATTAGTTTGCTTGTATTCCTTGACATGAACACTAGTAGCTAAAAGCTTGTACTCGGTCACAGGGGTGAACTTGTATTATAAATGTTTTAGATCTTACTCTTAGTACACCTTTATGTTCAAAACTTGTTCTATGTGCCATATATAGTCAGAGTTTCCAAGGTTGAGTGGAAGCTGTAACAAGCAAAGCTCTTCCGTGGGAATTCGTGATCATACTCGGTAAGTGGAAGCTGTAACAAGCAAAACTTATCGAGGAGTTCGGCTTATCTTAAAAACCATGTTGGAAACTGGACCAAAGAATTCAAATGGATGCACATAAGGCTAAGATACTTCGAAAGGAGGAATTAGTCTAAATAGAACAAGTGTTTTAAATGATGTTGCAAGTCTTGTGCTAAGAATAGCCTCGATTCATCTTTGAACATTTAGCATGATCATTTCAAGTGTTCTACGCGATGTTGCAAGTCTTGTGCTAGGAATAGCCTCGATTCATCTTCGAACACTTGGTATGATCATTAGCGGTCAATGCTAAACAATTATAATACAAGGCCCCTAAAACTGAATCATTTCCTTATAATCTATTATCAACTGCTGTAATTTACTTTCAGTTCTCAAAACACACTCAAACTCAAACCCAATCGCATTTAAATTCTGCATAAGCTTCATTAAAGAACAATTAATCCACACTGACTCCCTTGGGTTCGACTACTTACCACTTGCTACCCAGTAGTAAAGTCGCGAGTAGCGGACTTAAAAATTTATTTGTACATTTGCTCTGACGACAAGCATCTGTCACTTACTTTCAGCAAGCCTTGTCCTTCAAGCACTTTACTTTTACGTACTTACTTTCAGCAAGCCTTGTCCTTCAAGCACTTTACTTTCCAGCACTTTACTTTTCAGTATTTACTTTCAGTCCTGTATTTACTTTCTTTACTTTCAGTCATTTACTTTTCAGTACTAAAACCACAACCAACCCCAACCGCACTTACATTTCAGTACAAATCCCTTAAAGAACTGCTATCCACTAATTCCCTTGGGTTCGACCCCTACTTACCACTTTGCTACCCAAATAGTGAAGTCTAGAGTAGTGGACTTATAAATTAATTTTGCGCATTTGCTTTGACGACGAGCATCTGTCAGGGACCGTGGCTGTGTATGGACTCATTCATACTTATGCACGAATGGTGCCCGGATCTCGCCCCTGAGGAGTTCGTGATGAAACGTTTAGGAGTATGGACTCAGATGCACAACTTACCAGTGGGAGCGACGTTGAATGATTAGGAGTATGGTGAGAAACTAGCAGGGTATATTGGTAAGTTCGTGAAGGTAAGTCAGTTAGAGTCGGACGGAGTTAGGAAGAGGTATGTAAGGGTTAGAGTGGAAGTGGAAGTTGACAAACCTCTAATCACCGGCTTCCTCCTGAACCGGCCGAATAGAGGCCCGCTTTGGGTAACTGTGAAGTATGAAAGATTACCGGAGTGCTGCAACAGGTGCGGAAGGCTTGACCACAAAACAGAGTTATGCAGGGCTGCCCTGGAGCCCTTGAGACCCCTGATGCATGGTATAGGAGAAGAGTCGACGGAAAAGAGGATCACTGGAAGCAGGAGGGGTATGGACGGTGAGGAAGGCACAGAGCAAGAGAGGTGGAGTTTGGCCAACGATGATCGGAATCGGAAGAAGGTGCTGGGTTTTTAACAGTCTGACCGGAGGGTCACAAGGTCGGGTACATCGAAAGGTGTGTACGAGGAAGGGGCTGATGACAAAATTGAGAAGGACAGGCAGTACAGTCATACGGAGGAAAGGTTGCGAGACATTTCGATGGATGAGGATGAGATGGACAGTCTGGCTTATAAGACACAAAAGTTCTCCGTTCCAGCAGCAGTAGGGACTGCTACTGTTGCGTTCGAGGAGGCCAGACAGAACAGGTCTGGTGAGAGGCTAGTGTGTGGCACCCTGCCGAAGACTGGTGAGCTGGATAGTCTGACAAAAAAGAAGCAAAGTTTCATATTTCCGGAAACAATGGAAATGTCTGTTGAGAAGGATGAGAAAGAGGAACAGAACAAGGCAAATGGAAAGGGGATAGATGGCAGATCAAAGGCTGAGGATGTTCTGAACGAACGGTCAAAAAGGAATCACTGTACTGTCGCCCTAGTGATGGACCATAATTATACGAATCAAAAACACAGTAAAACCCACCAAATTAGACTGTTGGTCTATTTAACTTCTGCTTGTTAGTCCCGATTTATTTCTACAGGGTATTTTGGCGCTTAAAGAGAAAACACGCTAAGGAGAGGATTTTACGCTGAAAAGATATTACGAGTCAATTCAAGGTCAAGATCAGACGCTGAATGAAGAATCTCAAGATCCTGACGTAGGAATTACTCAAATTAAATCCAACCGAGGAACAATCAAAGTCAGACCGGAGCAAAATTGGATTGATAGTTTTGTGAAAAGACTGCACAAAACTGTCAAAACTCATCCATGGACCAAGTGACCGGCGGCTTTGGTGAAGAAGATGACTCATGGGTGGCTTCCTCCCCTCCTCCTCCTTGGGTGACCGGTGGCTTTGGCTTGGAGGTGGCCAAAGCCACAAAACTCCCCTCCATTTGGACCTCCAACCGGCGGCTTCTTGTGCCACCATGGGAAGATGACAAGTGGTGGCTCCTCCTCCACATCTTCAAAGCCTCCTCCTCCACCCTTGGATGCAACACCACATGCCACCATCTCCACCCTCCATTCCTCTCCCTTAGCCTATAAAAGGAGAGCTCCTCCTCCTCATTTGTATCATCCCAAAATCAACAATACACTTCTCTCTCTAAGTTTTGTTACTTTGTAAGTTTGGTTTGGTTTTGGAAATAATACTCCTGTTTGTTCTTGAGTATTATACTGATTGGAAATAATACTCCTGTTTGTTCTTGAGTATTATACTTTAGAGAATACTCCTGTTGGTTCTTGAGTATTCAGTAGGAATTAGGAGTACTCCTGTTGGTTCTTGAGTATTCCACCCCTTCTCCTCTTACTGTTTTCAAAAACCCCCGAGTATTTAGCTATGGTATCCACCTCTATGGATATTCGTAGCTAAACTCTTTATTCGGTTAAAGGGGCGTACTTGTATTATAAAATGTTTTAATTCTTTTAGTTTCTTTTCTCTGTATTCAAAACTTGTTCTATGTGCCATATATTAGATCAGAACTCCCAAGGTTGAGTGGATGCTTGAAATGGCGAAGCTCTTCCGTGGAAGTTTGCAAACATACTCGGGTAAGTGGATGCTTGAAATGGCAAAGCTTATCTGAGGAGTTTGATCTCTCTCAAACACCATTTTGGGTAAATCGGAAAAGACAACCCAAAATGGATGCACATAGGCTAGTATACCTTGAAATGGGGTGCTAGTCTAAGTAGAACAAGGGCTTTACGTTTTTTGCAAAAGACTAGACAGTGTTGCAAGTCGAGTGCTTGAAATGGCCTTGATTCACTTTCGAACACTTTTGCAAAAGACTAGACAGTGTGGCAAATTGAGCGCCGGAAAAGGCCTTGATACACGTTTGAATACTTAGAAGGGTTACTAAAACAATAAACAGGCTATGATACCGAATGTTTTCCTTGAATTACAAAACCCCATGTATTTACTTTTATAAACTGCTCGATCAACTACAACCATCAACCGCTCATCTACCGGAGGAATCACAATCACGCATCACCCACTGTAAGTCTTCTTCCCTTAACTCTTTTACTTTTAGTATTTTAATTTCTGTATTTACTTTTCCGCATAAAAAACCAAAAAACCAAAAACAGTAGCTTAGTAATTAGCAGTAAGTCCGCAATCGACCTAAAATCACTCACCATACGATCCCCTAAAGAACAGTTATCCCTCAAATTCCCTTGGGTTTGACCCTGATGGACCAAAATTATACGAATCAAAAACACAGTAAAACCCACCAAATTAGACTGTTGGTCTATTTAACTTCTACTTGTTAGTCCCGATTTATTTCTACAGGGTATTTTGGCACTTAGAGAGAAAACACGCTAAGGAGAGGATTTTACGCTGAAAAAATGATAAGAGTCAATCCAAGGTCAAGATCAGACGCCGAATGAAGAAATCTCAAGATCCTGACCAAGAATTACTCAGAACAAATCCAACCGAGGAAAAACCAAAGTCAGACCGGAGCAGAATTGGACTGATAGTTTTGTGAAAACTGCACAAAATCACAAAACTCTCTCATTGCCTCAAGTGACCGGCGGCTAAGGGTGCAAGGGTGACTCATGGGTGGCCAAGGCACCTCCCTTCTTCTCCATGACCGGTGGCTATTGGGAGGAGGTGAGCTTGAGGAGAAAACCTCCCCATTTTGTTACCTCCAACCGGCGGCTTTCCAAGCTCCATGGAGAGCTTGCCATGTGGTGGCTCCTCCGCCACATCTTCATCTCCTCCTCCTCCTCCCTTGGATCAAACACCACATGCCACCATCTCCACCCTCCATTCCTCCTCCTTATGGCTATAAATAGAGGCTCACCCCTCCTCATTTGTAACACACACACAATCACAACTTCTCTCTCTAGAAAACTTGATACTTTTTTAAGCTTTGGATCGAAGTAATAATACTGCAATATTTGGCTACGAAGTTCCCCTCCGTGGATAGGCGTAGCTGAACTCCTCATTCGGTCGAAGGTTTTTTCTTGTATTATATAATGTTTTAATTTCTTTTAATTTCTTTTCTCTGTATTCAAAACTTGTTCTATGTGCCATATATAGTCAGAGTTTCCAAGGTTGAGTGGAAGCTGTAACAAGCAAAGCTCTTCCGTGGAAATTCGTGATCATACTCGGTAAGTGGAAGCTTTAACAAGCAAAACTTATCGAGGAGTTCGGCTTATCTTACAAAACCATTTGGAAACTGGACCAAAGAATTCAAATGGATGCACAAAAGGCTAAGATACTTCGAAAGGAGGAATTAGTCTAAAGTAGAACAAGTGTTGCTTTAAACGATGTTGCAAGTCTTGCGCTGCGAAAGGGCCTCGATTCATCTTTGAATACTTAGAAAGGTTACTAACGGTTATTAATAAACATGTTATAATACAAGGTACCTGAAACCGAATACTTTTCCTTGAATTACAAAAACCCCCTTGTATTTACTTTTATAAACTGCTCGATCAACTACAACCATCAACCGCTCATCTACCGGAGGAATCGCAATCACGCATCACCCACTGTAAGTCTTCTTCCCTTAACTCCTTTATTTTCAATATTTATTATCTGTAATTTACTTTTCCGCACTCAAAACCAAAAAAACCAAAAACAGTAGCTTAGTTAATCGAGCTAAAATCTCAATCAACCTAAAACACGTTCCCCGCCAGTATAAAGAATAACGTATCCCTCTAATTCCCTTGGGTTCGACCCCTACTTACCACTTACTACCCAGTAGTGTAGTCGCGAGTAGCGGAAAAATATAAATTTATTTGTACAGAGAACATTGCACCTTAACGACAGTGTAGTGGGCTCCGTCAAATTGCTACTTACCACTTACTACCCAGTAGTGTAGTCGCGAGTAGCGGAAAATATAAATTTATTTGTACAGAGAACATTGCACCTTAACGACAGTGCAGTGCGCTCCGTCAAATTGGCGCCGTTGCCGGGGAATTAGCCATCGGATAAGTTCTTTAAATCAATACGCGCTCGAAATAACCATGTCTCACGAAGGAAGCCACCATGACTACCAAGATGATGACGAGATGAACCTGTACGATCGAAACATTGAGGTGCCACTTCCATTTATGGATGATCCGGAGCAACTCATCCGAAGCAGACGAGCTCGTGATAGGGAAGCCATCAGAAGAAACCAAGAACCACCCGAGGACCGGAATGCAGCTGGTCCAGTACGACAACCCCCTAGATATCCACCACCCCCGCAACCTAGACAAGTGCCGAGACGAGAACCCGCTTTCGATGACTACTACGGAGATAACAACAACTACCGCGAACCTACATTGGGAGAGCTCTTGGCACCAGATTTCAGAGTTCAGCCGTGGTGTATCTATGAAGGCCCGGAGCTAGAAAACATCGTCATCAACACTTCAGTGTCCCACAACTTGCCAAAATTCTCAGGAACTCGTGGAGAATCAGCAATGACTCATCTCCAGCGCTTACATGGGATTTGCCAAAACCTCAAACCGAATGGCGTAAACGTAGACGACTTTAAGTTAAAGGCGTTCTATTTTTCCCTCATTGACGCGGCAAACGACTGGTTCCTTTCATTGCCATCCGGAAGCATCAGAACATGGGCCCAGATGCAGAAAAAGTTCTTAGACAAATACTACCCAGCAGGAAGAGCGATGCAAGTAAGGAGGCAACTGCAGGACATCAGGCAAGGACCCAACGAACCCATGTATGATTACCTGGAAAAATTCAACCGCCTGGAGAGAAGCTGTTGTACCCTTGGACTGCCCGAGAAACTCACCATCGAATATCTCATTAACGGATTAAGACCCTTAGACAAAATGCTCCTGGATGCCTCAGCTGGAGGGTCCATGATGAATCTATCATTAAGTGACATAAGGGATCTTATCACCAACGTTGCTGAGAATGCCCGATTCAGAGAAGAGACAACTCAGCAGGAAGAATTCTCCCGGACAAAAAATGTGGCAAAAACTGAAACATCGATGAGCTCTATGCCTGAAGAGATGAAGCAGCTAAAGGAGATGATGATTCAAATCCTACGAAGGCAACCAGTTCCGGTAAAACCTTGCGAGTTCTGTGGTTCTACAGACCACAAAACTGACGCATGCCCGACATTAATAGAAGAGGAACCGGTAGAAGTGAATGCAGTAGGAGGATACCAAGGATACAACCACAACAGTAATAACAGAGCCGGACAAAACAGACAGTATGGTCAAGCAACCAACCCGAGCTGGCGTAACAATAACTATTTTCAGAAGGATGCACAACCAGCTGTCCCTCAACTAGCTCAGTCATTCTACCAACCCCCCCACCGGCAGTATAACCAGAACGCTCCATTAGCAGGGCAATATTAGCAAAGAGGACCAAATCAGTACCAAACCGGCCCGCATAATCAGCAAGAACCAACCAAGTCGCTTGATGACATGATGAAGGAGCTCGCAGGAAGAATAAGCCAATTGGGTACTTCGCTACACCAATACCAGGCGAAAACTGACGGGGCAATTTCAGAATTAACCAAACAAATGTCCCATCTCGCCATAGCAATGTCAACACTCACTAATGAGCATGGCAGACTTCCTTCACAAATCATCCAAAACCCAAAGGCGAATCTTAGCATGATAAAGAGGTCAAACGAAAAGCCGACGCTAGGAGAAGTTGCACGATCCCCAACTTACAAACTTACGAACAAGCACTTCGCTCGGAGGCGTCGACCTGATTGGAATCAAGAGGAAGACCGACCCAATGATGGCAAAACATGGGTTACACATTGATGGACCAAAATTATACGAATCAAAAACACAGTAAAACCCACCAAATTAGACTGTTGGTCTATTTAACTTCTACTTGTTAGTCTTGATTTATTTCTACAGGGTATTTTGGCGCTTAGAGAGAAAACACGCTAAGGAGAGGATTTTACGCTGAAAAGATGATAAGAGTCAATCCAAGGTCAAGATCAGACGCTGAACGAAGAAATATCAAGATCCTGACGTAGGAATTACTCAAATTAAATTCAACCGAGGAACAATCAAAGTCAAACGGAGCGAAATTGGATTGATAGTTTTGTGAAAAGACTGCACAAAACTGTTAAAATGCACCCATGGACCAAGATGACCGGCCACCTTGCTTGGAGGTGGCCAAAGCCACCCTTCTCCTCCTTGGATGACCGGCCAACCGGTGGCTTCTCCTCCCCCAACCGGCGGCTTTTCTTCCCCTCCACATGTCACCTCCTCCTCTTCCTCCTCCCTTGGATGAAAAACACTTGCCCCCCATCTCCACCACCCATCTCCTCCCCTTTTGGCTATAAAAGGAGGCTTCTCCTCCTCATTTCATCCATCCACAAAATCCACAAATTTGTAAAACACTTATCTCTCTAAGTTTTGGTTACTTGTAAGTTTGGTTTTGGAAATAATACTCCTGTTTGTTCTTGAATATTATACGCTTTGAAATTATAATACTCCTGTCGGTTCTTGAGTATTATAATACTGTAGACAATACTCCTGTTGGTTCTTGAGTATTCAGTAGGAAATTGGGAATACTCCTGTTGGTTCTTGAGTATTCCACCCCTTTCCCTCTTACTGTTTTCAAAAACCCCTAAGTATTTAGTTATGATGTCCTTTTCCATGGACAGTCGTAGCTAAACTCCTCATTCGGTCGAAGGTACTTTCTTGTATTATATAATGTTTTAATTTCTTTTAGTTTCATTTCTCTGTATTCAAAACTTGTTCTATGTGCCATTTATAGTCAGAGTTTCCAAGGTTGAGTGAACCATTTGTAACTGGACCAAAGGGACCAAATGGGCAAGCTCTTCCGTGGGAATTCGTGATCATACTCGGTAAGTGGAAGCTGTAACAAGCAAAACTTATCGAGGAGTTTGACTTATCTTAAAAAACCATTTGGAAACTAGACCAAAGAATTCAAATGGATGCACAAAAGGCTAAGATACTTCGAAAGGAGGAATTAGTCTGAAGTAGAACAAGTGTTGCTTTAAACGATGTTGCAAGTCTTGCGCTACGAAAGGGCCTCGATTCATCTTTGAATACTTAGAAAGGTTACTAGCGGTTATTAATAAACATGTTATAATACAAGGTACCTGAAACCGAAAACTTTCCCTTGAATTACAAAAACCCCCCCTGTACTTACTTTTATAAACTGCTCGATCAACTACAACCATCAACCACTCATCTACCGGAGGAATCGCAATCACGCATCACCCAGTGTAAGTCTTCTTCCCTTAACTCTTTTACTTTCAGTCATTTATTTTCAGTATTTATTTTTTGTAATTTACTTTTCCGCACTCAAAACCAAAAAAACCAAAAACAGTAGTTTAGTCAATCGCGCTAAAATTTCAATCCACTTAAAACACGCTCCCTCGCTGTACAAATCCCCCAAAGAACGACTATCCCTCTAATTCCCTTGGGTTCGACCCCTACTTATCAATTACTACCCAGTAGTGTAGTCACGAGTAGCGGAAAATATAAATTTATTTGTACAGAGAATATTGCACCTTAACGACAGTGCAGTGGGCTCCGTCACACATGCTGACAATGGATGGTACGCATTCACCATTTGTATAACACCACCACCGATCATACACTCTGACATACCAGCATCTGGATGAGATGACAGTAACAATTTAAGGTGGAACTCCCCAACTAATATTTATGCTTCTGAGCAAAATATTAAGGGATCCAGTTATACTAATCCTAAGTCAAGGAGTGGGTAGAGTGACCCGACAATTAAAAAAGCCCTCACTTCAGATCATGAGTCACAACCGGAAAGAGATAAAGACCCAGGGGCCTTCACAGTCACCTGCGGTATTGGTGAAACTCAGATTCATAAGTGCCTGGTCGATCTTGGAGCTGCTGTCAACGCCATGCCCTCCTCCTTATATTACTTGTTTGTACTTGGTCCATTAAAACCACCCAGGTACAATATCGAGCTAGGAGATAAATCGTGCATCCGTCCGATTGGAGTGCTGGAAGACGTAATACTCCATGTGGGAGAGCTCGTCATTGCTGCAGACTTCTATGTGATACAAACGGGAGAGACAAGCGAAGACGACCCTCCAACAATAATCTTGGGATGACCATTCCTCTACGCTACTAAGGCAAGGATCGATGTGGGCAAGGGCTCATTATCGCTTAAGTTCGGCGGCAAAATTGCATATTTCTACATTGACAATAGCCGCACGGATGCGAAGAAACCGCCAGATATAATACCTATCTCAGATCGCGGTACGCAGATTTCCGACCTGCCAAAAGAGACCAAAAAAGTAACAAGACCAGTAGCTATGGTCAAAGTTCCCTCACCTTCTCAGAAGCAATGGGGAGACAAAATACCAAAACCATGGGGTTCTTACACACACAAGAAATCGGGTAAAGGCAAGGCAAAAAGCAACACAGGAACGGTGGCAAAATTCGACCTAAGCCACCCATGGGATCCCAACCAGTGATCCAGGAATAAGGTACTGTCGAGCCAACGACGTTAAATAAGTGCACTGGTCGGGAGGTAACCCGACACTATCTTACTTTCCGCACATTAATTTTCTGTCTTTAATTTTCTGTATTTTACTTTTTCAATAAGTCGCTCTCACCCACTTGGTGCATAGAAGATTTGACTATTCAGGAATCGGACTTGGGTTCAACATTAAGCCAGTCAGGGCTACGCTGAGAGTTCAAGGACCCAGCCGAACTCCCTCGATTATCCAGCCTCGAGCCATGTCGTTTACTCAACACCTTAAAGGGAGTTCTGTCCTTCCCTTTTCCTTAATACCATTTCCTTCTCGTAATTGTCTGCTTGCATGGCTTTTGAACTAAGTAGTGCTGAAAGGCACGACTTCGTTCAAAAGTGTGGGGTGAGATCCGCATGTGTAAATAAATAAATAACATGTTTTTCTTTTTCTTTTTTAAATATTATCTTTTTGAAAATATGAACTTAAGAATGTGAAAAAGATAGATCTAAAATTCATGCATTTACCTTGTGAAAATTCAACTGTCTAAAAACTTAGAACGTAACTTCTCATTTGTCCCTTTATGCTAAGATAAACTAGGGATGTGGAGTTGATAGAAATTCCCTAGAGAGGCTTGGCAAGCAATCGAAGGATCGAATCAAACTATATGGTTTTCGAAGTCAGTGGAGGCTGCACTTCGGGTTTCAGTGAAGATTGAAGTCATCTCCGCCATGCAGTGTTTATGCAAAAAAGAAAAAAGGCGAGGACGGGAATCAGACGGTCCTCTCTCTAGTCAAAGTAGCCGAGAAAATAGATGAGCGACCCTCATCTTGACCCGCGCGAAACAACAACGATGAGAGGAGCGGGGAGGTATTTCCATAGGCTTGCGGGCGATGATTGGACCTCCCAAAAAGGCTTGAGAAAATGGACTAGCAAAGCCACAAAAAGGCGAAAAGCTCGAAGAAGCAAATCAAGAGGCCAAAGGCCCAAAATTGTGAAGGTTTTAACCGAACAAAAAGTGAAGTACTCAAAGAGTCAAATCAAAGGCCAAAGGTCGATTCACTATAAAAAGCAGTCCCTCGCCAAAAGAAAATCAAAGTACTCAAACAAGTGAAACCCGAACCGAATCACGTGCTAGAGAAAGCTACAAGGAAACCATATAGTAAGAGACGATCCCGAGGTTGCAGTCCAGGAGCCTAAAAAGGGCTATCTCCCGAAACATCCAGAACAATTTGCATCTCGGCACGGAGGTACACGTATCAAGTTTCTTCTATTTATTTATACAGTTCAATTTGGTAATAAGTAAGTAATGCATGAATTAGGATAAATCGAGTCCCACAGTCTAATTTTCATATTTTAAAACCAAACTTAGAGTGCCGCCACTAAATAGCATTGTTCGGGACGAACAACTAAAAGTGTGGGGGTGATCTGATGGACCAAAATTATACGAATCAAAAACACAGTAAAACCCACCAAATTAGACTGTTGGTCTATTTAACTTCTACTTGTTAGTCCCGATTTATTTCTACAGGGTATTTTGGCACTTAGAGAGAAAACACGCTAAGGAGAGGATTTTACGCTGAAAAGATATTACGAGCCAGTCCAAGGTCACGATCAGACGCAGAATGAAGAATCTCAAGATCCTGACGTAGGAATTACTCAAATCAAATCCAACCGAGGAACAATCAAAGTCAGACCGGAGCGAAATTGGATTGATAGTTTTGTGAAAAGACTGCACAAAACTGTCAAAACTCATCCATGGACCAAGTGACCGGCGGCTTTGGTGAAGAAGATGACTCATGGGTGTCTTCCTCCCCTCCTCCTCCTTGGGTGACCGGTGGCTTTGGCTTGGAGGTGGCCAAAGCCACAAAACTCCCCTCCATTTGGACCTCCAACCGGCGGCTTCTTGTGCCACCATGGGAAGATGACAAGTGGTGGCTCCTCCTCCACATCTTCAAAGCCTCCTCCTCCACCCTTGGATGCAACACCACATGCCACCATCTCCACCCTCCATTCCTCCTCCCTTAGCCTATAAAAGGAGAGCTCCTCCTCCTCATTTGTATCATCCCAAAATCAACAATACACTTCTCTCTCTAAGTTTTGTTACTATGTAAGTTTGGTTTGGTTTTGGAAATAATACTCCTGTTTGTTCTTGAATATTATACTTATTGGAAATAATACTCCTGTTTGTTCTTCAGTATTATACATTAGAGAATACTCATGTTGGTTCTTGAGTATTCAGTAGGAATTAGGAATACTCCTGTTGGTTCTTGAGTATTCCACCCCTTCTCCTCTTACTGTTTTCAAAAACCCCCGAGTATTTTGCTATGGTATCCACCTCTATGGATATTCGTAGCTAAACTCTTTATTCGTTTAAAGTGGCGTACTTGTATTATAAAATGTTTTAATTCTTTTAGTTTCTTTTCTCTGTATTCAAAACTTGTTCTATGTGCCATATATTAGATCAGAACTTCCAAGGTTGAGTGGATGCTTGAAATGGCAAAGCTCTTCCGTGGAAGTTTGCAAACATACTCGGGTAAGTGGATGCTTGAAATGACAAAGCTTATCTGAGGAGTTTGAATTCTCTCAAACACCATTTTGGGTAAATCGGAAAAGACAACCCAAAATGGATGCACATAGGCTAGTATACCTTGAAATGCGGTGCTAGTCTAAGTAGAACAAGGGCTTTACGATTTTTGCAAAAGACTAGACAGTGTTGCAAGTCGAGTGCTTGAAATGGCCTTGATTCACTTTCGAACACTTTTGCAAAAGACTAGACAGTGTGGCAAATCGAGCGCCGGAAAAGGCCTTAAATACACGTTTGAATACTTAGAAGGGTTACTAAAACAATAAACAGGCTATGATACAAGGCCCCTGAAACCGAATGTTTTCCTTGAATTACAAAACCCCCTGTATTTACTTTTATAAACTGCTCGATCAACTACAACCATCAACCGCTCATCTACCGGAGGAATCACAATCACGCATCACCCACTGTAAGTCTTCTTCCCTTAACTTCTTTATTTTCAGTATTTACTTTTCCGCATAAAACCCAAAAAATCAAAAACAGTAGCTTAGTAATTAGCAGTAAGTCCGCAATCGACCTAAAATCACTCACCATACGATCCCCTAAAGAACAGTTATCCCTCTAATTCCCTTGGGTTCGACCCCTACTTACCACTTACTACCCAGTAGTGTAGTTGCCAGTAGCGGAAATTATAAATTTATTTGTACAGAGAACATTGCACCTTAACGACAGTACAGTGCGCTCCGTCAAATTGGTGACGTTGCCGATGAATTAGCCATCGGATTAGTTGTTCTTTCCCTCCTATGTCCTCATGACGCAACCCCCTTCATATGCATGGACAACACGACATCTGCCACTGTTCGGAGGTACGGATGGAGAAGTTCCCGTACAACACTACCGAAACTTTCACCACGTCTGCTACCTCATTAAACCTGCAAATGAAATGTTAGAGGAATTTAAGCTTAAATGCTTCAAATTCTCTCTAACTGATTTCTCAACGATCTGGTATTACACGTCAACCGCTAGCAGTGTAGTACATTTTGTGGACCTCTGCGTTCCATTTCTGAAAGAATTTTCCCCTCCATCCTTACGACAACAAACCCGTGAGAAGATCATGTGCCTGCAACAATCCCGGGATGAGACCTTGGACGAATACTACACGAGCTATGACACCATCGTCTCAAACTGCCCACACCATGGATTCACGAAGAAAGTTCTGCTTCAAAAATTTCTTCGTGGGATGAAGGCCGATGATCTAACAAGGATTAACGAAGCAATGAGGAGATCAGCCAGGAACTTCGCCCTGGCAGACATGTGGTACCTCATAAATGACCTGGCCGCAGCCACAAAACGAATGCCCCAAGCTGATAGAGAAATGCAAGAGGCTGGTCCAGAGACAGAAGGAGAAACTCCCGAGCCATCAGAAGAAACTCCCGAGCCATCAGAAGACTGGGATATAGAAAGTATCGGAAGCAACGAGGAAGTGTCAGCAATGGAAGAAGTCCAGAATACCACCGACATGCTGCCAATGCCATACCCAGTTATCATCACCCAAGCAGCCGAAACCATCTATGACCAGTTCCTCACAAACAGACACGACGAGGCAGAACCGAGCCTCAAGATGCAAGCTTCCCAACTTTTCCGCTCGATCAATAGACAAATCACTGAAAACTATGTGATCCATGAAGAGGCTGAAAAGAGGATGGGAAAAGGGCCTGAGTAGACTGACTCCTCGATGGAGCATGTTTTCGCCATGACTGGACAAGGCAGCCCTAAACACCAGAAAAGCTAGTGGTCAAAGGTCCCTCACCTTCTCAGAGACGTTGGAAGGAGACACCATCAGAACAAGGGATACTGGACCCAAGCACATCATCTCGCAAGAAATCGGGAAAAGGCAAGGCAAAAAGCAACACAGGAACGGTGGCAAAATTCGACCTAAGCCACCCATGGGATCCCAACCAGTGATCCAGGAATAAGGTACTGTCGAGCCAACGACGTTAAACAAGTGCACTGGTCGGGAGGTAACCCGACACTATCTTACTTTCCGCACTTTAATTTTCTGTTTTTTATTTTCTGTCTTTTAGTTTTTATTAATAAGTCGCTCTCACTCACTTGGTGCATAGAAGATTTGACTATTCAGGAATCAGACTTGGGTGCAACATTAAGCCAGTCAAGGCTACGCTAAGAGTTCAAGGCCCCAGCCGAACTCCCTCGATTATCCAGCCTCGTGCCATGTCGTTCACTCGACACCTTAAAGGGAGTTCTGTCCTTCCCTTTTCCTTAATATCATTTCCTTCTCATAATTGTCTGCTTGCATGGCTTTTGAACTAAGTAGTGCTGAAAGGCACGACTTCGTTCAAAAGTGTGGGGTGAGATCCGCATGTGTAAATAAATAAATAACATGTTTTTCTTTTTCTTTTTTAAATATTATCTTTTTGAAAATATGAACTTAAGAATGTGAAAAAGATAGATCTAAAATTCATGCATTTACCTTGTGAAAATTCAACTGTCTAAAAACTTAGAACGTAACTTCGCATTTGTCCCTTTGTGCTAAGATAAACTAGGGATGTGGAGTTGATAGAAATGCCCTTAAGAGGCTTGGCAAACAATCGAAGGATCGAATCAAACTATATGGTTTTCGAAGTTAGTGGAGGCTGCACTTCGGGTTTCAGTGAAGATTGAAGTCATCTCCGCCATGCAGTGTTTATGCAAAAAAGAAAAAAGGCGAGGACGGGAATCAGACCGCCTCTCTCTAGTCAAAGTAGTCGAGAAAATAGATGAGCGACCCTCATCTTGACCCGCGCGAAACAACAACGATGAGAGGAGCGGGGAGGTATTTCCATAGGCTTGCGGGCGATGATTGGACCTCCCAAAAAGGCTTGAGAAAATGGACTAGCAAAGCCACAAAAAGGCGAAAAGCTCGAAGAAGCAAATCAAGAGGCCAAAGGCCCAAAATTGTGAAGGTTTTAACCGAACAAAAAGTGAAGTACTCAAAGAGTCAAATCAAAGGCCAAAGGCCGATTCACTACAAAAAGCAGTCCCTCGCCAAAAGAAAATCAAAGTACTCAAACCATTGAAACCCGAACCGAATCACGTGCTAGAGAAAGCTACAAGGAAACCATATAGTGAGAGACGATCCCGAGGTTGCAGTCCAGAAGCCTAAAAAGGGCTATCTCCCGAAACATCCAGAATAATTTGCATCTCAGCACGGAGGTACAAGTATCAAGTTACTTCTATTTATTTACACAGTTCAATTTCGTAATAAGTAAGCAATGCATGAATTAGGATAAATCGAGTCCCACAGTCTAATTTTCATATTTTAAACCAAACTTAGTGCCGCCCTTTAATAGCATTGTTCGGGACGAACAACTAAAAGTGTGGGGTAATCTGATGGACCATAATTATACGAATCAAAAACACAGTAAAACCCACCAAATTAGACTGTTGGTCTATTTAACTTCTGCTTGTTAGTCCCGATTTATTTCTACAGGGTATTTTGGCGCTTAGAGAGAAAACACGCTAAGGAGAGGATTTTACGCTGAAAAGATATTACGAGTCAATCCAAGGTCAAGATCAGACGCTGAATGAAGAATCTCAAGATCCTGACGTAGGAATTACTCAAATTAAATCCGACCGAGGAACAATCAAAGTCAGACTGGAGCGAAATTGGACTGATAGTTTTGTGAAAAGACTGCACAAAACTGTCAAAATGCACTCATGGACCAAGGTGACCGGCCACCTTGCTTGGAGGTGGCCAAGGGAGGAAGCCTCCCCCCATGGTGACCGGCCACCGGTGGCTTTCTCCTCCCCCAACCGGCGGCTTTCCTCCCCCCCATGTGGCACCTCCTCCTTCCTCCTCCCTTCACCTCCCTTGATGCAAAACCACATGGAGCCATCTCCACCCTCCATTCTCCTCCCCTTTAGCTATAAATAGAGGCTCACCCCTCCTCATTTGTATCATCCCAAAAATCAACAATACACTTCTCTCTCTAAGTTTTGTTACTTTGTAAGTTTGGTTTGGTTTTGGAAATAATACTCCTGTTTGTTCTTGAGTATTATACTAATTGGAAATAATACTCCTGTTTGTTCTTGAGTATTATACTTTAGAGAATACTCCTATTGGTTCTTGAGTATTCAGTAGGAATTAGAAATACTCCTGTTGGTTCTTGAGTATTCCACCCCTTCTCCTCTTACTGTTTTCAAAAACCCCGAGTATTTAACTATGGTATCCACCTCTATGGATATTCGTAGCTAAACTCTTTATTCGGTTAAAGGGGCGTACTTGTATTATAAAATGTTTTAATTCTTTTAGTTTCTTTTCTCTGTATTCAAATCTTGTTCTATGTGCCATATATTAGATCAGAACTTCTAAGGTTGAGTGGATGCTTGAAATGGCAAAGCTCTTCCGTTGAAGTTCGCAAACATACTCGGGTAAGTGGATGCTTGAAATGGCAAAGCTTATCTGAGGAGTTTGATCTCTCTCAAACACCATTTTGGGTAAATCGGAAAAGACAACCCAAAATGGATGCACATAGGCTAGTCTACCTTGAAATGGGGTGCTAGTCTAAGTAGAACAAGGGCTTTACGTTTTTTGCAAAAGACTAGACAGTGTTGCAAGTCGAGTGCTTGAAATGGCCTTGATTCACTTTCGAACACTTTTGCAAAAGACTAGACAGTGTGGCAAATCGAGCGCCGAAAAAGGCCTTGATACACGTTTGAATACTTAGAAGGGTTACTAAAACAATAAACAGGCTATGATACAAGGCCCCTGAAACCGAATGTTTTCCTTGAATTACAAAACCCCCTGTATTTACTTTTATAAACTGCTCGATCAACTACAACCATCAACCGCTCATCTACCGGAGGAATCGCAATCACGCATCACCCACTATAAGTCTTCTTCCCTTAACTCCTTTATTTTCAGTATTTATTTTCTGTATTTACGTTTCCGCATAAAAAACCAAAAAAACCAAAAACAGCAGCTTAGTAATTAGCAGTAAGTCCGCAATCGACCTATAATCACTCACCATACGATCCCCTAAAGAACAGTTATCCCTCTAATTCCCTTGGGTTCGACCTCTACTTACCACTTACTACCCAGTTTTGTAGTTGCGAGTAGCGGAAATTATAAATTTATTTGTACAGAGAACATTGCACCTTAACGACAGTGCAGTGCGCTCCGTCAAATTGGTGCCGTTGCCGGGGAATTAGCCATCGGATTAGTTGTTCTTTCCCTCCTATGTCCTCATGATGCAACCCCCTTCATATGCATGGACAACACGACATCTGCCACTGTTCGGAGGTACGGATGGAGAAGACCCAGTACAACACTGCCGAAACTTTCACCACGTCTGCCACCTCATTAAACCTGCAAATGAAATGTTAGAGGAATTTAAGCTTAAATGCTTCAAATTCTCTCTAACTGATTTCGCAACAATCTGGTATTACACGTCAACTGCTAGCAGTGTAGTACATTTTGTGAACCTCTGCGTTCCATTTCTGAAAGAATTTTCCCCTCCATCCTTACGACAACAAACCCGTGAGAAGATCATGTGCCTGCAACAATCCCGGGATGAGACCTTGGACGAATACTACACGAGCTATGACACCATCGTCTCAAACTGCCCACACCATGGATTCACGAAGAAAGTTTTGCTTCAAAAATTTCTTCGTGGGATGAAGGCCGATGATCTAACAAGGATTAACGAAGCAATGAGGAGATCAGCCAGGAACTTCTCCCTGGCAGACATGTGGTACCTCATAAATGACCTGGCCACAGCAACAAAACGAATGCCCCAAGCTGATAGAGAAATGCAAGAGGCTGGTCCAGAGACAGAAGAAGAAACTCCCGAGCCATCAGCAGACTGGGATATAGAAAGTATCGGGAGCAACGAGGAAGTTTCAGCAATGGAAGAAGTCCAAAATACCACCGACATGCTGCCAATGTCATACCCAGCTATCATCACCCAGCAGCCGAAACCATCTATGACCAGTTCCTCACAAACAGACACGACGAGGCAGAACCGAGCCTCAAGATGCAAGCTTCCCGACTTTTCCCCTTGATCAATAGACAAATCGCTGAAAACTATGTGATCCATGAAGAGGCTGAAAAGAGGATGGGAAAAGGGCCTGAGCAGACTGACTCCTCGATGGAGCATGTTTTCGCCATGACTGGACAAGGCAGCCCTAAACACCAGAAAACCCAGTTCAAGAAGCTAGTGGTCAAAGGTCCCTCACCTTCTCAGAGACGTTGGAAGGAGACACCATCAGAACAAGGGGAACTGGACCCAAGCACATCATCTCGCAAGAAATCGGGAAAAGGCAAGGCAAAAAGCAACACAGGAACGGTGGCAAAATTCGACCTATGCCACCCATGGGATCCCAACTAGTGATCCAGGAATAAGGTACTGTCGAGCCAACGACGTTAAACAAGTGCACTGGTCAGGAGGTAACCCGACACTATCTTACTTTCCGCACTTTAATTTTCTGTTTTTTATTTTCTGTCTTTTAGTTTTTATCAATAAGTCGCTCTCACCCACTTGGTGCATAGAAGATTTGACTATTCAGGAATCAAACTTGGGTGCAACATTAAGCCAGTCAGGGCTACGCTAAGAGTTCAAGGCCCCAGCCGAACTCCCTCGATTATCCAGCCTCGTGCCATGTCGTTCACTCGACACCTTAAAGGGAGTTCTGTCCTTCCCTTTTCCTTAATATCATTTCCTTCTCATAATTGTCTGCTTGCATGGCTTTTGAACTAAGTAGTGCTGAAAGGCACGACTTCGTTCAAAAGTGTGGGGTGAGATCCGCATGTGTAAATAAATAAATAACATGTTTTTCTTTTTCTTTTTTAAATATTATCTTTTTGAAAATATGAACTTAAGAATGTGAAAAAGATAGATCTAAAATTCATGCATTTACCTTGTGAAAATTCAACTGTCTAAAAACTTAGAACGTAACTTCTCATTTGTCCCTTTGTGCTAAGATAAACTAGGGATGTGGAGTTGATAGAAATGCCCTTGAGAGGCTTGGCAAGCAATCGAAGGATCGAATCAAACTATATGGTTTTCGAAGTCAGTGGAGGCTGCACTTCGGGTTTCAGTGAAGATTGAAGTCATCTCCGCCATGCAGTGTTTATGCAAAAAAGAAAAAAGGCGAGGACGGGAATCAGACCGTCCTCTCTCTAGTCAAAGTAGCCGAGAAAATAGATGAGCGACCCTCATCTTGACCCGCGCGAAACAACAACGATGAGAGGAGCGGGGAGGTATTTCCATAGGCTTGCGGGCGATGATTGGACCTCCCAAAAAGGCTTGAGAAAATGGACTAGCAAAGCCACAAAAAGGCAAAAAGCTCGAAGAAGCAAATCAAGAGGCCAAAGGCCCAAAATTGTGAAGGTTTTAACCGAACAAAAAGTGAAGTACTCAAAGAGTCAAATCAAAGGCCAAAGGCCGATTCACTACAAAAAGTAGTCCCTCGCCAAAAGAAAATCGAAGTACTCAAACCATTGAAACCCGAACCGAATCACGTGCTAGAGAAAGCTACAAGGAAACCATATAGTGAGAGACGATCCCGAGGTTGCAGTCCAGGAGCCTAAAAAGGGCTATCTCCCGAAACATCCAGAATAATTTGCATCTCGGCACAGAGGTACAAGTATCAAGTTACTTCTATTTATTTATACAGTTCAATTTCGTAATAAGTAAGTAATGCATGAATTAGGATAAATCTAGTACCACAGTCTAATTTTCATATTTCAACAAACTTACTTAGTGTGCCGCCCTTTAATAGCATTGTTCGGGATGAACAACTAAAAGTGTGGGGTAATCTGATGGACCATAATTATACGAATCATAAACACAGTTAAACCCACCAAATTAGACTATTTGTCTATCTAACTTCTACTTGTTAGTCCCGATATATTTCTACAGGGTATTTTGGCGCTTAGAGAGAAAACACGCTAAGGAGAGGATTTTACGCTGAAAAGATATTACGAGTCAATCCAAGGTCAAGATCAGACGCTGAACGCAGAAATCTCAAGATCCTGACATTGAATTACTCAATACAAATTCAACCGAGGAACAACCAAGTCAGACCAGAGCAAAATTGGATTGACAGTTTTGTAAAAAGACTGCACAAAACTGTCAAAACTCATCCATGGACCAAGTGACCGGTGGCTTTGGTGAAGAAGATGACTCATGGGTGGCTCCCTCCCCTCCTCCTCCTTGGGTGACCGGCGGCTTTGAGAGCCAAAGCCACCTTGCCTCCTCCTCCAACCGGCAACCGGCGGCTCCTTTGTGAAGCCATGGGAATGTGACATGTGGTGGCTCCTCCACCACATCTTCATCCCCTCCTCCTCCACCCTTGGATGCAACACCACTTGCCACCATATTGGCCCTCCATTCTCCTCCCCTTAGCCTATAAAAGGAGAGCTCCTCCTCTCATTTGTAACATCCACAAATTTGTAACTTATCTCTCTAAAACGTTTGGTTACTTTGTAAGTTTGGTTTGGTTTTGGAAATAATACTCCTGTTTGTTCTTGAGTATTATACTGATTGGAAATAATACTCCTATTTGTTCTTAAGTATTATACTTTAGAGAATACTCCTGTTGGTTCTTGAGTATTCAGTAGGAATTAGGAATACTCCTGTTGGTTCTTGAGTATTCCACCCCTTCTCCTCTTACTGTTTTCAAAAGCCTCCGAGTATTTAGCTATGGTATCAACCTCTATGGATATTCGTAGCTAAACTCTTTATTCGGTTAAAGGGGCGTACTTGTATTATAAAATGTTTTAATTCTTTTAGTTTCTTTTCTCCGTATTCAAAACTTGTTCTATGTGCCATATATTAGATCAGAACTTCCAAGGTTGAGTGGATGCTTGAAATGGCAAAGCTCTTCCGTGGAAGTTCGCAAACATACTCGGGTAAGTGGATGCTTAAAATGGCAAAGCTTATCTGAGGAGTTTGATCTCTCTCAAACACCATTTTGGGTAAATCGGAAAAGACAACCCAAAATGGATGCACATAGGCTAGTATACCTTGAAATGGGGTGCTAGTCTAAGTAGAACAAGGACTTTACGTTTTTTGCAAAAGACTAGACAGTGTTGCAAGTCGAGTGCTTGAAATGGCCTTGATTCACTTTCGAACACTTTTGCAAAAGACTAGACAGTGTGGCAAATCGAGCGCCGGAAAAGGCCTTGATACACGTTTGAATACTTAGAAGGGTTACTGAAACAATAAACAGGCTATGATACAAGGCTCCTAAAACCGAATGTTTTCCTTGAATTACAAAACCCCCTGTATTTACTTTTATAAACTGCTCGATCAACTACAACCATCAACCGCTCATCTACCGGAGGAATCACAATCACGGATCACCCACGGTAAGTCTTCTTCCCTTAACTCTTTTACTTTTAGTATTTTAATTTCTGTATTTACTTTTCCGCATAAAAAACCATAAAAACCAAAAACAGTAGCTTAGTAATTAGCAGTAAGTCTGCAATCGACCTAAAATCACTCACCATACGATCCCCTAAAGAACAGTTATCCCTCTAATTCCCTTGGGTTCGACCCCTACTTACCACTTACTACCCAGTAGTGTAGTCGCGAGTAGCGGAAAATATAAATTTATTTGTACAGAGAACATTGCACCTTAACGACAGTGCAGTGAGCTCCGTCAATGTTCGAAACAGGAATCTAGCTACTCATAGCCATAACAAGAACACAAATATTTTTGGAATGAAAGTAGAAAAATCTTCTCATCGTCGAAAGTTTCGCGTTCTCCTCCAAAGCCGTCTAGGATGATTGATTTATGAGATGATGGAAACCCTAACCCAAAGATCTTATTTATAGCCAAAAAATAGGGTTTCCAAGTCTGTTTTTGGGCTCAATTTCCAAGTTTTGGCCTTGCTAATGTCATCAAAACGCGTTGATGACGTCATCGAGCGCTTTCAGCCTTGATGTTATCGGACGCTTTCGGCCTTGACGTTATCGGTACTGGTCGCGTTCGGCTTTGACGTTATCAGTATTGCTAATGTCTCCTTCGAACGCGATCCACACTGAGTCTGATTCTCCTTCTGCGTGCCAGTTCCAACTTCGAATCTAAATTTGACCTTCTATATGACCTCGGATGCTCTCGATGTGAACGAGAGAGTTGTAGGGAATTTAGTTAGCTACGCAACGGCATATGGCTCATATTTTTCTAATCAGAGGTCCATTCCCAGCACTCCGTTGAAAGTCCAAAGGTCTAATCTGCCACTATGATGTTTTTGGCATGAAAAGTCATCTTTTATGCGCGTTTTCTCCTAGAGCTTCCGAAACACCTGAAATGCAAAACCATACTAAAAAGTAAATGTTCACATATAAAATGTCGAAATAAACGGGATTAGTTGACTCGACGAGTCGTATAAACACGACTCATCAATACTAAAGAGGACGAACCGGAAGAGGCAGGAGGCACTGTTTCAAAAGAGCAGTCTGAATCTGGAAAAGAAGCGGTTAAGGGGGCAAGCAATGGGGTGGAAGAGCATTCACAGAATGAGTCCAACAAGGTAGACGAATCCCTGCAAAGTTTGTTTGATGCTGTTGAGAACTATGTTGAAGAAGAATTCAGTTCTAAAGCTGCTAAAGAAAGTGAAATTAATCAACCAAATCAGACTAATGTGGATGACTGACGGGCGTCGTCGTACCCGTCAAAAATAATTATTTCTTATCTCCGACTAGCTTGTGGTAAGTCGGGTCGTATCCACAGAGATCGGTGTGAGAACCTGTTTACTAAGTACAAAAGTAACAATGGGGGTAAATTTCAAACAAGTTAAATAAACGCAAGTATCATGTAGCAACGATCAAGTATCAATAGGAATAGTCACACAAATTCAAGTATCAAGTATCTTAGAGAAGTGCAAGCTAGAACTTTCGATTGTGATGCAAGACTAAATCATTAACCCAATCGTTTTGATTTCTAATGTTTTACAACTTATAGCTCCCCGCTAGGTTGCACTACAAGTTGTCCTAGGGCGTCAATCCTAGTGGTATATTACTCGTGTCCTAGTTCACTATCCCCGCTAGGTTGCTAGTAAACTTGACAATAGAAATCAACAAACTAACAAGAACTCCCCCGCCAGGGTTCCATTCATGCTAGCACATCAATTCCATGAACATAGCATAGTAATATGACACAAAACATAGAAATTCAATATGAGTCTCAAGTCAATACATCACAATTTCAAGTTCTAACCTACACAAATGAGTTTAGCTACTCATGTGCTTCGGTCTTCATTTCTTTCCGCGCAAAACATTTTCTAATAGGCTCTCTTTAGCCGGTATTTCTTCTATGGTCTCCGAATGTACCTGAGAATGAAAACTACACACATGTAGTGAAATAATATACAGATAACACTAAGAGATGGGGTTTAAACAAATAAAATAGTCGTACAACTACGACTTATCAAACTACCCCACACTTGAACTTGTTCGTCCCGAACAAGAACAAAGCCACAGAACGAATTATAATGCACTATCATGCTAATCCTTACATCTCAACCCCAAATCCAGCAACTAATCTTATCATGCTTAAAATTCTAACAATGCGAGTAAAGATAGATTTTCCGATACTTGTTACCTCGCGAGTTGCAATTCAAACGACCTTGGATGTTTGGGAGATAGTCCCCTATAGGTACCACGGACATTGCATTCTTTTCTGAGTTTTGGTCTTTTGATTGAGTCGGCGGCTTTCTCTGACACGTGATTCATTCACTACTTTCGTTCCGTTGAGCCTTGAATTCCTTAACTTGTATGGACTTGATAAACGACACATCTTTGCTTGAATCAATCAAATTTTGATTTTCTTCTTACTTGATGGTTTGCCTTCGGCTTTTGAATTTGTTTCTTGTCCACATAATCATTTGCGCCCTTGAACCACTCCAATCATAGCCTCCGAATAATAGCATAGGAGTGCGTCCCGCTCTTTTCTCATCCTCGTCGTTTCTGCATGAGGCAAGGTAGGGGTTACCCACCCATTCCCAGCTACTCCGACTAGAGATGGACAGTTCGTTTTCTCTGTCCCGCCACCACTGTGAACGCATGAATATACTTGAATTACTTGGTGACGGAGCTACTCTCAGGACTAGGCTAGTGAAGCGTCAACCTCCACCACTTTTCTCAATCATCAAAACCAAAAACTCAGAACTTCCTGCAATTTGCCGTACTCTTCTAGGACATTTCTGTCAACTCCACATCCCTGCATATCACAACTCACAAGAACAAAGCATCGAAAATTTTTAAATTTCGCATTTTTAGTCAAATGAGCACAATAGTCATAAAAAGCTGGAAATGATATTTTTGACATATGAGAAAAACATAGCAATGCATCATCAGTTCATCACGACACACAACATGCGACATAAAAAAAATTAAAAACAGACACGACACACAACTGACTCTATAACATCCCACCCCACACTTAGATGGATCCGTGTCCTCACGGTATAATTCACGAGATGAGATGTGTACAAACAGACTCAAATAAAAATAAAAGACAATAAATAAAAAGAAGTGAACTGGTACTCCCCTAGTATCCTGGTAGTGGTGTTAGGCTTTGCAATTTTAACCCTTTAAAAAGCACCGCGGACGTCTTCATGATTTGCTGCCGCGGACGTCTGAAGAAAATGCAATAATTGCTGAGGCGTCCGCGCATGTAACTGTCAAGACGTGCGCGTTCTGCACTGATGTAGATTTCTTTTCTTCGTTTAATCACCTGAAAACACCAGAAATAAAAAGAAATGCACTCGAGGCGCATTATCAGCTTCCCGATTCCACTATAACATGTGTAAGATAGAAATAAAACACACCGGGTTGCCTCCCGGTAAGCGCCTTTGTTTAACGTCCTTGGCTGGACATTACCTCTTGCTAGGTAGAATATACTGGCTCCGCCAGTTCAACGTCTTCAGTGGTTGCCTCGAATCCATCATAGTATGGCTTGACTCTTTGCCCGTTCACTTTGAAACTCTCTCCTCCTTCGGGTCCTCGCAATTCCAACGCCCCATGATTGTACACCCTTACAATGACGTATGGACATGTCCAACGAAAACGCAACTTCCCAGGCATAAGTCTTAATCTTGAGGAAAATAAGAGTACCTTCTGCCCCACTTCATAGCTGCGCCTCAATATGTGCTTGTCATGGTACATTTTCGCTCTCGCTTTGTAGTCTGACTGGCTCTCATAAGCCTCTAAGCGGAGCTCCTCCAACTCACTCAACTGTAGCTTCCTTTCAATCCCTGCATTGGTTAGATCCAAGTTGCATGTTTTAATTGCCCAAAAAGCCTTATGTTGTACCTCAATCGGGAGATGACAAGCCTTCCCATAAACCAGTCTAAAAGGGGACATTCCAATTGGCGTTTTATAGGCGGTCCTGTAAGCCCACAATGCCTCTTCAAGTCTTATTGCCAATCCTTTCTCGACGGCTTCACCATCTTCTCTAGTATAGACTTGATCTCTCGGTTCGACACCTCAGCTTGCCCATTGGTTTGAGGGTGGTAGGTGGTGGACACTCGATGAATAACACCAAAGTGTTTGAACACCGACGCGACGGAACGATTGCAAAAGTGTGACCCTTGGTCACTGATCACCGCCTTTGGTACTCCATACCTACAAAAGATATCAATACGCAAGAAATCTACCACCATCTTACCATCATCATGTTTGGTGGCCTTAGCTTCGACCCACTTAGATACATAATCAACAGCAACCAATATATATTGTAAACCATATGCAGAGGGAAACGGTCCCATAAAATCAATACCCCATATATCAAATATCTCATCAACAACAATGGGCATTTGAGGCATTTCATTTCTAGCAGAAATATTTCCTACGCGTTGACACCTATCACATGCCTTGCAATGATTGTATGCATCCCTAAACAAATGTGGCCAATAGAAGCCACTATCAAGTATTTTCCTAGATGTTCTCCTTGGTCCAAAATGACCACCACACGCATGTTCATGACAAAAAGCAAGCACAGAAGAAATCTCAGAATTAGACACACACTTTCTAACAACTTGATCCGAACCGATTTTCCACAAATAGGGGTCATCCCAAATATAATATCTCGAATCATGTTTAAGCCTCAAACGTTGAGCAGTAGTGAATGCCGAAGGAAACTTACCTCCCACCAGGTAGTTAACTATGTTAGCATACCATGGTGCCTTTTCTTGGACAGCAAATAAATACTCGTCCGGGAATGTTTCGGTTATAGCTCCAGTTTCCTCCTCTCTCACTATTCAGCTCAAGTGATCGGCCACGGTGTTCTCAATGCCCTTCTTGTCTTTTATTTCCACATCGAACTCTTGTTGCAAGAGGATCCATCAAATCAGCCGCGGCTTTGACTCCTTCTTTGTCATCAAATAGCGAATGGCTGCTGATGGACCATAATTATACGAATCAAAAACATAGTAAAACCCACCAAATTAGACTGTTGGTCTATTTAACTTCTGCTTGTTAGTCCCGATTTATTTCTAAAGGGTATTTTGGCGCTTAGAGAGAAAACACGCTAAGGAGAGGATTTTATGCTGAAAAGATATTACGAGCCAGTCCAAGGTCACGATCAGACGTTGAATGAAGAATCTCAAGATCCTGACGTAGGAATTACTCAAATTAAATCCAACCGAGGAACAATCAAAGTCAGACCGGAGCGAAATTGGACTGATAGTTTGTGAAAAGACTGCACAAAACTGTCAAAATACACTCATGGACCAAGGTGACCAGCCACCTTGCTTGGAGGTGGCCAAAGCCACCCTTCTCCTCCCCTTGCAACCGGCTACCGGCGGCCCAACCTCCCCCCAACCGGCGGCTTTCTCCTCCCCCATGTGTCACCTCCTCCTTCCTCCTCCCTTCTCCTCCCTTGGATCAAAAACACATGCCACCCATAACAACCACCCATCTCCTCCCCTTGTGGCTATAAAAGGAGCCATCTCCTCCTCATTTCAACCATCCACAAATTTGTAACTTATCTCTCTAAAACATTTGGTTACTTTGTAAGTTTGGTTTGGTTTTGGAAATAATACTCCTATTTGTTCTTGAGTATTATACTGATTGGAAATAATACTCCTGTTTGTTCTTGAGTATTATACTTTAGAGAATACTCCTGTTGGTTCTTGAGTATTCAGTTTGAATTAGGAATACTCCTGTTGGTTCTTGAGTATTCCACCCCTTCTCCTCTTACTGTTTTCAAAAACCCCCGAGTATTTAGCTATGGTATCCACCTCTATGGATATTCGTAGCTAAACTCTTTATTCGGTTAAAGGGGCGTACTTGTATTATAAAATGTTTTAATTCTTTTAGTTTCTTTTCTCTGTATTCAAAACTTGTTATATGGGCCATATATTAGATCAGAACTTTCAAGGTTGAGTGGATGCTTGAAATGGCAAAGCTCTTCCGTGGAAGTTCGCAAACATACTCGGGTAAGTGGATGCTTGAAATGGCAAAGCTTATCTGAGGAGTTTGATCTCTCTCAAACACCATTTTGGGTAAATCGGAAAAGACAACCCAAAATGGATGCACATAGGCTAGTATACCTTGAAATGGGGTGCTAGTCTAAGTAGAACAAGGGCTTTACGTTTTTTGCAAAAGAAGACAGTGTTGCAAGTCGAGTGCTTGAAATGGCCTTGATTCACTTTCGAACACTTTTGCAAAAGACTAGACAGTGTGGCAAATCGAGCGCCGGAAAAGGCCTTGATACACGTTTGAAAACTTAGAAGGGTTACTAAAACAATAAACATGCTATGATACAAGGCCCCTGAAACCGAATGTTTTCCTTGAATTACAAAACCCCCTGTATTTACTTTTATAAACTGCTCGATCAACTACAACCATCAACCGCTCATCTACCGGAGGAATCACAATCACGCATCACCCACTGTAAGTCTTCTTCCCTTAACTCTTTTACTTTTAGTATTTTAATTTCTGTATTTATTTTCTGTATTTACTTTTCCGCATAAAAAAACTAAAAATAGTAGCTTAGTAATTAGCAGTAAGTCCGCAATCGACCTAAAATCACTCACCATACGATCCCCTAAAGAACAGTTATCCCTCTAATTCCCTTGGGTTCGACCCCTACTTACCACTTACTACACAGTAGTGTAGTCGCGAGTAGCGGAAAATATAAATTTATTTGTACAGAGAACATTGCACCTTAACGATAGTGCAGTGAGCTCCGTCAAATTGCATGATCAGAAAAGACAACAATTTTAGAACCAAGCAAATAAGGGCAAAATTTTTCCAAAGCAAATATAACAGTTAAAAGCTCTTTTTCGGTCGTGGAATAATTTTGCTGAGCCGTGTCAAGCGTCCTAGACGCGTAATGGATCACCACATGCTTCTTTTCCTTCCTTTGCCCTAGCACCACTCCAACTGCGTAGTCGCTAGCATCACATATTATTTCGAAGGGCTGTGTCCAATCCGGTGCTTGAATGATGGGTGCACTAGTTAGTGCAGCCTTAAGATCATCGAACGCTGCCTTGTATTTCTCTGTAAACTCAAATGGCACATCCTTTTGCAGCAATCTAGAGAGAGGCAACGCCCTCTTCGAGAAGTCCTTTAAAAATTTGCGATAAAATCCTGCATGTCCCACAAAAGACCTCACACCACGCTGATCAGTAGGATAAGGCAAGCTAAGCATCAAATCAATTTTAGCCTTATCTACTTGTATTCCTTCACTAGAAACGACATGTCCCAATACTATTCCGTGAGTGACCATAAAATGACATTTTTCATAATTCAAGACCAAGTTCGTCTCCTCACAACGTGCAAGCACTCTACCAACATTAAGAGAGCATTCATCAAAAGTATTTCCATACACGGTAAAATCATCCATGAATACTTCAACACAGTCCCTAGTCAATTCCGAAAAAATACTCATTACCACACGCTGGAAGGTACCAGGCGCGTTGCACAAACCAAAAGACATGTGTCGAAACACGAATATACCGAATGGGCACGTGAAAGTAGTCTTGTCCTGGTCTTCGGCTGCAATCGGAATTTGATTATACCCTGAAAATCCATCTAAAAAGCAAAAGTAAGGCTTACCTGCGAGCCTATCCAACATTTGGTCAATGAACGGCAAAGGAAAGTGATCCTTGCGTGTCACAGCATTTAGCTTTCTGTAGTCGATGCACACGCGCCATCCGTTTTGGATTCTCTTTGTCACCAACTCACCTCGAACATTAAGCTCCACTGTAATTCCTGTCTTCTTCGGTACTACATGTACGGGGCTTACCCATTGACTGTCTGAAATGGGATAAATCACGTTAGCATCTAAAAGTTTTTGTACCTCTTTTTGAACCACCTCCATCATCAGTGGGTTCAATCTACGCTACGGCTGTCTCACAGGTTTGGCTCCATCCTCGAGTAAAATCCGGTGCATGCATACGGTAGGGCTCACTCCCTTGATGTCCGCAAGTGTCCATCCAATCGCAGTCTTATGTTTCCCCAGTACCGCTGCCAATCTCTCCTCCTGATTAGGCTCCAAGCCTTTCTTGATTATGACCGGAAACGTCTCACCATCTCCCAAATAGATATACTTTAAATGCTCGGGTAAGGGCTTAAGCTGCAACTCAGGTGCCTGTACAACAGATGGTACAAGTGTAGATTTATTAGTTAAAGTAACTTGATTAGCCTCATACCTGGGGGTTAATGGTGGTGAAACTCTAAGCTCCTGTAGCATGTCACTAGTATCACAAAGCATCCCTATTGATGCGCCACGTGACTCAATAGCCTTCCTCAAAATTATTTCAAGCACATCATCCCTATAGGGAATATCTGAAGACTCCACTAGCTCATCGATCGCATCCAAAGCGTGTACTCCTGCATCATCAGGTGGATATTGCATAGCTTGATATATATTAAAGTTTATTACCTCATCTTCCACCTCCATTGAAAGTGTGCCGCTATCCACATCGATCTTAGTTCTCGCCGTCTTCAAAAACGGCCTACCAAATAGAATTGGTGGCTAATCTTGTGCTCCCTCGTCTTCCATTTTCAGCACGTAGAAATCTGCAGGAAAAATAAGATTTTCTACCTGCACCAAAACATCCTCGATCACACCCAAAGGTTGGGTGCATGATCGGTCAGCCAATTGAATGGTCAAACCCGTGGGTTTAAGTGGACCAATACGCAAAGATAAATATAAAGAGTAAGGAAGAACATTTATGGAAGCACCAAGATCTAGCATGCAATTTTCGATCTTCCTGTTACCAATAATACATGGAATAGTAAAAGTTCCGGGATCCTTACACTTTTTGGGCACCTTCCTTTGTATCGCAGCTGGTACACTTTCTCCTAGCATGACCTGCTCATTCCTAGTTGTACGCCTACGGTTAGTACACAATTCTTTAAGAAATTTTGCATACCTTGGAATTTGCCGAATAGCCTCAATGAGTGGAATGTTAATTTCCACCTTGCTGAACAACTCCCAAACCTCCTTGTCTGTGATAGACTTCTTGTTTGTCTTAGAAACCTGCATTGGAAATGGTAAAGGAGTGTTAGAAATTGGAAATTCCGTACCTGAATTATTGCATCCCGCGGAGGTCTTCTGTTTATCTTCTGCGGACGTCTCTGTATTTTGTTGTAATGCTTCAGACGTACGCGCTTTAATTGGGGAGGCGTCCGCGTGCTGCACTGAGGTAGAATCTTCATTGTGCTCTTCCATTCCATTCTTCACTTGTTTTCCATTTCTAAGCATTACAGCGCTGATATTGGACTTCGGGTTGGGAATTGTTTGCGACGGTAGCTTCCCTTTGTCTTCTCGCCTTTCGTACACTACGCTGGCCATTTGAGACATTTGCTTCTTTAATTCGTCAACGTCTCCAGCTTGGGTGTCAATCTTTTTAGTGTGGTGGTCAATCTTTTGAGTGAGTTCCTTGAACATTCCTCTCATCTCATCTCTAAATTCCTTCATCGGGTCCTCATCTCCTTGTCTGATTTGCGGTGGTTTGTACGGCTGCTTTTGTGGATACGAGGATTGCCCCGCATCGTAATTGTGGTTCCTTTGCCAACCACCCTCATTTTGTCTCGGTTGCCATTTGTTGTTGCCTTGGTATCCATCAGTCCTTCTTGGTGGCAAATCTCCCTTGTTTATGTATCCCACAATATTCACGTCTTCTGTTCTTTCCTGAAAAACAGCGTTATCATTATTTATTGAATTATAAGTGGATTTGTTTACCTTGCACTCCACTTGTTGATTTCTTTGTGGTTGTTGCGTCACTAATTTAGCCACCATATCCTTTAGTTCTTGCAATTCAGACTGTACATTTACATTAGCAACAGGTGTAGGTTTATAGGTTTCTTCCAAATACCGTGTGCCCTCCGCAACTTTCTCAATCAACTCCCATATCTCCTCGGGATACATGTCAAGGATAGATCCTTGGGCTGAGGCATCTAGCATTCTTCTTTCCATGAGAATCATCCCATCCATAAAGTATTCAAGTAGCATCCTTTGTGGGATTCCATGATTTGGACAGTTCTCTTCCAATTGCCTAAACCTCGCCAAATAATCAAACAATGTTTCTCCACGTCCTTGTCTAAGCATAGAGAGCTCCTTTCTTATTTGAGCCGCCTTCGAATGGGAGTAGTACTTGTCCATGAACTTTCTTTGCAATTGATCCCATGATGTAATAGAACCTGAGGGCAAAGACATTAACCAAGATTTAGCTTGACTTTCTAACGAAAAAGGAAATGTCTTTAGTTTAAAAATATTCTCTGAAACCGATGCTGATTTCATGGACATGCAAACTCCATGAAATTCCTTCAAGTGCCTTAGGGGGTTCTCGTCGGGCATTCCTCCAAACCTGGGTAAGTGATGAATCACCCCACTCTTTATCTCGATGTCATCTGCGTCCTCATCCAACCTAATGCACCAAGGTGCCTCATCAATATATGGGGCGCAGACTCCTCTCATGGTGCGTCCCAAATCCCGACGCCTCGCTAGTTGTCCATGTTGGTTTCCTCCACCGAGGTATTGTCGATTCAACTCAGCCTCGTAATCATCATAATTATCGTGTCTGGCTGCACGATGTCCAGCAAATTCATTCACATATTGCTGATTTCTGAGGGGTGGTACTCTTTGATCAACAGCGGGCAATCCTTGCCTCTGTTCTCGAATGTTATCCCCTTGCACACTACTTTGCTCTTCATTATCACCATCAACACTTCTCTGCGACATTGTTACTTAAACAGAGAGTAATCAAGTGACAAAATAAAAGACAGTAAAATAAACTAAAAGAAATAGAATACTTAGTAGATTCTTCGTTACCAATCCCCGACAACGGCGCCAAAATTTGACGGGCGTCGTCGTACCCGTCAAAAATAATTATTTCTTATCTCCGACTAGCTTGTGGTAAGTCGGATCGTATCCACAGAGATCGGTGTGAGAACCTGTTTACTAAGTACAAAAGTAACAATGGGGGTAAATTCCAAACAAGTTAAATAAAACGCAAGTATCAAGTAGCAACGATCAAGTATCAATAGGAATAGTCACACGAATTCAAGTATCAAGTATCTTAGAGAAATGCAAGCTAGAACTTTCGAATGTGATGCAAGACTAAATCATTAACCCAATCGTTTTGATTTCTAATGTTTTACAACTTATAGCTCCCCGCTAGGTTGCACTACAAGTTGTCCTAGGGCGTCAATCCTAGTGGTATATTACTCGTGTCCTAGTTCACTATCCCCGCTAGGTTGCTAGTAAACTTGACAATAGAAATCAACAAACTAACAAGAACTCCCCCGCTAGGGTTCCATTCATGCTAGCACATCAATTCCATGAACATAGCATAGTAATATGACACAAAACATAGAAATTCAATATGAGTCTCAAGTCAATACATCACAATTTCAAGTTCTAGCCTACACAAATGAGTTTAGTTACTCATGTTAATAGAATACATCATGAAGTTTTGAATAAACTGAAATAGAGAGTACTAATGATGATTGGAACAATAGGACGTGTGTGTCTCCCCTCCTGGGATGAATATGCTGCTGGAATGATGATGTCGACAATTGCTTCACAGGACCAATCTGTTTTCCCCCAAGTCACACGGCCAAAAGAAGATGATGATTTCTTCTTCTTTTTTCTTTTCTTTTATCTCCCTTCCATTCCAACTCCTCGAATTCCTTTCTGGCCTTCCCCAATGCGGCTCTTCAATCTTTTCTGTGTTTTCTCTCGATAATGCAAATCAAAAATTTAGGAAATTTGACAGCTGGCGTTACGCACGGACGCCTCTTGCATTTTGTCACCCGCGGACGTCTTGATAATATTGCTAAATGAAGAGACCTCTGCGCCTGTAATCCTTAAGGCCTCCGCGGACTGCACTGATGAAAACTCCAAAGTGCTTCGTGATGTTCCCTTGTGTGGCATGTGTTTGGAAAAACGTTGTTAGACAGTTCGAGCAGGAGTTCAGGGGGAGTTCGAACATATCCTAGTACTTCTGTACAGCGTGATCAAGACGCAAAGGATATTTTCCGGAAGATATTGGCAACGAAGATTTCGTCAAGTTAAAGATGGCGTGCGACTTATTCGAGCAGGATATTCGAATGAATATACACAATTGAAGACGGCGTGACTTGCTTGGGAAAGAAGACGACTTCGTATATTCTTCCAAAGATTTGTGAAAGATATACATCAAATATTCCAAAATATTTGATGGGATCATCTTGTGCGAATTAGGGTTTCGTCCGAGCCTATAAATACGAATGCAAAGGCAACCCTAATTCCCATCGCTTTCAAGATCAAAAATACACGAAGAAATCCTATCGATTGGAAAGCAACGGCCGTTGTGTTTTCCCCACTGGAAAAACATCGGTGTGAGCTCAGTCTGATACGTGCCAGTCAGATTGACCAGAGGTGATCAAGTTCAGAGCACAAACAGAACAACCAGCTTTCAAGTGAAAGCGACCGAGCTTCAGGAAAGGTTCGAGTACGTTCGGATAGAAGGTCTGGACGAAGGGGATCAAGGGGAGTTGCGACAAACCTTGGTTGCAAATCTGAGAGACGGAAAAGTAGAGGCTAGGCAATTACAAGGTGTAAGTGTAAGTCCACTGAAAAGCTCTATACTCGTAATAAAGATTTGTTGTCCCTTTTTCGGGTGTGGGAAACCCCCCAGAGTAGGCGTAGCCGAACTGGGTTATCAATCTGTGCGTACTCGTGTTTTTATTGTTCTGTTCGTACTCGTTGTGGAACTGTGGAAGAAAGAGTTCAAGGTCTGTCCAAACACAACCTAGAACACTTGCTTGAACAGGGGATATAATTTCAATTGGTATCAGAGCAAACACTCGACACACTGAGTGGGATCCTGAACTGTTCAAAATGCCTCTGAAAGAAGGACAAAGCATAACCAGACCTCCGCTATTAGAAGGATCAAACTATGCCACCTGGAAACCTATGATGCGATCCTTTCTGAAATCCCTAGACGAGAAAGCCTGGATGATCGTTCAGAGAGGGTGGACTGAACCTATGATGAACAACCTCACTGGAGAACCTGTTCTAAAACCAGAAACCTTATGGAGTGAAGAGGAGAACAAAGCATCCATGGGAAACGCAAAGGCAATGAATGCAATCTTCTCGGCAGTTGATGAAAATGTCATGAAGCTGATTATCAATTGTGAAGTTGCTAAGGAAGCATGGGACATTCTCCAAACAGCCTTTGAAGGTACAGACAAGGTTCAAAACTCTCGTATGTAGGCTGTCACAACAAAGTTTGAAGAGATGAAAATGAAGGAGAGTGAGTCCATTGCTGAGTACAACACCAGGGTTCTGGAACTGTCCAACGAAGCGTCTGCCCTTGGGAAACCCATCGACGAGGATAGATTGGTGAGCAAAGTCCTAAGATCACTCCCTCCGAGATTTGCTATGAAGGTAACAGTCATTGAGGAAATGCATGACATCTCCAAGTTGAAACTGGACGAGCTAACTGGTTCCCTCAGAACCTACGAGATCAATCATAATTTCCAAATTGGAGAAGTGAAGGGAATTGCCCTGAAAGCAGATTGGGCAGAAGACAAATCAGAAGCTGACTGCTCCACTGAGCAACTGGCCATGATGGCTCAGAACTTTGGAAGAATGGTACGGAAAATCAATAGGCGTGGTCCAGAACAGGGGCAGTCCTCATCGACCGGTTTCCGAAACTGGAAAACCGACAGGTCTAGGTCAAGTGACTCAAGGCAAGACTCCTCTGACAGAAGAAAGGAAGAAATTCAGTGTCATGAATGCAGAGGGTTTGGTCATATTGCTTCACAATGTGCGAACACACTCATGAAGAAGAAGGCAATGGTCGCAAGTTTCAGTGACAGTGAGTCAGATGAAGAAGAAGGAGGGACAACCACAAACTTTGTGGCCTTTGCTTCAACTCTGGAGGAATACGGTAGCACCAGTGAAACTGTTCCACCTCTGTTGGAACTCCCAGCTGAAGACCTCTCAGACAGTGACGGTGAAGAACTGACGCATGAATCTCTGGCCGAGACATATAAGGATCTATATGAAAAGTGGCTGCTACTGATCAAGGTAAACAAAAAGCTGAATGACACAGTTGTAAGCATCACTGTAGAAAAAGACAAGGTCTGGCAGGAGGTCGAGATATTACTTACACAGAAGGTTGAGCTCGAAGGCACGGTCGACTCACTGAATACTCGACTAGCTGAGATGAAACAGGAAAGGTTGTGTCTCCTTGCTCAGAAAACAGAGCTCCTGGGTACGGTCTCCTCACTGAATGTCGAAATGGAGAAGGACCGTGACACTCATCCTGTAGGCATGGTGGGTCTAAGAAAAACTATCACAGATCTGAAGCGCAAAGAGGTGTTCCAACTGAGGAAGGTAGAACAGCTGGAACTTCAGCTAGATTCTGAAAGGATGGATCGCTCAGACACTGAGAAGGAACTCAACCACCTTAAACAGTCGGTAAGAATGCTGAATTCTGGCACTAAAGACTTGAATGATATTCTCAGGTCTCAAAGGACGGAGTCTGGACATCGTGGACTTGGTTTCACTAAAGAAGGATGCTCAAGTGGTACAGTGGTTGTTAAAACCAACCAAGTGGCTGAACAGTACCCAGAACAGCAGCTGAAACTGCACCAGAGACAGAAAGTGAATCAGCATCTGGGAGAAAAAGAGCCACGATACCCAATATCTCACTTGAGACAGCACCCTAGACAGAAAGTGGATCTGTCCCAAGACAAGTCTAAAGGTAGTCAAAGACGGACCGGGAATGCTTACCTCAGTTCAACTCCCAATCAGAGGGAAGATTTGCGCGCATGCTGGTACTGCTATCAGATTGGACACATCAGACGGCAGTGTCGACTATCTCTTGCTGAACGTCGAGGACATCAACGACAGACCAAACCTCGACAGAAACTTGTTTGGGTCCCGAAGGAACAACAGACAGTATGCATGATGGCCTGCTGCTCATCACGAGACACAGTGCAAGACAGTTGGTTCTTTGACAGCGGGTGCTCTACCCACATGACAGGTAACTCTGAATTTCTCTCTCATATTAGACCTGTTGAGAAGATGCGTTTTGTCACCTTCGCGGATGGTAGGAAGAGTTAGGTGATCGGCTGTGGGACATTGAAGGTTCCGGATCTACCTGCACTCGAGGACACTCTCCTGGTTGAAGGTCTGACAATGAATCTGATTAGCATCAATCAACTGTGCGACAATGGTCACTATGTGTCATTCTCTCGTGACTCATGCCTTGTCCTCGACAAAAATGGATGTTCTGTTATGAAAGGCAAACGGAGGGCAAATAACTGTTACACCATCAGAATGGGAGACGAAGACTTTAACAAGCCGCGGTCTACTCTAGACTATGTTCAAACCAAACATAGAGTTGTGCGAGGGGGAGTGAATATGACCCTGCACACAAGGTCAGATAGGAGAATCGCACAAATCCAGTTTGGTAGGTGTACCAGGAGACTGTTGGATCACAGGGTGTCACAGTTACAGAACGAGTTTAAACAGAAGATAACAAAGTTGCAAAAGGAGTTCAAACTGTATCATCAGATTCATGCCACCTCATCAGACGAGAGATTGAACCAGATTGCACAGTTTGGAACACCCAGATCCTCTTTGGGTCTGTGTGGTTTCAAGCACTAAGCGTTCCAGGCGGTGGTCAGTCAAAAGCGAATTTCCAGCTGCAACAGTTGGACTGACCACCTAAGGAAGGGAGCTGGAACAGAAGGTACAGCGCGTGAAGACAAATATTTTTGAATATTCTCGAAGATTTTTCCTACCGTTATTTGAAACGAGAATTGACCAATTTGGGAAGTTGAAAAGGCTGGAGAGTTATTTCTTTTGAAACACAAAGCAGTTCGTAGTCTACTCTCTCTCTCTCAAACCCTAGAACCGATTTCTCTCTCAACCGCACATTCTCCAAACGGCGATGGTGAACACCAGGAAATCTGCGAAGTCCGGCGTCAAATCCACTGAGAAGAAGAACATGCAGTCCTCAAAGGCTCTGGTGGCAAAACCCAAAATTCCGAAGGCAAAAGCTCCGAAGGAGAAAAAGGCGTCGCCTTTACGCTCTATCTCCAAATCTGTGGCCGTAACAAAGAAGACTGCCGGAGGAATTACAGTCAAAATCCCTCAGTCGACCACAGAGGATTCGTCCTTCTCATTAGATGCTGGTGTGTCTCAAGAAGACCGTCCCCAATCTGAGGTATTTCAAATTGTTTCTTCAGTTTCTGCAAATATTCCTGTTATTGACAAGATTGTGGTGGTCAAAGATATGAATGTGGGGGTTGAGAAGAAGGATAAGGTTGTGGTTGATGGCGAAGCCAGTAGGGCTGTTGATTGGAAAACCAGTAGAGATATGGCTGGTAATGTCGCTAGTAAGATAGTTATTGGGGATGAAACTATCAAGTTTGTGGAAGACATCAAGATTCCCAGCAAGGTGGCTGGAGGACCAGCAGCATGGAGGGAGAAAATTCATGCGTCTGGGTATGTTTGCCCAGACGGTTTACGGAGAAAGAAGGGGACTCGCCGAGCGGTGTCTCCAAGATAGTGCCTTGCCAGGATCAGCTCTGTCAGAGGGAGGCTCATTGCAATGTCTGATGAGGAGACAGAAAACCCTCTTGATGCCTCAGGGAAAAAGCCTGTGATGAATGAGGAGTCTGATGTTGGCCCAGAGAAGAACATTGGAGATACAGAAGGTGAACATTTCAGTAAACAAAAGGAGGATGTTTCCGAGATGATTCTTCCACCAGAAAATCCTGGTTTATTGAAGGAAGCCACAGTTAGAGGAGACTCTCCTATAGAAGAGGATGAAGAATTAGAGAAGCTGTTCAAAGACATTGACAATGTCATGGAGGTTTTGGAGAAGAAAAAGGATCTCCAAGTGATAAGATCAGAGGAACCACCTCATGCTCAGAGTGTTGGTGCAGAAAAGTTTGTTACTGAGATAGTTGCTAGTGCTCCAACTGTGGAACCTTGTGCCCAGTCTGATGGTGAGACAGTGGGTGTTCCAGAAAAAGGCGCTAAGGAAGCAATGGCTGCTCCAGTAGTTGGCCAAGATGATCTGCATAGTGATCATATGGAGGATATTGGTGCATCAGTTCGTGAGGATTCTGCAATGCCAGCCTCAAAGGAAGGTACCCTTTCAAAAGATGACCAGGACCTTGTTCCTCTTGTCAACCTCAAAAGGACAAAGAAGGACAAGGAGAAGAAGAAGGTTGTTTTTGCAAAGTCTTCAAAAGGATCAGTTCAGAAGGTTGCTGAGGTCAGCATTGGTGCAGGGGGAGTCGGCTCTTCCAAGAAAAGGAAGCGCGACGCTGCAGTTCCCATCTCTGAAGATGCTGGGCGATGCGAAGTCCCAGCCCCTGAGTCTGAGACTGTTCCAGTGGGTAAGGTCAAGAAAGGAGTATGGTTCGTAAATAAAGACGCTGCGGTGAAGTGGAGTTGTGTACAGAAAAGAAAGATCATTCCTGAGAAGTTGCTGGAGGAGTCCCGGTACAAGGGAAGGGAAGTGATTAAGGTGCTTAAGGAGTCTGGTCTGTTCTGGACGTTGGACAGATGCAAACCTTTCAATGAACAGCTGGTGCGTGAGGCTATGGCAAACTTGCCCCCTGGATTTGGGGTTGTTGGAGAATCTGAGTATGGGGTCTTCTACGTCAGAGGGAGACGGATCAAGATTGATCCTGAGCTGATCAATGTATACTTCGCCATGGACGACCCAGCTGTTGATGAAGAAGAACCAAGTCTTGAGAAGGTTGTGAGCACCATCACTGCAGGCTCTATTCAGTGGAGGCCTGAGTCAGTTGTGAATACAGCGGAGCTATCTACGTTCTATTCCATGCTATTTTTCATTGCTGTCTTCAACTGGAGGCCGTCTACTCATCGCTCTACTGTCAATAAGGACATGTCTCAACTGCTTTATCAGATAGGGAATAAACTGAAGTTCAACCTGGGCAGAGTGATGTTCAAACAGATTGCTGAACATGCCACCTCGTCGAGATCTCTGCACCAGATTTGCTTCCCGTCCCTGATATACGAGCTGATCATCTATCAAGCTCCTGATTTGAAGGCCTCACCTGACCATCTCACAAAGGCTCCCAGCAAGTTCATCGTCGACCATAAGCTGTTCAAAGGTCGTCACGTGAACGATCTCAAGGAGGAGAACCAGAAAGGAAAAGATGTGGCAGAGTCCAGTCGAGGGGGAGCCAGAATGGGGCGGGATGAGCGAAGCAAGTTGCTCAGGGACCTTAATGTCATCAGCGTAGCAGACAAGGAGCAGCGCAGGTGCATCAACAAGCTCACTCGTGCCCTCAGCTATCCGAGTGAAGATGAATCTGATGATGCAGATTCTGAAGATGCCACTAATGATGGGTCGTCTGCCTGAAGGTCTCCTAAAAACTCTATCTCTGAACTTGTTTTTCGTTGACAACTTTCAGTAGTATGTGCTTGTTCTGGCACAGTTTGATTTGCTGTTCGAACTAGATCGGACCCCTTGCCAGTTTGTGGCAAAAAGGGGGAGTATTTTGAGTGGCGACAATTTTTGTTCCCTCAATTTTGTCTACTGTCTAGATAGATAGATAGATAGATCTAGTGATTTGGTTTTGCCAAAATGCCAAGGGGGAGATTGATGTTCCCTTGTGTGGCATGTGTTTGGAAAAACGTTGTTAGACAGTTCGAGCAGGAGTTCAGGGGGAGTTCGAACATATCCTAGTACTTCTGTACATCGTGATCAAGACGCAAAGGATATTTTCCGGAAGATATTGGCAACGAAGATTTCGTCAAGTTAAAGATGGCGTGTGACTTATTCGAGCAGGATATTCGATTGAATATACACAATTGAAGACGGCGTGACTTGCTTGGGAAAGAAGACGACTTCGTATATTCTTCCAAAGATTTGTGAAAGATATACATCAAATATTCCAAAATATTTGATGGGATTATCTTGTGCGAATTAGGGTTTCGTTCGAGCCTATAAATACGAATGCAAAGGCAACCCTAATTCCCATCGCTTTCAAGATCAAAAATACACGAAGAAATCCTATCGATTGGAAAGCGACGGCCGTTGTGTTTTCCCCACTGGAAAAACATCGGTGTGAGCTCGGTCTGATACGTGCCAGTCAGATTGACCAGAGGTGATCAAGTTCAGAGCACAAACAGAACAACCAGCTTTCAAGTGAAAGCGACCAAGCTTCAGGAAAGGTTCGAGTACGTTCGGACAGAAGGTCTGGACGAAGGGGATCAAGGGGAGTTGCGACAAACCTTGGTTGCAAATCTGAGAGACGGAGTAGTAGAGGCTAGGCAATTACAAGGTGTAAGTGTAAGTCCACTGAAAAGCTCTATACTCGTAATAAAGATTTGTTGTCCCTTTTCCGGGTGTGGGAAACCCCCCAGAGTAGGCGTAGCCGAACTGGGTTATCAATCTGTGCGTACTCGTGTTTTTATTGTTCTGTTCGTACTCGTTGTGGAACTGTGGAAGAAAGAGTTCAAGGTCTGTCCAAACACAACCTAGAACACTTGCTTGAACAGGGGATATAATTTCACTTCGGTCTTCATTTCTTTCCGCGCAAAACATCTTCTAATAGGCTCTCTTTAGCCGGTATTCCTTCTATGGTCTCCGAATGTACCTGAGAATGAAAACTACACACAGGTAGTGAAATAATATACAGATAACACTAAGAGACGGGGTTTAAACAAATAAAATAGTCGTACAACTACGACTTATCAATGACAAAATGGAGGAGCTGAGTGAGTCTTCCGAAGATGGATCTACCAAGCTGTCAAACCTGGTTAATGAGGTTCAGAAGGATGTTCCAGTTAGCAAAAAACAAGTTCCCAAGTCAAAGCAAGCTGCTAAGACAAAGAAAGCAGTCCTGAATCAAGATGTTGATATGGGAATTCCCACTGTTACTGAAAAGATTGCGTCAACGAAGAGGAAGGTATCCACCCCTGGAGAGGAAATCATTAACAAATTGGGGACGAGCTCGAAGAAGGCTACTGCTCCAGCAGCAAAGAAAGCCAAGACAAGCTCTTCTGCTGGAAAGGCCAATAGGAAGAAAGTCCAGTTTGAATCGGGAGTTGTTGCAGACGGTGTTTGGTTTGCTTCAGACAAACATGTTAAGAAGTGGGATTTTGTTCAGAAGAGGAAAATTGTGGCCGAAAGGGTGCTGGAGGCTGACAATAATGCAGCTAAGGAAATTGTGAGTCTGATCAAGGAGCTGGATCTGTGGCTGACTGTTTCAATGGCAAAACCATTTGCAGCAAATCTAGTGCGAGAAGTAATTGTGAACCTACCAGAAGGTTTTGCTGATATTGAAAGTGCGTCTTATGGGATGGCAATTGTTAGAGGCGGAGAGGTCGTCATCACTCCAGAAGGCATAAATGACTACTATGGCATAGAAGGAGGAGCTTTGGGCATTGGTGAGAACCCCAATTGGCACAAAATTACTGAGGTACTTACGGGTGGTGTTTGTTCGAGGTGGTACAAAATGACTTTCCCAGTCAAGGATCTGTCTACAAAGCACTCCTTGCTTCACAACATTGCAGTTCATAACTGGCTACCAAATAACCATCACACAACGCTTGGCCGATCGATGGGAGCCATGCTGAAGACTCTAGAAGTTGGGAAAAAGATTGATATCGGCCGTCTAATATTCGACCAGATTGCAGCACATGCAACCTCTGTCAAAGTCAATCATCCCATAGGATTCCCCTCTTTGATTCATCAACTTGTGGTGGCACAACATTCAGACATCTTAACAAGTCTGGACAAGTTGTCTGGTTCTCCTAAGGTATTTCTTGCAGATCACAAGCACTTCGCTGGAAAGCATATTCCGGATCTGGACCTGGATGCACCTGTCAAGACAAAGAAGAAGTTGTCTAGGCAAACCCTGGATGAATCAAGCGCTCATGCTCCTGCTGCCCCTCGGAGAAGAATTATCACACATCTGGAAGAAGACTTAGTTGATGCAAACAAGAGGATGGTGATGCTTATGGCCAGAAAGAAACAGATCACAAAGCTTTTGGCGAGCCTCCGCTACCCAGAGGAAGAGGATGAAGATGACTCGGCTGGTGATGAAGCTAGTGATGAGGAGTCCGACTACTAGCTCCTGGTGATAATTCTCTGCCCTATGTTGTAAACAATTCTACCCTTTGTGAATTCTCGTATTACGGTTTTGAACTATGACTGCTATTTTGTCCTCCCTTGTCATTTTGTGACAAAAAAGGGGAGTAGTTTCAGAGTTTGAAAGCTCCTTAAAAGATTTGTTTGTGTTTTTTGTTAGACATCCTTTTAGAGTTTGAAATTTCTTAAAAGGATTCGTATAGTGCTCATATTCTTTGGAGTTTGAAATCTCCTCAAAGATTCAGTTGGTAGCCTTTAGTTAGTAACACAGCTTGGGAGTTTGAAACCTCCGTCAAAGATTCAACTATAATAGTAGTACAGGTAGATGATGGACCATAATTATACGAATCAAAAACACAGTTAAACCCACTAAATTAGACTTTTTGTCTATTTAACTTTTGCTTGTTAGTTCCGATATATTTCTACAGGGTATTTTGGACTCTAGAGAGAAAACACGCTAAGGAGAGGATTTTACACTGAAAAGATATTACGAGTCATTCCAAGGTCACGATCAGACGCTGAATGAAGAAATCTCAAGATCCTGACATTGAATCACTCAAAACAAATCCAAGCGAGGAACAACCAAAGTCAGACCGGAGCGAAATTGGACTGATAGTTTTGTGAAAACCTCACAAAACCTCACAAAACTCATCCTTTTGCCCAAGGTGACCGGTGGCTTTTGGTTGGAGGTGACCAAAGGAGGAAGCCACCCCCATTTTACCACCCATAACCGGCGGCTATCACCTCCAAAGAGCTCCACCATGGGAGCTTGACACTTGTCCTCCTCTCCTCCACATCTTCATCTCCTCCTCCTCCTCCCTTGGATCAAAGCCATCTTAGCCCTCCATTTCCCTTCATTTTGGCTATAAATACAAGCCAAACTCACTTGTAAAAATCATCCTCAAATCTCAAAAACACTTATCTCTCTAGTTTTGGTACTTTGTAAGTTTGGTTTTCAATCTATAATATTCTTGTTGGTTCTTGAATATTGTAGATCGTTCTTGAGTACTCTTGTCGGTTCTTGAGTACTCAAGCTTTACTTTATTATTCTTGAGTACTCTTGTCGGTTCTTGAAGTACTCACCCCCTTCCCTTACTGTCTTTACTTTCAAAAACTTTACTTTACTGTCTTTTCAAAAACCTTTTCAAGTACTTAGTTATGATGTCCTCTTCCATGGATATTCGTAGCTAAACCCTTCATTCGGTTGAAGGGGTGTACTTGTATCATACAATGTTTTAGACCCTGCACCTAGTGCCGCTCTGTGTTCAAAACTTGTTCTATGTGCCATATATCAGGTTAGAACTTCCAAGGTTGAGTGGAAGCTTTAACGGGCAAAGCTCTTCCGTGGGGTTCGTGAACATACTCGGGTAAGTGGATGCTTTAACGGGCAACGCTTATCTGAGGAGTTCGACTTATTTCAAAAACCATTTGGTTGATTGTAACTGAAGATCAAATGGATGCACATAAGGCTAAGATACTTCGAAAGGAGGAATTAGTCTAAAATAGAACAAGTGTTTTAAACGATGTTGCAAGTCTTGTGCTAGAGATAGCCTCGATTCATCTTTGAACACGTAGTATGATCATTAGCGGTCAATGATAAACAACTATGATACAAGGCCCCTAAAACCGAATCTTTTCTTGACTTAAAACATCACCTGCACGTTACTTTATTAATATAAATTGCACTATCAACTGCTGACGTTCCGCAAGACTTTCCGATCACGCAACAACCGCTGTAAGTCTTCCTTTTATTTTCAGTATTTACTTTTCTGTTATTTACTTTTCCACACTAAAAACCAAAACCAACCAAAAAGTCACGTAGTTATTCGCGCTAAAACCTCAATCAACCCTAAAATCACGTTCCCCGCCTGTACAATCCCTCAAAGAACGATTTATCCCCCTAATTCCCTTGGGTTCGACCCCTACTTACCACTTGCTACCCAGTAGTGAAGTCGCGAGTAGCGGACTTATAAATTTATTTGTACACATTTCCTCGCGACAAGGCAGTGCTGTCAGTAGACTACAGGTAGTTAGTTTTGCCAAAATGCCAAGGGGGAGATTGTTAGATTTATGGCATGTAGTTTGGCAAAACTTAGTGTAGTTGTTCTAGCTGTTGTTCAAGACTAGAAGAGACAACTGTCCTGGAACAAGTTGAAGCAGATGGAATGTTTCCTAATTCATATTAGGAAACACAGTCGACCGTTGGAGATCAAGGCGATTGCAGGTGGAAGGACAGAAGTTAGAAGTTTCCTATTTCATATTAGGAAACTTGTTCCAGCCGACGTAGCACAACTTAGACGCAACAGAGTTTTGGCAAGTTGGTGTTAGATGCTTATCAAAGATATCCAAAGAGTCAGTTTGGAGATTACTTGCGCTTGAAATTATCTTAGCAAAGAAGATAATCGAAGATTTCCTAAAGCGAGATTGAAGATATATTGGAGGATTATCTACAAGAGATATGTGCAAGATATTAGGAAGATTTCTTAAAAGATTAGGAAAGATTTCCTAAAGATATAGGCGGTTAAAATTAGGAATCCTACTCAATTTAGGGTTTCTACCGCACTATATAAGTAAGACTAATGCTTTGGTATTAATCAGCACTTACGGAGATATTACTCACGCTCACATTCATTGACGAGAGGTGGAGGAAATCGATCGGTGAGCTGATCGTTACTGATTACTCACGGCGCTCGGATTCTGTCTGTTCTAGTGCTCGGCAGACTGATCGTAGAACAACACTCAAGCTACACGCACTGGTGTTCTGTTGCGCATTCGGGAGAAGGCACTGATTCTCTTGGAGGATCACATTGGTGGATACAGAGGAGTAGCTCAGATCTAGGGGGCGACCTAGTTTTGCAATTGCTAGAGTGCTCGAGGCTCAGGTTGTTTAAGAGTGAGCCTGTAAACGGTAATACTTGTACTCGCAATACTCTTATTAATGAATTGCTATCCACCGGGCTAAGAGACAGCCCCCCAGACGTAGGCTCGTTAACGCTGAACTGGGTAACAACTTTGCGTGTCGTTTATTTTCCGCATTACTTTTTAAGTTCGCATAAGTTGTTCTAGATATTATTCTGCACTCGACCAGAACAACATCTCATCTACCACGGGAAGATTTCAATATCTTTAAGGTATATATTTTAAATAGTTCGATCAATAAACCATGTTAACAATAGGATCTAGGCGGCTGCAATCATTATCGTTACTAAATTTGAGCTTAGCACGTATGCAAATATTGTTGAATGATATGGATTCATCATGAAAATATAACATGAAAATTACATGTGACTTACTTGTACATGAAAAATCTCTTTAAAAATATACATATTCAAGTTCAATACATGAAGAATATTCATCGCCCAAAATCACGACAAAAAGCATACTACATTTTGTTTTGACACTTAAAGATCAAGATTTCTAAAATCCTCAAAATTACTTGGGAAAAATATCCTTCACCTATTAGGAATTGAACCCAGCCCTCATGTATTTTTGTGTTACAAACAATACCAACTCAGCTATCAAGATTTTATGTCTAAACTTGAATAGTAAATATGGATCTGAGGTTGATGTTTTGATTTTATATTTCAATTAAGTATGTTTTACTATTAAATCACACCCAACTTTATATTATTTACTTTTTCTCATATTGATTGACTTATTTTTCAACCACTAAACTATAAAAATTAAATATAATATATATTTATTGATTAAAATTAACTCTAAGTAATAAATTTTTTATTATTAATAATTAAAATATATTTTATATTTAATTTTTTTTACCATTATCAGAAACAAAAATTTTTGGAACCCGTATCAAAAGTTGCTGAATCCATCACTAATTTTAAGGTGGACTCCTTAATCCAATAGGCCACCATCTCTGTTGGCGTACGAACGAACTCACTATGAACCGAGTGGACGGAGCCTGACAATAGGGTTGTAGATAAACACTAGGACTCTGGGATAAAAAGCTAGTCGAAACTCAGCCCGACTGATTTTTTGTAAACCTGAGTGGACCAGGATCGAAAGTAGAACCAGGCCGAGCCAATTTGACATCTTGGTGATTCCGACGTTTTCTTACTTTTCATTTTTTTTCTAAGTTTTCTTCAATGTCCGATTTCCCCCAATCAAACTTTTCGACATCCACCAAAATGTTGGAGTCGTCAAAACGGAACTCCACCGCTCCAAAAACCATCCTCGACTTACCTTCTGATACGCTGCTGCAGATTCTGTCGCTATTGGACAAGGACGATCTCCAATCCATCTCACTCGTCTCCAAATCCTTTCTCGTCCTCTCCAATCACTGCGTCCGCAAACTCACCTTCAAAGCCCTCCCTAACGATTCCACCTTTAGGAAAATCTTCACTCGGTTTTCCTCCGTCAAAGGAATTGTTATCCATTCCACCCGCATCGCCCGCGCCCTGACAGCCATTTCAAACTCCAACCTCAACCTTGAAGCTCTGAAAATCGTGGGCCGCCCGGCTTACCCTAGCCAGCAACATATGCTCAGTCTTGCAGGGAGATTGAAGATTAAATCTTTGGCCTTCGATTGGTTTTCCAAGGTGAGAATCGATAAAATTATTGAGTTCATTCAGCTGTTTCCTGCGCTTGAGGCCCTGCATTTTGATGTGCATTTTGGATTCCATGTAGAATTGAAAGATGCCGAAGTTGAAAGCCTCAGTCTAGCGGTCCCGAATCTCAGAAAGATTGATTTTAGCCTAAATAATCATCTCACTGATCGTGCTCTTTATGCTTTGTCAGCCAATTGTGTTAATTTAGAGTATATTGGTATGGGCCGTTGCTACTACAATTTTACCCCGGAAGGCTTTTGCAATTTTCTGCTCAAATGTCGAAACTTGAAATATCTAGAGGTGCCCTTCTTTTTGAAATTTCCGGAGTCAGCTCTCCTTCTAGCTGAAGCTGTATCAGCTTGTGAAAATCTCCATCATCTCTCAATCAGGAGCACTTTGATGAGAGATGATATGCTAGTTACCATTGCAAAGTCGCGTGCCTCTTTGAAGAGTTTGCAGATGACAGTGTATGATTCAGAGCCAAACAGTGGTTTCACCATGACAGGATTGTCTGCAATACTCTGTGCATTCCAAAGCCTTACAAGGCTACATATCAGTCTTCCACCTCCGGAATCGGACAATTTCCTAGATAAGAAAATGAGCAAACTTGTGAAGTCACTTCCATGTTTGAACAACATTTTCATATCATCTTATTGTCCCATTTACACAACATTGTTTTCTTTGATAGAGAACTGCCCTTTGTTAGAATGGATTTATCTGTGGATGAATCTCCCTGCCCCCGACCAACATTATACCGTTCACATGCCTCAGCTGATCAGAAAGAACTACACTGTCAAGCACATCACCATCGTCCCAAGGCCGGTTGACTCGTTCAAGATAGCTTTAGGATCATTTTGTCCGTCTTTAAAGAAATCGAATGGACGTACTCCTATGGATACGTTCTTCCCCAATAACCCAGCACTTGATTGGATGTAACAAGGAAGCTCATCGGCAGATGGTTGGTTTTCAGGGGTTCGCTAGTCGAGATAATGTGAAATGGCTGATCTTTCACATCCACTGGATCATTGTAAGTTATGTATATAGTGTGATGTTTTGAGATGGTTAGTTCCATATTCTGTTCTTAATTGTCCCAAGACCTGCCAATTTTTGTGCCATTTTGTATGTAGTGTCAACTTACTCATTGTCAGATCATCTCTTAGTGACCACAGTTTCTCAAGTTAGGCACTGTTCTCCGACCAATCTTGATGGTTTGATTGTCAGGAGTGCGCTACTCGAGATAATGTGATGAGAAATGGCTGATCTTTTTTGATGTTTTGAGAAGGTTAAGTAGGCAAGAATTGTTTTAAGTTCCATTTTTTTTATCCTTTTGTCTCAAACTTGTAACGTTTGTGTCATTTTGTAAATGGTGTCAACTTAACTATTGTTGGATAATTTCTCATTGAATACAGTTTTTCAAGTTAGGCACAATTTCAAGATGCCCAAGCATAGATGCCATAAATGAAATCGAACTCACGAACCCATGATTGCGTGCAACACTTAAGTTCTGTAGGAAGATGCTTCATGAGCAAGTAAATGAAAATCGAGATCAATAGTAATTTCATATTAGGTATGATGTGCAACGGACTATAAACCTGTGAAGATATTTTCAGGACATGAAGCAAAAGTCACTTTGTTGGACATGAAGCCATGTTGCTGGGCTCCTTTTTATTGTCATATTTTCTTTTATCTTGGTGTTTCCCTCCTTGCTGCTGTTTTCCGGTCAAGATTGACCTTATATGTGATGCCTGCTTTTCTGCAACAACAACAAAAAAATACCTAATTTCTTTACAAGCCTCGAGCACATCCTGAAACTGAATTATATTTTTCTTCTTGTTTTCAGATCAATAACTCTTCAATTTTCGAAAACCGACTTTTTATGTTATACTCATAATTTCCCAGATGACATTTCATGACTACCTTTCACAAATTATCAAGGTTGAAATGTGAAAGAACGAGCTATAAAAAAATATGTAACCATACAAGTAGTAAAAGACTGAAACCATGGTTTGAGAAGCAATCCAAGACGAAGAATAAAAAGACGGACAAACAACTATCAAAATTATGAGAAATTCAATATACCAAAAAAATTGAGTAAGTTTCTTCGAATACTTATTTTATAATTTTATATTGTTTTGTTTACATGGGACATCGTCGATTTTTATCGACTTCGCATCCTTATAGACTGGGACGGAACTAGGTAGTAATGGGGTGACACATGTCCCTCCCAAGGTTTTTTCAAAATTATTTTTTTGTAAAATACTATAATTAATTCATATGTGTATAATTAGTTTAATTTATTATTTATATAATTAAATTACATTGATTTTTATTTTTATAAGTGTAAAAATTGCACATCTTCAAATTAGATGTTTGAATCAAAATTTTAAGCTGAAAAGTTAGTATTCGGAGCGAGTTATATGGTTCCACTATTGGAATAATTATCCAAATTTCATAGCAAGATAATCATTTACATAATCAATAATATCATGCTCCAAAATTATAAAGGCTCCAAACTTACAAAGTCAACTAGGGGTCGATGAATTTTTATGAGATTGCTTGGTTGTCAATATTGACAAAGAATTAACTGAAATATTTAATACATATTCAATAGACAACTTTTGTGCTATACGAAAAACGTATATTTTTTAATATAGTTGACCTCGCCACCCTCTATCCCAATTTCTGGGTCCGTCTCTACTTATAGACGACAGAAAGCTTCCTTTAACAGAGAAATAGATCACAGAGTCGCCCCGCAACCTGCCTCTGACTTTGAAACATATGAACGGATTCGTGATTTTCCAAATCATTTCGGGAAACCAAATCACAGCGAACATGTTGAAAGTTGTGGTTTAAATGTGTGAAGAAAATGGAGGTGCGCCTCATTTTGAGACTCAATTTGAGTGTGGAGAACACATCAAAATAAGTTGATAAAAATCGGATTAAAATACCTTGCAATGAGAGGTATGGAATAGAAAGTGGAAGTACTAAAATCGGAGTCAAATCGAATGAGTAATTGATGCTCAAAGTAGTGCCAAAAACCATGAAAACATGACTTTGGTAGGAATGGATATGTGGCTTGATTTCACACAAGTGAAAAGCTTATATCCCACATTGGAGGCCAAATGGGAACATTGTATGTTCATATATGATTTCAATAACAAGCTTGTTAAGTTGTTAAAAGAAACTCTCTCAAAACGCCTTCGCGGGCATGCGCATGGGGGGGGGGGGGAATCATCCGGTCGACGACGTCGAATTTGGCCTGTCTTGTGCGCGCCCACAACATGCGGGTTGGCGGTTCGGTTTTGCAAAATTCAATTTTGGTTTTGAATATTAAACCGATACCGATTTGATCTTCCATTGTCTTAAGGATAACAGTTTCCTTAAACCGATTTATCTTTTGGAAACTGTATTTTCGGAAACTGTATTTCCATCTTTATCAACGCGTGAGTAATTTTCGGAAACTGAATATTTGACTATTTCTTTTCGGAAACCCTAGGTCAGACTTGCAGGGCAAGTTTCTAGACTGCTATATAAGAAGCAGCAGCGCTTCTCAATAAAATACACGGAAAAACGCAAACAGCTCTCCTCCTCATTCGTATTCGTCAGTCAGTCGTGTTGATAGCCAAAGACACGGAAAGGTTCGATCGGCAAAGCTTAGTGCTTATGTCTGTTGCCGAGGATCGTTTCATCCTGGGAAGCATACTGCCAGAGAGTCCCAAAGCACAGTAGGGCGGCAATCTTGCTTTAAGGACAGCGTCCAACGTGACTCGATCCACAATTCGGTTTGCAGTATTTTATTGTTATTCATACTGTTTATGCTATTCTATTGAATTGAAACTGTACGTGAATCAATATTGCATATCTGTTTATTTAAGAGTAACTTCGTTGATATTCGCCTGTTATATCAATTCTGTGCATTATATCCAACAATCTTAAAGCAAGATTTATTTCGTTTGAAGTTACTAACAGATCTGCCTCTCTGTGTAGACAATGAATTCTGAACAAGGACAAAACAATCAATCAGTGAACATGGAGGGTGTTCAGTATCCTCAGCATGATGCTGTTGAGTCGGCTGCGACAACCCCGGTTGTGATGCCTACAGGCGGGAATGTACCTGCGGGTCCAGTTCCAAATAACGCACTGGCAAAGGTGCCTGCTGCGGTGATGGCGGCTGAAAAGCCCGAAAAGTTCAACGGACAGAACTTTAACACATGGCAGCCGAAGATGCACTTCTATCTGACCCAGATAGGGTTTGCCCGGTATCTGACCAAGGTAACACCTAGGGTTGCTGAGAATGAGACTGATAATCAAGTGCTCATGGCGTACAACGCTTGGAAAGATGCTGAATATCTTTGCCGAAATTATGTGCTTAACGGCCTTAATGATGTGTTGTACAAGGTGTACTGCACCAAGACCTCAGCCAAGGAGCTTTGGGAGTCACTTGATCGAAAGTACCGAACTGAGAATGCGGGCTCAAGGAAGTACACTGTGGGGCGCTTCCTCGAATTCCAGATGGTGGACTCGAAGACTGTGAACAGTCAAGTGCAAGACCTGCAGCTCATCATGCATGAGATGGACTCCGAAGGAATGAAGGTCAACGAACCATTCCAGGTTGCTTCAGTTATTGAGAAGCTGCCTTCGGGGTGGAAGGACTTCAAGAATTACCTTAAGCACAAGCGAAAGGAAATGTCTATAGAAGACCTGGTGATTCGCCTCAAGAATGAAGAGGATAATCGATCATCTGATAAGAGATTGAGGCTCTCTACTGGGAGGGCAAATGTTGTGGAGCATGGTGAAGGCTCAAAGGGGAAGAAGCCCTTCAACAAACTTGGACCCAAAGGTGGGACTATGAAGAAGAAGGCGCAGTCAAAGTTCACTGGCAAGTGCTTCAACTGTGACAAAGAGGGTCATAGAGCTGCTGACTGCAAAAGTAAGCAGAAAAAGAAGAAAACGGTGAATGTCGCCGAGGGGGATGAAGATATGTTAGTGGCTGTGATCTCTCAGTTGAATCTAGCAGATTCTAATCCTAAGGAATGGTGGCTGGATACTGGAGCGACCCACCACATCTGTTCTGACAAGAATGCCTTCTCAGAGCTGAAGCTGACTGAAAGTGGAGAGAAGGTATACATGGGCAACTCGGCCACCTCAGAGGTCAAAGGGAAAGGAAGTGTGATTTTGAAGATGACTTCAGGGAAGGAGCTGAAGCTGACTAATGTCTCTTATGTGCCTGACATTAGGAAGAACTTAGTATCTGGAGCCGTGCTTGATGCGCATGGTTTTAAGATAGTCTTTGAGTCTCAGAAAGTTGTTCTTTCTAAGAACGGAATGTATGTGGGACGTGGTTATGTGAAAGATGGAATGTGGAAACTTAATGTAATTGCCATCAAGACTATCAATAAAGAAAGTTCTTCTGCTTACTTGCTTGAATCTTCAAATTTATGGCATGGTAGATTAGGTCATGTGAATTATGACTCAATAAGGAATCTAATGAAATTGGATTGTATACCAAAACTTCAAATTGATTCTGAACATAAGTGTGAAATTTGCGTTGAGGCAAAATTAACACGAACATCATTTCATAGTGTTGAAAGAGATACTGAACCCCTTGACTTAATACATAGTGATCTATGTGATTTGAAATTCATGCCAACAAGAGGTGGAAATAAATATTTTGTAACTTTCATAGATGATAGTTCAAAATATTGTTCAATATACTTGCTAAAGAGCAAGGATGAAGCAATAGAGAAGTTTGCCATGTATAAGTTGGAAGTGGAAAACCAACTAGATAAAAAGATCAAAAGATTACGAAGTGATCGTGGTGGTGAATATGTTGAACCGTTTGGGGCACTGTGTGCACAAACAGGGATCATACATGAAGTTACTCCACCTTATTCACCTCAGTCAAACGGTATAGCCGAACGTAAGAATCGCACCATCAAAGAAATGATGAATGCAATGTTGCTTAGTTCAGGGCTACCACAGGAAATGTGGGGGGAGGCCGTTTTATCAGCTAACTATCTATTAAATCGGATACCTCGAAAGAAGAAAGATAAATCCCCTTATGAATTGTTTATAGGGAGAACGCCATCTTACGCACACTTGCGAGTGTGGGGGTGTTTAGCCAAAGTTATGGCTCCCAGTCCTAAAAGAATGAAAATAGGACCAAAGACAATAGACTGTGTGTTTATTGGATATGAACTGAACAGTACTGCGTATAGATTTCTCGTGTATGACTCGAAAAATCCTGATATACACAAAGACACCATTATGGAGTCTAAAACTGCTTCGTTCTTTGAACAAGTGTTCCCTTATAATATTGAGGAATTAAGACAGAGTTCACCTGAAGAGATAGGCGAAGAACTCACGGAATTGTCTCAACAACAAGACGAAGAAGTGTTCGAGGAGAATACGGATTTAGGGGAACCTAGACGAAGCAAAAGAGCTAGAGTTGAAAATTCGTTCGGACCTGATTTCCTAACCTTTATGGTTGAGGCAGGGCCTCGTACATATGATGAAGCAATTAGCTCAGTTGAAGGTCCTTTATGGAAAGAAGCCATAAAAAGTGAACTAGACTCCATTATGCAAAATCATACATGGGAACTAGTTGATATTCCTCATGGATGTAAACAACTTGACTCTAAGTGGATTTTTACTAAGAAACTGAAGGTAGACGGTACTATTGAAAAGTACAAAGCGAGACTTGTGATCAAAGGGTATAGACAAAAGGAAGGTCTTGACTACTTTGATACATTCTCCCCTGTAACAAGGATCGCATCCATCAGGATGATAATTGCAATTGCAGCATTGCGCAATTTAGAAATTTATCAAATGGATGTGAAGACCGCTTTCTTAAATGGAGACCTTGAGGAAGAAATTTACATGGAACAACCTGAGGGTTGTAGAGTGCCAGGACAAGAGAGAAAAGTTTGTAAACTTGTGAAGTCTCTCTATGGTCTGAAACAAGCGCCAAAACAGTGGCATGAGAAATTTGACAATATAATGTTGTCAAATGGATTCAAAATCAACGAGTGTGACAAATGTATTTATATCAAAAACACTGAACACGGATATGTGATTTTGTGCTTATATGTCGATGACATACTCATTGTAGGAAGCAATGAAAACCTGATCAAATCCACTAAGGCCATATTAAACTCAAGGTTTGATATGAAAGATATGGGACGTGCTGATGTAATTTTAGGGATTAAAATTACAAGAACAGAAGATGGATTTGTTTTAAGCCAATCACATTATGTTGATAAAATATTAAACAAGTTTGGAAAGGACAGTCATGGAGTATGTTGGACTCCTATAGAAATGAATCAACACTTGTCTAAAAACAAAGGAGAGAGCATCTCCCAAGTAGAGTACTCAAAAGTGATAGGCAGTCTAATGTACTTAATGAATTGTACTAGACCTGATATCGCCTATACTGTGAGCAGACTTGCAAGGTATACGAGTAATCCAGGAACAATACACTGGAATGCTATCGTAAGAATACTAAAGTATTTACGAGCTGCTCACAATTTTGGTCTGCATTATACCAGATATCCGGAGGTCATTGAAGGATACACTGACGCAAGCTGGATATCTGATATACAAGACTCAAAGGCCACCAGTGGATATGTATTCACTCTAGGGGGTGCGGCCGTCTCGTGGAAATCCTCTAAACAAACACTGATAACCCGTTCCACGATGGAAGCTGAGTTCGTGGCATTAGACAAATGTGGCGAAGAAGCAGAGTGGTTAAGAAACTTTGTAGAGGATATTCCTGAATGGAAAAACCCTGTGCCACCAATATGTTTATATTGTGATAACCAATCAACAATTGGTAGGGCACATAATGTCATGTATAATGGTAAGTCTAGACACATACGTCGTAGACACAATTCCATTAGACAACTTCTCTCATCCGGAGTCATAAGCATTGACTACGTGAGGTCCAAAGAAAACATAGCGGATCCGTTAACCAAAGGGTTAAACAGGGACCAAGTAGAGAAGACGACAAAGGGAATGGGACTGAAGCCTTTTGATTATTGATATCAAAACATAGGCTTAAGCCCTTTTGGAACTAAAGTTGAGGCAACGGAAAACCCTACCATGATGACTGGAGATCCCAAGAACTTGGTTCAAAGGGACCACCTAACTGCTAAGACTATGAGGTCACTGTGGGGGTAACACCCCAGTCCTATTCCTAGAGAAACAGTGACTCCCGCACGAGGCTAAGCTTGGAGCTTTTAATGATTCTAGTAATTTGAATAGTGAGATTCAAATGGGTAACGCGGGTTTACTTAAGAAAGAATCATATATGTGAGAGAGAAGTGGGGCCGCTTCAAAAGAGAATTCAAAGGGCTTAATTCTTTAGAAACTCTTGCAGAACCAGGAACGGGGTGTCATGGCCAAAATGAACCCACCAGTAAGAACCAAGTATGGTCAGGAAGATATCTGTGGGAGATATGGCTTTCGTATACATTATAAGATGAACAGTTCAAGGACAATCACGTCTACTGAATAGTCAGTAAAGAGAACATATTTTCCCAAGGGAAGGTTCATGGGCGCTGCCTATCTATCCTATGCAGATATCAACCGTAGAAGCTATCACCACATAGAGTCGAGTCATAATTTCGATTTTGATTGTTTTTCGTTTTGCACTCGATTTTCTTCATGTGGGGGATTATTGAAAGTTGTGGTTTAAATGTGTGAAGAAAATGGAGGTGCGCCTCATTTTGAGACTCAATTTGAGTGTGGAGAACACATCAAAATAAGTTGATAAAAATCGGATTAAAATACCTTACAATGAGAGGTATGGAATAGAAAGTGGAAGTACTAAAATCGGAGTCAAATCGAATGAGTAATTGATGCTCAAAGTAGTGCCAAAAACCATGGAAACATGACTTTGGTAGGAATGGATATGTGGCTTGATTTCACACAAGTGAAAAGCTTATATCCCACATTGGAGGCCAAATGGGAACATTGTATGTTCATATATGATTTCAATAACAAGCTTGTTAAGTTGTTAAAAGAAACTCTCTCAAAACGCCTTCGCGGGCGTGCGCATGGGGGGGGGGAATCATCCGGTCGACGACGTCGAATTTGGCCTGTCTTGTGCGCGCCCACAACATGCGGGTGAATGCTGTCGATTTTCTCCGCGGGTTGGCGGTTCGGTTTTGCAAAATTCAATTTTGGTTTTGAATATTAAACCGATACCGATTTGATCTTCCATTGTCTTAAGGATAACAGTTTCCTTAAACCGATTTATCTTTTGGAAACTGTATTTTCGGAAACTGTATTTCCATCTTTATCAACGCGTGAGTAATTTTCGGAAACTGAATATTTGACTATTTCTTTTCGGAAACCCTAGGTCAGACTTGCAGGGCAAGTTTCTAGACTGCTATATAAGAAGCAGCAGCGCTTCTCAATAAAATACACGGAAAAATGCAAACAGCTCTCCTCCTCATTCGTATTCGTCAGTCAGTCGTGTTGATAGCCAAAGACACGGAAAGGTTCGATCGGCAAAGCTTAGTGCTTAAGTCTGTTGCCGAGGATCGTTTCATCCTGGGAAGCATACTGCCAGAGAGTCCCAAAGCACAGTAGGGCGGCAATCTTGCTTTAAGGACAGCGTCCAACGTGACTCGATCCACAATTCGGTTTGCAGTATTTTATTGTTATTCATACTGTTTATGCTATTCTATTGAATTGAAACTGTACGTGAATCAATATTGCATATCTGTTTATTTAAGAGCAACTTCGTTGATATTCGCCTGTTATATCAATTCTGTGCATTATATCCAACAATCTTAAAGCAAGATTTATTTCGTTTGAAGTTACTAACAGATCTGCCTCTTTGTGTAGACAATGAATTCTGAACAAGGACAAAACAATCAATCAGTGAACATGGAGGGTGTTCAGTATCCTCAGCATGATGCTGTTGAGTCGGCTGCGACAACCCCGGTTGTGATGCCTACAGGCGGGAATGTACCTGCGGGTCCAGTTCCAAATAACGCACTGGCAAAGGTGCCTGCTGCGGTGATGGCGGCTGAAAAGCCCGAAAAGTTCAACGGACAGAACTTTAACACATGGCAGCCGAAGATGCACTTCTATCTGACCCAGATAGGGTTTGCCCGGTATCTGACCGAGGTAACACCTAGGGTTGCTGAGAATGAGACTGATAATCAAGTGCTCATGGCGTACAACGCTTGGAAAGATGCTGAATATCTTTGCCGAAATTATGTGCTTAACGGCCTTAATGATGTGTTGTACAAGGTGTACTGCACCAAGACCTCAGCCAAGGAGCTTTGGGAGTCACTTGATCGAAAGTACCGAACTGAGAATGCGGGCTCAAGGAAGTACACTGTGGGGCGCTTCCTCGAATTCCAGATGGTGGACTCGAAGACTGTGAACAGTCAAGTGCAAGACCTGCAGCTCATCATGCATGAGATGGACTCCGAAGGAATGAAGGTCAACGAACCATTCCAGGTTGCTTCAGTTATTGAGAAGCTTCCTTCGGGGTGGAAGGACTTCAAGAATTACCTTAAGCACAAGCGAAAGGAAATGTCTATGGAAGACCTGGTGATTCGCCTCAAGAATGAAGAGGATAATCGATCATCTGATAAGAGATTGAGGCTCTCTACTGGGAGGGCAAATGTTGTGGAGCATGGTGAAGGCTCAAAGGGGAAGAAGCCCTTCAACAAACTTGGACCCAAAGGTGGGACTATGAAGAAGAAGGCGCAGTCAAAGTTCACTGGCAAGTGCTTCAACTGTGACAAAGAGGGTCATAGAGCTGCTGACTGCAAAAGTAAGCAGAAAAAGAAGAAAACGGTGAATGTCGCCGAGGGGGATGAAGATATGTTAGTGGCTGTGATCTCTCAGTTGAATCTAGCAGATTCTAATCCTAGGGAATGGTGGCTGGATACTGGAGCGACCCACCACATCTGTTCTGACAAGAATGCCTTCTCAGAGCTGAAGCTGACTGAAAGTGGAGAGAAGGTATACATGGGCAACTCGGCCACCTCAGAGGTCAAAGGGAAAGGAAGTGTGATTTTGAAGATGACTTCAGGGAAGGAGCTGAAGCTGACTAATGTCTCTTATGTGCCTGACATTAGGAAGAACTTAGTATCTGGAGCCGTGCTTGATGCGCATGGTTTTAAGATAGTCTTTGAGTCTCAGAAAGTTGTTCTTTCTAAGAACGGAATGTATGTGGGACGTGGTTATGTGAAAGATGGCATGTGGAAACTTAATGTAATTGCCATCAAGACTATCAATAAAGAAAGTTCTTCTGCTTACTTGCTTGAATCTTCAAATTTATGGCATGGTAGATTAGGTCATGTGAATTATGACTCAATAAGGAATCTAATGAAATTGGATTGTATACCAAAACTTCAAATTGATTCTGAACATAAGTGTGAAATTTGCGTTGAGGCAAAATTAACACGAACATCATTTCATAGTGTTGAAAGAGATACTGAACCCCTTGACTTAATACATAGTGATCTATGTGATTTGAAATTCATGCCAACAAGAGGTGGAAATAAATATTTTGTAACTTTCATAGATGATAGTTCAAAATATTGTTCAATATACTTGCTAAAGAGCAAGGATGAAGCAATAGAGAAGTTTGCCATGTATAAGTTGGAAGTGGAAAACCAACTAGATAAAAAGATCAAAAGATTACGAAGTGATCGTGGTGGTGAATATGTTGAACCGTTTGGGGCACTGTGTGCACAAACAGGGATCATACATGAAGTTACTCCACCTTATTCACCTCAGTCAAACGGTATAGCCGAACGTAAGAATCGCACCATCAAAGAAATGATGAATGCAATGTTGCTTAGTTCAGGGCTACCACAGGAAATGTGGGGGGAGGCCGTTTTATCAGCTAACTATCTATTAAATCGGATACCTCGAAAGAAGAAAGATAAATCCCCTTATGAATTGTTTATAGGGAGAACGCCATCTTACGCACACTTGCGAGTGTGGGGGTGTTTAGCCAAAGTTATGGCTCCCAGTCCTAAAAGAATGAAAATAGGACCAAAGACAATAGACTGTGTGTTTATTGGATATGAACTGAACAGTACTGCGTATAGATTTCTCGTGTATGACTCGAAAAATCCTGATATACACAAAGACACCATTATGGAGTCTAAAACTGCTTCGTTCTTTGAACAAGTGTTCCCTTATAATATTGAGGAATTAAGACAGAGTTCACCTGAAGAGATAGGCGAAGAACTCACGGAATTGTCTCAACAACAAGACGAAGAAGTGTTCGAGGAGAATACGGATTTAGGGGAACCTAGACGAAGCAAAAGAGCTAGAGTTGAAAATTCGTTCGGACCTGATTTCCTAACCTTTATGGTTGAGGCAGGGCCTCGTACATATGATGAAGCAATTAGCTCAGTTGAAGGTCCTTTATGGAAAGAAGCCATAAAAAGTGAACTAGACTCCATTATGCAAAATCATACATGGGAACTAGTTGATATTCCTCATGGATGTAAACAACTTGACTCTAAGTGGATTTTTACTAAGAAACTGAAGGTAGACGGTACTATTGAAAAGTACAAAGCGAGACTTGTGATCAAAGGGTATAGACAAAAGGAAGGTCTTGACTACTTTGATACATTCTCCCCTGTAACAAGGATCGCATCCATCAGGATGATAATTGCAATTGCAGCATTGCGCAATTTAGAAATTTATCAAATGGATGTGAAGACCGCTTTCTTAAATGGAGACCTTGAGGAAGAAATTTACATGGAACAACCTGAGGGTTGTAGAGTGCCAGGACAAGAGAGAAAAGTTTGTAAACTTGTGAAGTCTCTCTATGGTCTGAAACAAGCGCCAAAACAGTGGCATGAGAAATTTGACAATATAATGTTGTCAAATGGATTCAAAATCAACGAGTGTGACAAATGTATTTATATCAAAAACACTGAACACGGATATGTGATTTTGTGCTTATATGTCGATGACATACTCATTGTAGGAAGCAATGAAAACCTGATCAAATCCACTAAGGCCATATTAAACTCAAGGTTTGATATGAAAGATATGGGACGTGCTGATGTAATTTTAGGGATTAAAATTACAAGAACAGAAGATGGATTTGTTTTAAGCCAATCACATTATGTTGATAAAATATTAAACAAGTTTGGAAAGGACAGTCATGGAGTATGTTGGACTCCTATAGAAATGAATCAACACTTGTCTAAAAACAAAGGAGAGAGCATCTCCCAAGTAGAGTACTCAAAAGTGATAGGCAGTCTAATGTACTTAATGAATTGTACTAGACCTGATATCGCCTATACTGTGAGCAGACTTGCAAGGTATACGAGTAATCCAGGAACAATACACTGGAATGCTATCGTAAGAATACTAAAGTATTTACGAGCTGCTCACAATTTTGGTCTGCATTATACCAGATATCCGGAGGTCATTGAAGGATACACTGACGCAAGCTGGATATCTGATATACAAGACTCAAAGGCCACCAGTGGATATGTATTCACTCTAGGGGGTGCGGCCGTCTCGTGGAAATCCTCTAAACAAACACTGATAACCCGTTCCACGATGGAAGCTGAGTTCGTGGCATTAGACAAATGTGGCGAAGAAGCAGAGTGGTTAAGAAACTTTGTAGAGGATATTCCTGAATGGAAAAACCCTGTGCCACCAATATGTTTATATTGTGATAACCAATCAACAATTGGTAGGGCACATAATGTCATGTATAATGGTAAGTCTAGACACATACGTCGTAGACACAATTCCATTAGACAACTTCTCTCATCCGGAGTCATAAGCATTGACTACGTGAGGTCCAAAGAAAACATAGCGGATCCGTTAACCAAAGGGTTAAACAGGGACCAAGTAGAGAAGACGACAAAGGGAATGGGACTGAAGCCTTTTGATTATTGATATCAAAACATAGGCTTAAGCCCTTTTGGAACTAAAGTTGAGGCAACGGAAAACCCTACCATGATGACTGGAGATCCCAAGAACTTGGTTCAAAGGGACCACCTAACTGCTAAGACTATGAGGTCACTGTGGGGGTAACACCCCAGTCCTATTCCTAGAGAAACAGTGACTCCCGCACGAGGCTAAGCTTGGAGCTTTTAATGATTCTAGTAATTTGAATAGTGAGATTCAAATGGGTAACGCGGGTTTACTTAAGAAAGAATCATATATGTGAGAGAGAAGTGGGGCCGCTTCAAAAGAGAATTCAAAGGGCTTAATTCTTTAGAAACTCTTGCAGAACCAGGAACGGGGTGTCATGGCCAAAATGAACCCACCAGTAAGAACCAAGTATGGTCAGGAAGATATCTGTGGGAGATATGGCTTTCGTATACATTATAAGATGAACAGTTCAAGGACAATCACGTCTACTGAATAGTCAGTAAAGAGAACATATTTTCCCAAGGGAAGGTTCAAGGGCGCTGCCTATCTATCCTATGCAGATATCAACCGTAGAAGCTATCACCACATAGAGTCGAGTCATAATTTCGATTTTGATTGTTTTTCGTTTTGCACTCGATTTTCTTCATGTGGGGGATTGTTGAAAGTTGTGGTTTAAATGTGTGAAGAAAATGGAGGTGCGCCTCATTTTGAGACTCAATTTGAGTGTGGAGAACACATCAAAATAAGTTGATAAAAATCGGATTAAAATACCTTGCAATGAGAGGTATGGAATAGAAAGTGGAAGTACTAAAATCGGAGTCAAATCGAATGAGTAATTGATGCTCAAAGTAGTGCCAAAAACCATGGAAACATGACTTTGGTAGGAATGGATATGTGGCTTGATTTCACACAAGTGAAAAGCTTATATCCCACATTGGAGGCCAAATGGGAACATTGTATGTTCATATATGATTTCAATAACAAGCTTGTTAAGTTGTTAAAAGAAACTCTCTCAAAACGCCTTCGCGGGCGTGCGCAGGGGGGGGGAAATCATCCGGTCGACGACGTCGAATTTGGCCTGTCTTGTGCGCGCCCACATCATGCGGGTTGGCGGTTCGGTTTTGCAAAATTCAATTTTGGTTTTGAATATTAAACCGATACCGATTTGATCTTCCATTATCTTAAGGATAACAGTTTCCTTAAACCGATTTATCTTTTGGAAACTGTATTTTCGGAAACAGTCCATCTTTATCAACGCGTGAGTAATTTTCGGAAACTGAATATTTGACTATTTCTTTTCGGAAACCCTAGGTCAGACTTGCAGGGCAAGTTTCTAGACTGCTATATAAGAAGCAGCAGCGCTTCTCAATAAAATACACGGAAAAACGCAAACAGCTCTCCTCCTCATTCGTATTCGTCAGTCAGTCGTGTTGATAGCCAAAGACACAGAAAGGTTCGATCGGTAAAGCTTAGTGCTTAAGTCTGTTGCCGAGGATCGTTTCATCCTGGGAAGCATACTGCCAGAGAGTCCCAAAGCACAGTAGGGCGGCAATCTTGCTTTAAGGACAGCGTCCAACGTGACTCGATCCACAATTCGGTTTGCAGTATTTTATTGTTATTCATACTGTTTATGCTATTCTATTGAATTGAAACTGTACGTGAATCAATATTGCATATCTGTTTATTTAAGAGTAACTTCGTTGATATTCGCCTGTTATATCAATTCTGTGCATTATATCCAACAATTGGTTCATGGAAGAAATGTTCAATTTTTTGAGACCTCCCGTACTGGACGTCGCTCGATGTGTGACACTGTATTGATGTAATGCATGTGGAAAATAATATTTGTAACAACGTGATTGGTACATTATTGAATGTGTCCGGGAAGACGAAGGATGGACTCAAAGTTAAGTTGGACATGGTTGATATGAATATACGCACACAACTTGCTCCCGAAACGCGATGACGCCTTCAGCTGGTACCACTCTTTCTAGATCCAAGAATATGGAGTTTGGATACGATATGATGGATTTTTTTTTTCTTTCCTTGTAATGAATCTGATGCAAGGAAATTAACATTTGCCTATATATGAGTGAGATTAGATGATTGACTAATAATTTTTTTCCTGTAATGAATATGATGCAGCGAAATTTAGCCGGTATGGATTACATTTAGATACTACAAATTACTACCAAAGTTTTGCTTCAACTGCGGCTGTATGAAACAAGAGACCTCTAACTATGTGACCTTCCGGCCAATATGCAGTTTTTTTTGGATTAAATTTCAGCTTTTATTAAAAACGGGAACAAGCTGCCCCAAAGGGACAGAAGTCCTAGAAAAGGGCACGATTATACAAGTTGGTCGACCGACCTCGGTGGTCGACACTACAAAGGCGAATTACGCACGGTCGTGCCCTTTTGAAAACAGCAGGAGATAGCCTCCTGAAAACTAAAACCTAACATCTAAAACAACTCAGACCAATAAGCGGCTGAGATAAAACAACTCAGACCGGAAATCCGGCTGAGAGAAACTAAGCTAAAACTAAGACTAACCTACCAACTAAAACGAAGACGAAACACAAAACAATCACCGGCATGAGACAAAGAGCACCCAGTCGAGTCCACGTCGTCCAAATCCAATAGCCAACGCCGAGCACCAGCAGACACCTCCTTCAGCCACTTTAGCTCCGCCAGCAACCCAACCCTCACCAACAGCCGATGCCACCACCTAGCCCACACCACAGCCACAACCCAGCCTGACGCCGACCATCATCCCAAACGCCGAAGAAAACCAAAGGGGAAAGAAAGCACCCGATCGCCAACCCTCACGCCAGCCTCACCCGCATGACGACGCCAACCAAAAAGGACTCAAAACCGTGCCCCTACCTCCATCGGCGGCAGATCTGAGCAGCGGAAGCTTTTGCTTTGGAGAGTTCTGGAACGGTGTGGAAGGAGAGACTTTGAGTTGTTTTTTGGAAAAATCGGCCAATATGCAGTTGAGGACAAAATATAGTTCATGGGTGCGTGGTGGTGATGGCCTACCTCCAGAAGACCCAATTGTCGACAATGTCCATCTACTGATCAAGTGGTTCTAACAACAGCCTGGCAATTCCATCCGATTTGATAGACATTCAGTGTATGACTTGTCGCCGGACACCGTTCACGCAGTCGCATATCCAGCGACTCTCAAAAGGGGTCCTAAAATTTTATTTAACTAAGAGTGGTTTTTTTATTGTGGGTTTACATCTCAAACAATTCAAGCACTAGACGATTATATCTTGAACATATTACATGAGTACTTTTAACACAGGTACATATGAACCACTTGGAGCATCGGCCACGCAAGGCATCCACCCGAATTGATACTTGAATCATTCACTGAAGCACAGGCAATAAGACACCTATTCTCGAAAACCCACAAACACGTACCTCCAACCTCCACGTATCCATGAAGATTGGCGAAGCAAGCATCCCCTGCACTGCAGGACATAACATGTCCACAAGGGACGGATAACACCTTCGAGAAGGAGGAACAACACGTCCACGCCGATGCAAAACGAAGAACACCTCCATGAGGGAGGAACAACGCGTCCATGCATAGGTTGGACGAAAAGCACCTCTCCACAAAATTGTGGAAATGAAAATGTCACGGTGGGGTTCGAACCCTTGACCTGTTGGCAACTAAGAGTGGTTAAAAAATTAAATTTAAAATATATTTTAATAATTGAAGACATAATTTAAATTATTTGGAGTTAATTGTAATTAAAAAAATAAACATACTTAATTAAAATATTAAATTAAGTGATCAATTTTAATATTGAAATAGTACTTTTACTGAGTTAAAGCAGAAAATCAAACAGGTCAAGTAGTAGAGTTAGAGCCTAGTATACCTATGACCTGACACTGCCAATACAAATTGGGAACATTCGAGGGGCCAAGTGGATCGGGGAATAGATCACACATTCCCTTATTAATAAAATCACTGTTTCTATATTCAAATTCAGTATCATCATTATATAGTTCGTCATGACATTATATAGTTCATCGTGATATTAATAGAGATATTTTCCTATAAGTTTTGTGATTCTTTCCTGAGTGACAAAATTTGTCAAGAAATGGAATTCAAAATATAGTGTAATCGGACAAGTTGAGACATGTCAATAGTTTGTGGCTCATTACACTAACTTGGGATATAATTCATCACATTCAGCATATAGTTCGTCGACATATGGTACTGTTCTGGTCGACTATCTTAACTCATATCCGAGCTAGTAAGGCTCCCAAAAGTTAGAACTATCCTACGTTTTAAACAAAAAATTAGTACAATTGTTGTGACCTAAAGCTTGCACTAAAATAGAGTTTCGTTCAACGTTTTGTACGGCCTCATTATCTTCTAAGGCATCTCAAAGACATCATCTGCATCTAAGGCTTCAGCTGCGGCTTTTAGAAGGACGTTGACCTAGTAGTCGAATGTTATCACTTTCTTCAAAGTCAGTGTCACTTTCACTTGCTGATGTGGTAGCTTGTGATGAAATAGAGATATGTTTTGAACATCTGCAAGCGCACAAAAAAATATTCAGGTTAGAAGATTTATCACCAAATATGGATAAACACCAACAAAGTCAGTACCTTGTTTCTTAGAATGACATTGTGTTAGAATTAGAACCATAATCTGCTTCACAGAAACAATCGATGATGACAAAAATAAAATAGAAGACACACGGATTTATAGTGGTTCACTCAAATTGAGCTAGTCCACTCTTCGCTGCAGCTTTCACTATGATGATTTGATGATGTTTACAATGTGTATGTGCCTCACTCACTCTCACACCTCAACAAGGAGGCTGCCACATACAAATATAAAAGAGAAAGCTAGGGCAACACTATAAAAGTAAAATCTCTAAATTGCCTTTCTCTTATTTACCTCCACATCTCAACAATCTCCCACTTGGAGACAAATTTCAACCATCAGTTCCAACTGCAGCGGCAACCGACTTCATCATCCAAAAAGTCCAACTGAAGCTGCGCACAGCTTCAGCTTCTCATTCGGAACAACCTTCATTAACATATCTGCTGGATTTTGACTCCCTGGAATTTTCTCAAGTACTAAAACTCCATCTTTCAAAGCCGATCTTTAATGAAGTGATATCAAAGTTGTATGTGTTTTGTCCGAGCATGATAAACAGGATTCTTCGCAAGATGGATGGCACTCTGGCTATCACAATGCAACACACTTCCCTTGTGATCTTGATTCAACTCTTGCAAAAAATATTGTAGCCACATCATCTCTTTCGCAGCTTCAGTAACGGCGATATATTCAGCTTCGCAGCTAGAGAGAGCTACTATTTTCTGCAATTTTGAAATCCAACTAATTGCAGTACCTCCATATGTGTAAATATATCCAGATGTGCTCTTTCTGCTGTCAATGTCTCCACCATTATCTGCATCGACATATCCCTGCAACCCCAGCTCAGACTTTCGAAAACACAATGATAAACTTGAGCTGCTTTTCAGATACCTGAAAATCCACTTCACAGCTTCCCAATGCTGTCTTCCTGGATTACTCATAAATCTGCTAACAACTCCCACTGCATGTGTGATGTCTGGCCTGGTGCAAACCATCGCGTACATCAAGCTGCCAATAGCAGATGCATAAGGAATTTTATCCATATGCCTCATCTCATCTTCAGTAATAGGCGATTGATCTTTAGAAAGCTGAAAGTGACTGGCCAAAGGAGTACTGACTGGTCTCGCATCATCCATGTTGAATCTCTTGAGGACTTTCTTCACATATTCTTCTTGTGACAGCTTTAGACACTCCTTATTTCTGATGATCCTGATCCCAAGAATTTGCTTCGCAGCTCCCAAATCTTTCATTGCAAATTCCTTCGATAATTTCTTTTTCAACACATCAATCTCAGTCCAGTTTGCTCCCGCTATCAAAATATCGTCAACATAAAGAAGTAAAATTATGTAAGAATTTTTATACCTCTTTATGTAACAACAATGATCCGCCTCACATCTTGAGAATTCAACTTTCTTCATAAAGCTATCAAACTTCTTATACCACTGCCTTGGAGCCTGCTTCAATCCATACAAACTCTTTTTTAGCTTGCACACTAATTTCTCCTTCCCTTTGACCTCAAAACCCTCATGCTGCTTCATGTAAATTTCTTCGTCTAAATCACCATGAAGAAAAGCTGTTTTTACATCCATTTGTTGAAGATGTAAATTTTCTTTCGCTACCAATCCAAGAACAGTTCTGATTGTCACCATCTTCACTACTGGGGAAAAGATTTCAGTGTAATCGATACCTTCTTTTTGCTGAAATCATTTTGCAACGAGTCTCACCTTATATCGTTTACTCCCATCATGTTCTTCTTTTAATCGATAAATCCATTTGGTATGCAAAGCTTTCTTTTCCGAAGGCAACTCCACTAATTCCCATGTTTTATTTGACAACAACGACTCCATCTCATCTTTCATAGCCAACTCCGACTTAATCGATTCATCAGATTTTACAGCTTCCTCAAAACATTCTGGTTCGCCTCTGTCAGTAAGAAGAATGTAATTGAGGGATGGAGAGAACCTCGGAACTGGTTTGCTGGTTGTGGTTGACCTGCGCACTTCCATAACTGGTGTTTGTGGATTTATCTCAAATGTCCCATCTTCATCAGCTTCATCATCAACATTTTGACAGCTTTGTTTCTGAGCTGTACTTTCTTCAGCTGCTGACTGACTTTGTTGCACCTCATATGTAGGAATATCTCTCAGCTCAACTGTTGCAGATTTTTCGAGACTTTGCTGCAATTTATCCTTGTACATAATTTTTTCGTTGAACACGACATTCCTGCTGCGAATAATCTTTCGATTTTTGTCATCCCAAAATCAATAACCAAACTCAGTGTCACCATAGCCAATGAAATAACATTTCTGGGATTTCGCATCCAGCTTATTCCTCGCAGCTGCATCAATATGAACATAAGCCAAACAACCAAACACCTTTAAAAAAGATAAATTCACCTTTTTTCCACTCCAAACCTCCTCTAGAATTCTGAAATTCAGCGCAACAGATGGTCCTCTATTAATCAAATAAGCTGCAGTGTTGATCGCATCCGCCCAAAACACTTTGGGAAGTCTAGCATGTATTCTCATACTCATTGCTCTCTCGTTCAATGTTCGATTCATACGTTCTGCTACTCCATTCCGTTGAGGCGTTCCGGGAATAGTCTTCATCATTTTAATCCCGTGATCAGCACAATATTTTCTGAATTCCCCATCAACATACTCTCCGCCGTTATCAGACTTCAAGAACTTCACTTTCAGATTAGTTTCATTCTCAACCATAGCTTTCCACTTTCTGAATACAGCAAACACATCTGACTTATTCTTCATAAAATACACCCACAACTTTCTTGTTGAATCATCAATAAAAGCCACATAATAATGTGATCCTCCAAGAGAAGAGACTGGTGCTGGCCCCCACACATCAGTATGTACTAACTCCAGCTTTTCAGATTTTAGCTCTCTTCCTGCACTTGAAAAACTAACTCGCCTTTGTTTTCCAAGAACACAGCTCTCACACAAATGATGATCCACACATTTCAAATCAGGAATCATACCGTTTGCAACAAGCAGCTTCATTCCTTTTTCGCTCATATGCCCCAATCTACAATGCCACAGTTCTGTCTTCTCTGAGCTGTCTACAACAGCAACCGTATCGTGACAACTTGATGTCATATAAAGAGTACCAGTTTTCTGACCTCGCGCAACTACCATAGCGCTCTTCGTCACTTTCCATGAATTATTGCCAAAAGTCAATGTGAATCCATTGCCAACAAGCTGCCCCACAGAGATAAGATTACGCATCAATTTGGGTACATGTCTAACCTTTGTGAGCTTCCACACATGCCCGTTTGACATCTTTAAATTAACATCTCCGATGCCGACAATTTCCAAAGGCTCACCATCCGCTAAATACACTTTCCCATGATTTCTAGCAACATAATTTTCCATTATATCGCGATGTGCACTAGTGTGGAAGGACGCTCCCGAATCAAGTATCCAAGAGTCTACGGGACTATCAACAGATAACAACAACGCATCATGAATATCTTCAGCTGCAGCATTGGCTGCATCACCTCTGTTATCATCATTCTTTTTGTCCTCCCTTTTTGGTGCTCTACCAAATCTCTCGATGTGACCTGATTTTCCACAATTCCAACACTTGAAATTTTGCCTCGATCTGGACTGATGCCTGCCATTCCTCGATTTTGACCTGCCTATATTTCTGTTGAATTTTCTGTCTTTCATCCTGCCTCTATTTTCCAAGTTCAAAGCTGTGGAATTCGTTGATGTTTCACCAGAATCTATTCTCCGCACCTCCTCGGCAAGAATACGATCTCTAACATCAGTGAATTTTAATTTAGCATTACCAACAGAATTGCTAACCGCTGCTCTCATAGGCTCCCAGCTGTTCGGTAGAGACGCCAACAAAATAAGCGCTTGAACTTCTTCATCAAAATCAATCTTCACGGACGATAATTGATTGACAATTGTATTGAATTCATTCAGATGCGATGCAACAGAACCACCTTCACTCATCTTCAAATGAAAAAGTTTTTTCATGAGAAAAATCTTATTATTTACTGAAGGTTTCTCATACATGTTTGACAGAGCATCTATCAAACCTTTAGTGGTTGTTTCTTTAGCCACGTTGTGAGCGACGTTCTTTGACAGCGTCAAACGAATAACTCCCAAGACCTGTCTATCGAGAAGTTTCCATTCTATCTCATCCATCTTCGCTGGCTTTGGTGATAACGGTAGGTGAAGCTTTCGGCCATACAAATAATCTTCAATCTGCATTTTCCAAAACGCATAATCTGTACCGTCAAATCTCACAATACCGTGTGTGGAGACATCTTCGCTCGCCATCGATTTCAAATCGCAACCAACAGCTATGATACCAGTTGTTAGAATTAGAACCCTAAACCGCTTCACAGAAACAATCGATGATGACAAAAATAAAATAGAAGACACACGAATTTATAGTGGTTCACTCAAATTGAGCTAGTCCACTCTTCGCTGCAGCTTTCACTATGATGATTTGATGATGTTTACAATGTGTATGTGCCTCACTCACTCTCACACCTCAACAAGGAGGCTGCCACATACAAATATAAAAGAGAAAGCTAGGGCAACACTATAAAAGTGAAATCTCTAAATTGCCCTTCTCTTATTTGCCTCCACATCTCAACACATTGAACCAGTTGAGGCCTAACAAATTTCAATTTTTCCTTGTAACTTTTCCTACAGTAGCCTAATCTTTTGCTCGGAAACTCAGTTATATGTTACGAAACAGTTCACCAACACCCACAACGGGCATAGCTACAATAACCTATATTTAACGAACTGAATTAGGGTTTCATTTGGAATCATAGTAAATTAACTCACATACTTTCGAATTGAATCCAAACTTAATAGTTTGTCGTTACGTACCTTTTCCGTCTTGACCATCGTTCGTCGACATAGTCCAACAACTCTAGAAATTGTTCTTCGACGAATCGCGTAGCTTAGGAGCACTGAACTGCAAACCCTAACTTCATCGTTGCGCGGAGAGATACTGGATGAATCGTGCTTCTGAACTAGTCTTCGATGCTGCGTCGGATTTTTGTTTCCAAATTCGCCGTGTTTTACGAGATACGAGGAAGATATACTGAGGGTGATGAATTTGTGATTTTGCAATTTTTTTTGGTCCATTATTCCCTTCGAGGGAGAGAGGCGCGATTAAAATTTAGTTAAAAAATTAATAAAATTTAATTTAATTAGTAAACACCATTGGATTAGGAGAAAACAGATCCAATTCGCTTGTATTTTGTATCATATTTGGGCTTTGTACTCAATGCGGCCTCTATCTTTCATAATACTACATTTTCAACTTTCCATTTTTTTATAATATCTTAAGTTTCTTTCAATTTTATATTAAGAGTGCCTATTATTTTGAAGATGTCATAATTCACCTCATAACATGTATGAATAAAAACTCAGTTATTGCTTTCTTGATTCATGTTCATAAAAGAATGACTCTAAAAAAGAATATAATTTTTTGGATAAAGTAAGAAAAATTATATAGTAACTACGATACATCAAATAATAAATTTTAAAATAATATGCATTTGTAATATGAGACTTCAAAAAAATTCATAAATTAACCACAGTCAAATACAGTTGCCCAGCGGAATTAACTATATCCGTTAACTTTAACAGAGTTTTAATTTTGCTCATAATTAGAAAAATTGATTCGCGCACTAACTTGAAAAACAATGATAGTTCATGATCCATTTTTATACTTTTCCTTATTATATTATAATCCCTATCTTTTTCGGTTGTGACTCCTGACACTTGTTTGTACGACTAGTCAGGGAGAGGGAGAGGGAGAGGGAGAGGGAGAGCTAGCAAAGTACTCAATTGAATTTGCAGTTCCTAATTGATTCAGTCGGTATGGATAAATTAAAAAACCAGCAAACAAAAAAGGGCACACCATTCTAAAAGTTCATCGCCTAGAAGGTTAGTTTTATGAATCCGATCCGATTTTATATAAATCCGGTAATAAATTTTCCGCATAGGCCCCGACTAGATGACCGTTTTATTAAACATAACTAATACTTTTTTAATTTTTTAACAATTCTTTTTTAAATTTTTTTTGATGATACAACTTGTAAGGATGCATTAACTATTTAATTTGTTTTTATATATTATATTTTAATATTATAAACTATATTTTTAAATTTTATTTATATAACTATCGATCATTTTTAAATAATAGAAAAGTATAAATAAAAAAAGATCGATCAATTTCTGACTACCTAATACTTGGAGATCCTTCCTATCAATCCGACGCCTAACATTTTTAAAACTTTTAGAAATGCATTGACTATCAGTTATGTTATGTGACTCCATTATGTAAATAATCTTTGATTTTTTTAAAAACTTGAATGTAGGGTAGGCCTTGGCATTCGGCCTTGGGCCATAAATAGCCCGTGACCCGACAGCCCGTGACCCGACCCGACCCGAGAGTGGGCCGAATTTTACCCGACCCGAAGTATATAAATATGGGCTGGGGCCCAACTTTAGAAACTCGGACATACCCGAAGGCCCGACCCGAATCAAGCCCTATATAAACATCATATTCCACATAAACCCTATTCTAGTGTGAGAAGCAGCCGCACCTGTGTCGTAGGTTTCTCTCTTCGATTTCAAAATCCCTATCTCACAATCTCACATCTCTTACATCGATTTCAAGCAGCCGCACCCATCGATTTCTCGTTGCAATCTCACAATCTCACATCTCCAACTATCGGTTTGTATCATATCCATCCAGATTTGTGTTCATCCGATATGTTTTTATTTTATATATTTCGTGTATCATATCGATCCATATTTGTATGCAGAGATATCTTAATACCTTCGCAGATCCGTTAATATATTTGCATAAATGTTGTTTTCAGTACGAACATGCTTAGATCTGGCCATTTCTGTTTCAAATTGGTGACTATCAAACTGTTTTCATTTTTGTTTTCATCTGTGCAGGTACTTTTGGCTGATGACACCATCAAATTCGATCTGGAGACCAACAAGATCATTGAGTTCTTCAAGTTCGATGTTGATAATGTTGTTATGGTCACTGGTGGAAGGAACAGAGGGCGTGTTGTATTTCTAAAGAATAGAGATGAGCTGTGTTAAATTGTCAAAGCCAAGAAGAAGACGCTGCCCAATCTGCTGCTAGTGCCTAATCTCTTCCTTCTGGCCTAGTTGAGCTGTGTTGGACTTGTCTTGGTTGGTTAATTACAGTTTTGGATTTCAACTCTTCAGCTACTAGATGCCATTTCTTTTGAATTTGCAACTCCGTGTACCAAGGTTTCTACTTTTAAGTTCAAACAATCATTTCCCAAAAAAAAAAACTTTTGGCTGATGCAGTGAAGGCAGTTTGACTGCAACTTTTGTTTACTTGTTGCAGTTAAATCAAAACAAAGAATGAAGCTTTTTGAGAGTCAAATAAAAAGTTGAACTTTGATCCCAAAAAAAAAGAATCAAATAGGTTCAAAGCCCGAGTAAACCCGAAATTGACCCGGCCCTTTCGTAGCCCTAAGGCTGTTATATTTTTAGATAACCCGGCCCGACCCGACCCAAATAATATTAAAGGGTCATCATAAATTGAGTCAAACCCGGCCCGGACCCGAAACCACTAGGGTCGGGTTAGCCCGACTCGGCCCATTGCCGAGGCCTAATGTAGGGTCAGTCACAGAAAAAGAAAAAATCACTATGCAATGATTTAGAATGTACTCTCTGTCATTTTACAAAGATACACTTTATGCAATAGTTTGAAAATACTCGTCCCCATCCCATTAGTGTCAAACAGTACATATCCTTTTTGGTTCAAAGAGGTTTCAACTATTTTTATCAAAAAAAAGGAAAAAAAGAGGTTTCAACTATAATACTTGCGAGAGAGACTTTGCAGCCCATTTTCTTCATGTCTAGTAAACTATGCTTTTGTGTGGTAATTAAGGAAGTCAAATTAGAGCAGCGCTCGGTTAAGAATTCTTAAAAATTAGAGAACCTAAGAATTCAAATCTAGTCATTAGATCATGATGCATCTTTGAATCTGCAGTTGATACGTGTCACACTAGCAAAGTTAAATTTTGCGGCTTTGACTTTCTATTAATTGCAATTTGGAATATGCATATGAAATACTTGTCATCATCACAATTACTTGATGAGACTTTTAAATGTCAAGATTAGATTTTCAAGTTCTCGAAAAAAGAAGGATTCCGACAATGTTAATTTTTACATATCAATGATGAATAGGGTAATTCATAGGAACACCCTTTTTGACCTCATCATAAGATATGTAATTGCGACGGTAAGCCTTTAAATTCTTTAGCTAACGAATATAGTCATATGAATTGTTCCCGTGAATTAAGAATGCCTAGGAAAAAGTGGCGGATGCAAGGGGGGGCGGTCGCCCCCACGTTCGTCGGAAAATCCCCTGTTTTTTGTTCATTATGATGCCTTATCTGCCCCCCGCCCCTTGGTTCGCCCCCACGTTCGTTCGCTCGCCCCCACGTTCGCTCGCTTTTGAACAATTTTTTTTTTGAAAATTTTGATTAAACACCTATCTTCGGTTGCTATTTTGCTAAGATTAACCTTCTAATTTCATCTCGGATTAAACATGAAAGTTATAGAACATTCAATTAGCTTTCTATCCATATATAGATCATCTTCAACGGACAATGCATGACGCCTCTATGAGCTTCCGAAAGTTGGCTCGGACCCCCTTGATTTCGGCAAACTTCAATCAAACATCTAGTTTTGGTCACTGTTTTTAATAGCTTAACCTCAAATTTCATCTTTAAATAAACATGAAAGTTATAGAACATTCTGTTAGCTTTCTATACATATATAGATCATGTTCAACGGACACCAGATGATGCCTTTATGAGCTTCAGAAGATTGGCTCGAATCCCCCCAATTTCGGCAAATTTCAACTAATTGTCTATCTTTGATCGTTGTTTTTATCAGCTTAACCTCCGAAATTCATCTTGCATTAAACATAAAAGTTATAGAAAATTCAATTAGCTTTCTATCAATACATAGATCATCTTCAACGGACACCGGATGATGTCTTTATGAGCTTCAAAAAGTTGGCTAATCATTAGCGGACATCAAACATATGTCATGTTTCGACTTAGTTTTCAGTCACCTTAACATTAGACTTGTGCCTAGATGTAAGTATAGAAGTTGTAGCCCTTATTGTCAGCTTCATGCGCAAGGTGATTGATTTCTCAAGTGGTGCTCAGTCTACCTGTTATATGTTAAAGTTATTAAGGTTGCATGTGATTGACTATGTACACTTGTTATGCGTTCTTACTTTACTTATATTTTTGGTTGCTTAAACGTCTGATTGATATCTTGATATCAATTGAAGAGTTGTAGGCCATCAAATTATCTCTCCAATGATATATATCTCGATCTTATAGGGTAATCGACGTGTCTTCTATGACCTCTCAAAGTTAGATCGGTAATGAACTTTATATGAATTCAAACTTTGATATTTTACTAGAAAATAACTTATATCATCAAATATGAGGAATATATATATATAGGAAAAAAATTTCCGAATACAACCTATAGCCTTATTCATGAAAAAAAAAATTTTTGGGACCCCATCATAAAGTTCGCCCCCCATCGGTCGAGTCCTGGATCCGCCACTGCTAGGAAATAAAACAAAACAAAACAAAAACCAAGATAAAGCAAACCATACTGGTGTGAGAATAAGTAATTTACCCCAATTTTATTGATGAATTACTCAATATATATATTAAGGCCCAAGAAGAAGATAAACCAATATATATATGAAGAAGTCAAGGCCAATTAAAGATTATTCTGAAGAAGTATAAAGTATATATAGGAAATTATATCCGTTGTATAAAAATGATTCTAACCCTCCATTTAGTAAAAATTCTAGTATAAATAGGGGTGTATGTGGTATGAGTTGAAGAAACTTGAAATATCAACTGGGACACATTTTTGGAAAGCTATAAAAGTTTCATATACTGTAGATGCATATGCATATATAAGGACCACTTGCGGGGTTAAAATGCCTCTCATTTCAAACTAAACACATCTTAAATTAATCTCAAGTAATTTACATTATGAAAAAAATAATTTACATTATGAAAAATATACAATTGTTTCAAAGGAACTATTACATTAAACTAAAAGAATCTCAAGTAATCATCGTACTTCAAAACAGTGAAGAAAAAGGCGAAAGGCGAGCAAAGGCGAAATGGGCAATATCGCCTAGGCGAGAGGCGAAAGGCGACCGCCTTTTGGATCAAGGCGTTCTTTTGTACAACTTTTTTTATAGATAAAAAATAATGTCATTCTAAAATCATTTAATAAAGTATTATGTACCTGTAAGCATTAATCAAGTCAAAAAGCATGAAATTCGAGGAAATACCCGTCCCAAATAGTAAACATTCAAGATACTAGTACTACATAATACATATCGAAATAGTCTACTAATTATCCGAGTCGACATCATCTTCATCACCATCTTCATCATCACCATCTTCATCATCATCTTCTATTTCCATGTTAGGCCCCTCTTCATCTGTGTCCTCATTCTCATTTAATTCAAATTCTTCATCTTCCTCCTCTTCTTCAACTTCAATCATGGGACCTTTTCCTTTATCTTTAGCTTGCTTAGCCTTTGACCTACTAAAATAATAAGGCTCACTTGCTTCACTAGCTTTATCCACCATGGCCCATGTTAAAGGATAGTTGTCAAACACTAAATCATCATCCTTTTCTCCTTCCATTCTTCCAATGAGCCACTCATTTGATTCATCTATCTCATTTAACAAGATAGGGTCAACCCTATCTTTAAGGTTATGACGACGAATCAAAGCCATGTTATATTTGACGAACACTAGATCATTTAACCTTTCTTGAGATAATCGATTTCTTCTCTTTGTATGAAGCTGTAATAGAAACAATAAATAAACAACAACCGTAATAAGTAACAAGTTAAATGTAACCAATAATTTCTAATAGTACTAATAAAATGATACGACAGAGGCAAGTCGTTTTTTACTTGTTGAAAGACACTCCAATTCCTCTCACATCCGCTTGATGTACAAGTGAGGCTCAAGATAGATATAGCAAACTTTTGTAGCTTTGGGGGTTTCGGATCCGTATGCCTTCCACCATTCAGCTAGAAACAATAAAGAAAATAATAAGAAAACATTTGTTAGTACTAGGCATACTAACATAAAATAACTATAATATAACCACTACTAGATAAGTAGTATCTCTATCTACCTGTGTTTCATAAAAAAGAAAGAAAGATAAATAGTATCTACCTGGAGATTTTGAGTTTATTCCTCTTTAAGCACAATGCCTACTAAAGAGTCCTTCACCGCCTATGTACTTAGACATTTCTTCTAGAACTTCATCTTGATCTGTTTGAGTTCGCAACAACCGTTCTACACATTCGTAAAAGCCGGTCATGATAGTTTTGTTTGCATAAATTCCTTGAGGATCAATAAAGAATATAGCCGGGTTGAGAAAATAGCCGGCTGCATGCAAAGGACGGTAAAGTTGGCATTCCCACCTCCTTTCGATGATTTCAAGAGTCTTCTTACACTTTTTTTTTCATTATTAAAACCCTTCAAGATAGCTTCTTTTGCTCGATCCATTGCAGAATAAATGTAGCCCATAGAAGGTTTGTCACTATCAACCATTTTAAGCACCATAACTAGTGGACTCGCTAGTTTAAGTGCAAAGCGAATGTTCTTCCAAAAGCTATCCATGAGAACAATCTTAAAACATGTTCTTCCTCCAACTTCATTGGACCACTTTGTTTTTCTCCAATCATCTGAAGTGAACATTCTTCTCAAATTGGCCTTTTGATCATAAAGTGATTTGAAGGTTATAAATGTTGTAGCAAACCTTGTGATTGCGGGCCTTAGCAAATCTCGTTTCATGGTGTACTTCCTCATAAGGTTCAGAACTCCAATATGATTGTAGATATAACTATTTAAGATAATAGCATTCTTTATAGTTCCTTTAATCCTAGGAATTTTGCCTATATCCTCCAACATCAAGTCAATACAATGAGCTGCGCAGGGAGTCCAAAATAAATGCTTCCTCATTTTTCCAACAGTTTTCCTAGCAATAAGCCAAACAAATATAAAATCAGCAATGAAATCTGATGCATACAAATACATTTTGTGCATAAAAACAGCAGTATTGCTTTCAAATATTGCATACAAAAACAACAGTAAAACTTGACAAAAAACCATTTTATTTAGTTAACAACAACATATTACCTGCTGCGACGTAATTTGATGCATTGTCGCTTACTACTTGAATCACATTTTCTTCACCAACTCGTTCTACCATTGAGTCAAGAAATCTGAAAATTTGTTGAGCATCTTTAGTTTTGTCAGAAACATCGATGCTTTCTAGAAATACCGGCCCTTTTGGCGAGTGAACCAAGAAATTTATGATTTCCTTATTCACATCCGAGTCACGCCAACCATCCGACATAAGGGTACAACCAACTCGCGCCCACTCTTCTTCATGACCAGCCAAGGTATCTTGGATTTGCTTCTTCTTCTTCCGTAATAATGGCACGCGTAATTCATAAGCACTCAGAGGCTTCAAACCTATGCCAAATTGACCCACTTTGTCCAATGCTTTTTTAAAGCTTGGATACTTCGCCGCGTGAAATGGGATTCCGGCTTCATAAAACCAAGCAGCCAAGTCTTGTGCTACTTGCTCTCTTAGCTCTTTTCTTGCCAATTCATTAATAGTAGCTTGTTTTGCGAAATTTTTCTTCGATTGTGAGTTTGGCTTGACAAACATGTCCATAGGACCTATGTTTTTCATGCCCTTCTTAGAAGAGTTTGGATGAATAGAAATTTTGACTAGATGAAAAAAACATTCAAACACAAGCACCCACTCAGGTCTGGTGTTGTTTACTCCCTTTTACTTGAGACTCTTTTTTTATGTGAAAAGGCATAAAGCCTAACAAAACAACAAAGCAACAGAAGGACAGATCCGTCAAAACGATGGCTCAAACGATTCCAACACAACTCTTTGCTCTAACACAGTAAAGCTACCAGTGATTGAAACTGACACTAATAACCAACCGACTAAAAAGACAAGTAGAAATCTCCCCCTTCGCCTGCGTGGAAAGCCTCCATGCTAACTTGGCCAACCATAAGCGGCTCTCCTGCCAACTTCAAAGAAACATTCAAGCTCGGGCCAAAAATTCCTTAGGCTAACCCTTTATTGTTGGATCCTACTACTCCAGTCATCTGCATTTTGTCTGCTGCTCGCCAAGGAAAACTCGCCATTTCAAGAAAGGCATAATGGAGGACTTAAAGCTAGGAAATAACATCTAGCTGGGCGCAGCACGGACAATGAAATATGCCGGATTAAGAACACCCGATTGCTCCACTTCGCCTCACGCCCATGGAAGTGAACGTACTCCTTGGGCAGTAAGCAACGGACGACAAACCCAAAAAGACCCTAATAGCAGGATAGAAAAGAAAACAAAAAACTCTTGTAAGCTGATCCGCTAAGAGAGACAAAACATCGTAAAAGCAACAAACAAGTACAAAAATATTACATCACAACCCCCTCCATCCCGCCCAACTACCACCCACCACAGCCAACACCGCTCCCCAAGCTCACCTACACCTCCACCACCCACAAGGTCTAGATCTGAGTTGACCAGCCTCACCGAGGCATGAATCACCTACACCTTCTAAGTAATGTCAACTCAGCATAATATCGCCACGAAGCCTAAAGCTATGTTCGTAAGAGTCTCTTAGGCTTATGTGGCTATATCAAATTAAAGATGCGTGGCATTGAAACCTCATAAATAATGTTGATTCGGCATAATATTGACACATAAGTCTAAGGCATTCTTGCGTAGCCTAAAGCGGTTTGCCAATAGCGCCTTATTTCTTGGTCGTCGTTGCCAACCGCACCATAAAGAGTATGTCTATTTTGAAAATGAATTTGGAAATTGAGAAAGAGGGAAATGAAATTCGGATTTTGGTTAAATTAGAAATTTTTTCAAAAAAATAGGGGGCTAAAGGAAAAAAGTTGTGAGTTGTGAAATTGGACTGTGCCGTATGTTCTCTTCCTCTTCATTTTTCTAGGGCTCATTCGAATTCCCTTTCATGCATGTCCACATCCACCAAAATGGAGTCATCAAAACGGAATTCCACCGTTACAAAAACCATCCTCGATTTACCTTCTGACCAACTGCTTCTGATTCTTTCGTTATTGGACCAGGACGATCTCCGATCCATCTCACTCGTCTCCAAACCCTTTCTCGCCCTCTCCAACCACTTCGTCCGCAAACTCACCTTCAAAACCCTCCCTAACGATTCCACCTTCAGGAAAATCTTCGCTAGGTATTCCTCCGTCAACCGAATTAATATCCAGTCCACCCGCATCGTCCGCGCCTTGACAGCCATTGCAAACTCCAAACTCAACCTTGAAGCTCTGAAAATCGTGGGCCACCCGGCTTACCCTAAACAGCATGATATGCTCAGTCTTGCAGGGAGGTTGAAGATTAAATCTTTGGGCTTAGATTGGTTTTCCAAGGTGACAGTGGATCAACTTATTGAGTTCATTCAGCTGTTTCCTGCACTTGAGGCGCTGCATTTTGGAGTCAGTATGAAATTGAATGATGACTGGGTTGAAAGGCTCAGTCTAGTGCTCCCAAATATCAGAAAGATTGGTATCGAGCGAAATTTTCAACTAACTGATCGTGCTCTTTATGCCTTGTCGGCCAATTGTGTTAATTTAGAACATATTGGTATTGGTTGGGTCTACAAGTTGACCCCGGATGGCTTTTGCAACTTTCTGCTCAGAAATCGAAACTTGAAATATCTAGAGGTGCCCTTGCTTTTGCAATTTCAGGAGTCAGTTCTCCTTCTAGCTGAAGCTATATCAGCTTGTGAAAAGCTCCATCATCTCTCAATCAGGAGCCCTTTGATAAGAGATGATACGCTAGTTACCATTGCAAAGTCGCGTGCCTCTTTGACGAGTTTGAAGATGAGAGTGTGGAATCAAAAGCAAAACAGTTCTTATTACAGCTTGACAGGACTGTCTGTAATGCTCCGTGCGTTCCAAGGCCTTACAAGATTAGAGGTCTGCCTTCCGCTTCCCGAATCAAACAATTTACTAGATAAGAAAATGAGCGAACTTGTGAAGTGTCTTCGATGTTTGAACGGTATTGTCATAGAATCTAACTGTCCCATTTATGCAACATTGTTCTCTCTGATAGAGAACTGCCCTTTGTTAGAACGCATTTATCTGAGGATGGGTGACCCTGCCCATGGCCAAGAAGATTATACCGTCCCTGTGCCTCAGCTGATCAGAAAGAACTACTCTGTGAAATACATCAAACTCGACCCAAGTCCGGTCGATTCGTTCAAGATAGCTTTAGAATCATTTTGCCCATTTTTAAAGAATTGGAATGTATGGATTCCTATGGAGACGTTCTTCCCCAAGAACCCAGCACTTGATTGGATGTAACAAGGAAGATCATCCACCGATGGTTGATTTTCAGGGGTTTGCTAGTCGAGATAATGTGAAATGGCTGAGCTTTCGCATCCACCGGATCAAAAATGTAAGTCAAATATATGTTGTGATGTTTTGAGAAGGTTAACTATAACTAGGCATGAACCGTGTTAGTTCCATTTTTTTTTTGTCCTTGTCCCAAAACTTGCAACTTTTGTGTCATTTTGTAGATGTGTCAATTTACTCATTGTCAGATCATCTCTTACTGAACACGGCTTCTCAAGTTGGGCACAGTTTTCCTGCCAATCTTGATCGTGTGCATGTCCAGAAGCATAGATGCCATTTTCTGATTCCATAAATTATAATGGTAAATGAAACTTAACTCTTGGACCGTTGAAAGCAGTAATCACGCTAGACTTGAGTTCTGTAGTTCAGGTTAATGTTGCTACACAATAGGACTCTTAAGTTGCTTGGACATGTTCAGGTGTTAGTAAACTCAGTTTCCACTCCAGATATATTGATGAGCAATCATGTGAAGGGTTTTCCTTGTTTGAGGGAAGTAAACATAGACTAGTCACTAGTAGATAACTCCGGCTTTCTTCCTGATAATTATCCATATATTTGTAAATTGTTGCATTTAGTTATTACTTCAGCCCTAGCTTAACATGTCCGGTCATTTTAACATCATGCCTCAATTGTTAAAATAAAAAATCTTTGAGTTTAAATAATTCGATTATTCATCTCAAAATAATCTTATTTTATCTTAAACATATGTCATATACCGTAATGGTGTCGGTGTGGATGATATGTGAATTTAAATCATTAATATTTGACTTAAATATTTAAGAAAAGTTTTCGAGTCTAGTTTTTTTCTTTTCTAATTTCGTGTGCAAGTTACGTTTTACTCGGTTTCTACTCATTTTCAGTCCAGTTTAATAACATATGGTCTCAAATTGAATTGCTAGTTTTAGAGTTTTCCTAATTTAAATAACAATTGTTTGATATGACCTGTTACGAAATTTCCACAAGGGGAAATTCGAAGAAGAAGAAATGTTCTTCCAAAAACTCTATTCATTGAAGATAAACAACCTCTATAGAAAATTCCCAACCGGAGGAAAAATGATCCTAAATGTACGCTGATAGGTAAGACTTCATAATCTATCGTAGTCGTAGCACGATAGTGTTTAGTCTCAACTCTTACATGTATAGACAATGTTGCAACCTGCATAGTTTGATTTTTATTGTTTACACAAGGTATAAGTATAACCTTTGTTAACACACAAGTCACGCCGACAAAGTCACTCATTTTTAAGGTTTCTTAAATCCTATTACTATACTCGAGTTCAACCAACGTGTCCTCACGTTTTATTTATTTATCACTTAGATGGAATGAGAGGTTACACAAATACAAGGAAAAAAAATTATGTTATCATGTTGTTTGAAGCTAAATTATATTTTATAGTTACACTCAATCAATTGTCTTATAAATTTGAAATTTTAGAACATGTTAATTTCACACCGTGGTCTGGTAGTATAGGAGATGAGTAAAACCATTTACGTCTGAGTTTGAATTTTGATGGACACTTATTTTAGCATTTTATTTCTTCGTCTCGTTTAGTAATGAATGACAATACTTGTGTTGTGGCATATGTTACAGTGATAAAAAATAAATACAAATTCACATTTTAGTTTAATTTAGTTTAAATGAGATTTGCACTCATATTGAAGTTTTCTAATTGCGTATCGGGTGAGATTTATTTAAATGATGTATCAATTAAACAAGTAAGTTTATTTCAGATAAGCAATCACTAAATGAAACCAAACTAGTAACATAATTATAAGGCCCCTCCTTTTCAGAAAATGAAAACAAAAAATAAATTCTAATGGAAATCTTGCTTAAACCCCGATCCACAAATAAGATATGGACACGTGTTAATCACAGGCAACATGTAATCACACTTTATTTATTTTTCAAAAAAAAAAATAAATTTAATGTTGTTGGTGGAATATGACTCAGAAAAATTATTCCGCGACTTTTCGCAAATCAATCTGATCAAAAAAAATTAAAGGGAAAACAAAAATCAACGACGCCGGCAGGCAGATCGATTCCGACCTCGTCATCATCGACGGCGCTCGCTCATCTTAGCCTCGTTCGGACGTGCCTCAAAAACCACCGAACTCAACAAAAGTAATCCGAATCACACCACAACTCACTACATCACACCACACTTTTTTGCTCCCAAAATTCAATTTTGTGTTGAATATTCCTCGATCTGATTCTCCGCCGACCGAGAACCGCAGCTCGATTCGTCGCGTTTTTTTATGTTTGTGTGAAGTGTAAGTAATTGATCTGCTGAAGTTGCGTTTTTCATTATTTTTTTTGATGGGCATAATTTTTTTTTGGTGTTTCAAATTTGTAATCTGTTTCGATCTTTGTGAGTGATTAGGCTTACGCGTTGTCGTTTGGTATGCCGTGGTTTCAGGAGACGTCAGATCTTGCATTCTTGTTGATTGATGGCGTGAGGATTTTACTGAGCATTTAATCGCACGTGTGAGCTGCTGTGGATTGAGGGAGGATCTGGAATTGAATTATCAGATTTGGTAGGGAAAAACTTCAGAGCTTTGTTGACTTGTGGTTTTTGTTGTGGTGGGGAATGATGAAGTTGGGAGGGGTTTGTGGTGGGATTAGATTTTGTTAAAGTGAAAATTGTTTGGCTGTTGCAGCTTGTGAGGCCCTGCTTGTGTGTTCTGAGATTCAATTTTGGAGCATGAGGGTTTTTGTTTGACCGAGCAAACATGTCTGCCAGAGCAAACAAGGGACCAGAGATGTCAAAGGTCGTGTATGAGGGGTGGATGGTTAGGTATGGGCGGAGGAAGATTGGTAGATCATTTATTCATATGCGCTACTTTGTTTTGGAGCCGTCACTCCTAGCTTATTACAAGAGAAAGCCTCAAGATAATGTGGTAAGCCTCATTTCTCTATTCTCCTGGTTTTAAAGTTTACACACTTGTTATGTGAAATGTTTTTTCTTTTTTCTTTTACGTGAAATGCTTAAATCAGGGACTTTATAGACATTTCTTATGATGATTTTATGCTTCTCCTTTCCAGCTTAACGGTTGTTGGTAAAAGTAGTTGCATCTTTGTATAGTTGAAGATCTGTTAGTTTGGATAATTATGATGTTGGGTTCAAATTTACATACTTGTGGAGTGTTGTGGTCTTACATTCTTATTATATAAGAACCCATGTAATATGAGCATGCCTCTTATATTGATTGTCATATCAATGTTATGAGAAGCTTTTATGTGCTCATTTAGGTTCCAATCAAGACTCTCGTTATTGATGGGAATTGCAGAGTGGAGGATAGAGGCTTGAAGACTCAACATGGTCATGTGAGTTATCACCCATTTCATTCATGTTTTATCTTATTTCATGCTTTTAATTGTCTTCATTTTAACAGAAATTTTTGGAGGCATACAACTGATAGGGTCTATATTTAGGGAATAGTGTCCATGCTTTTTCAAAAATTTCAAACCATTATGAATGTACCTGCTATTTGGTTCTTGTATAAGTTTTGCCCTTTCAGCTAGAAAAGCAGCTTCAATATGGCTAATTTTTAAATCATATGTTCTGGTCCTTGCATACTTGCAATGTGCTTAATACACAACTCATAGACTAACAATATCATTTTATGATGAAATCTTGAGTAAGGGCATCATTTTATAGTGTATTTTTGCGGATTAGAGTAACACTCCTGTAAGTCAGAGTATGTACCGCTGCATGAACAAAAGAACTATAATATAGAAAAGGGGGATCAGCTCACATGTCTACTGTTTAGTATTTTCAGTCATCGTTTACTACGTGAAGTGTGAAATTGTATTCATTTTGGTATTTAATCATTTAATATAATATTCATTTGGGATTTTGCACATTTACCCTTAATTTTATTCTTATAGATGGTCTACGTGTTGTCTATTTACAACAAGAAGGAGAACAACCACCGGATTACGGTATGTGACCCCTGTTTGTTTTTCGATTTTGTCCATTTATCAGTAAGGGTTATAAGAGTGTTTAGTTAGTTTAATTTTTTGTCAGCGACCCTTGAACTGACTTTTATTATTTTTTGTGAGCGATCTTTTATTTGAGTCTTGTTCGCATAAGTATACAGTGCTGATAAATGGCAAACTTTGTTTTACACATATTTGTTCTGGAAAAAACTAATGTTCCATTGTTTCAGATGGCAGCATTTAACATCCAGGAAGCTTTAGTTTGGAAAGAGAAGATAGAACAAGTTATTGATCAGGTATCTCTACCTTTTCTGCTGTTATCAGCTCTCTTTTCTCTGCGTAATATGAAGTGTAATGGTAATGAGTGGATCATGTGCAGCTTCAGGAGTCACATCCTCCTAATGGAAATAAATATGTCTCATTTGAATACAAATCTGGGATGGATAATGGAAGAACTGGTTCCTCATCGGACCGCGAGAGTCAGTATGATCCTTCTTGAACCTACTATTTCTCTGCAATATCTGTTTCTGTCATATAGATTGATAGCTATTAAATGATGCAAGATGATTAGGGCCGTAGGCCCATCAGCAAGGTTCAGTAAAGGATTCAACTGTGACTTCTGAGCACCGACTATATAGACAGGGCATTTGTTTTCTTTTACATTATTACAGTAACCTTTACCAAGTTAGCCATTACTCAATAGGCATCCATGCATTTGTCAGGATAAGTGCACAAGAAGATGAGGAGGAGCGTCAGCCAAACTTGTTGCGTAGAACAACTATTGGAAATGGTAAACTACATATTTTCTCATGTTTGACATGTGTTTCATGCCACTTTATCTTTTTGACTCTGCTGGCAGGTCCTCCTGATTCAATATTTGACTGGACAAGGGAGCTAGATTTAGACTTAAAAAATGAGAGTGCAAACAGTCAAGCATTCTCTAGAAAACATTGGCGTCTTCTTCAGTGCCAAAATGGTAACTGGGCTTGGCATTGTTTCTGTTACTGAGTGTTCCAAATTCAATTTCTTTTGTGGAGAAAGAGAATAGTGAGTGATGTATGTGATTGTTTGCAGGTCTTCGTATATTTGAAGAGCTTGTTCAAGTGGATTACCTTGTATGACTTGTCTGGACTCTTTCGTTATCCCTTGAAAAAAATGTACATGCTCTTTCTATAGCTGTTAACTTTAAGAAGACATGTATTCTTTCTTTTGCAGCCAAGAAGCTGTAGCCGAGCAATGAAAGCTGTTGGAATAGTTGAAGCAACTTGTGAAGAAGTATTTGAGCTTGTAATGAGCATGGATGCTGCACGCTTCGAGTAAGTGTCCGGAGTAAGCTAAAACAGTATCTATGTATACATAATCTGAAAGTGCTCTTGTATCCTTCTGCATAAAAGCTTTACGAACTAAATGTTTTGATATATGCTCTGTCAAAGAAATTTGCAGCTCTTAACTTACTAATTCTGTTCAAGATAAACGGAAATACGATTGAATAAAGACTAATTGGCTTAGGTGGCAGTTGATGATGACTTGTTGGCTTTCCATGATAGGTGGGATTGCAGCTTCCAATATGGTAGCTTAGTTGAGGAGGTTGATGGGCATACAGCGATACTCTATCATAGACTTCAGCTAGATTGGTTCCCTACGTAAGTTCTTTGCCGTGTAAAACTATTCCTTTCACGCTTTTTAACTTTAGAAGTTCATGAGTAGCTTTTGCACACCGAAACATTAGAATTTGAGTTCTCTAGTGTTACATGGTATTTAATATTTATATGTCTGTATGCTGTTAAATGTCTATGCATAGAGGAAGATTTGTGCATCAATAGGCTGCTGGTATTGTGTCATTGCATTGCATATATGCACATTGAGCAAGTTCACATGCAGTTGTGCTAAATGGCTTTTCCAATTTGCTTTTGCGTGGCTAAATAACAGTGACCACTTCTTCCCAGTGGGGAGTTATATCTTATTAGATGATTCCTAAGGTGTATTAGTGTGATTGAATTGTTAAATTCACAGGTTTGTATGGCCTCGTGATCTCTGCTATGTGCGTTATTGGCGAAGGAATGATGATGGAAGCTATGGCAAGTCTATTTTTCAGTTCTCAGTTGTATTTTGGTCCTTCTTTCATTGCATCTTATTATACATTTACTTTTTGCTTTATTGCAGTTGTGTTGTTTCGTTCTAGAGAGCATGAGAATTGCGGTCCCCAACCAGGATTTGTCCGGGCTCATCTTGAGAGTACCTTCATTAATTTGACCTTGCGCACTTTTATAACTCAGGGAAGCATAATTTCTTTTGGGTAATCCATAATAAATCTGTTTCTAAATGTAGGTGGAGGATTCAACATATCTCCTTTAAAACCCCGAAACGGGAGACCAAGGTCGCAGGTTCAACATCTTATACAGATTGACTTGAAAGGTTGGGGTGTTGGTTATATGTCATCATTTCAACAACATTGCCTGCTTCAGATGTTAAACAGTGTCGCAGGTTAGTTGTTTCTTGCCTATTCTTATGTTTTTATTAGTTTATGAAGAGCAGTGTGTCTGTGTTTTCTCAGACAACTCACGTTACATTCTTGAAATGTTAGGTGCTAAACTTGTGTAATTGTGCATAATTATCAACTCATGCTTCAGATGTTAGATCTTGATTTGTCTGGAAACATAGTCTTTTGCACAATTACTTTTGGTTTTCCGCCTCATTTGCGCAAAATGCAAGTTTATACCATCTCCTCTATAGCAAGTGTCCATGGTTATTCCACTGAATTCGATATTCATTCACATATCAAACTAATTTTAAATTTTTTATGGGAGTCCGAGTCTCATAAGTAGGTTGTATAGCTCCTTACTTTTTTTTGTTAGGTTAAACAATAAATGTTGATGCCAGTCAATAATTACATTTTGCAAATATAAAAACAAAGCTCCTCCTAAATAGAGTGTGAGAGTCAGAAACAGATTGCAACAGTTTCTTTCTCCTATCATTGTGTAACAAGATGGAATAAGATAGTTTGTTCAGTTTATTTCAGTTAGAATAATATTTAGGGAAAATGACAAAGAGGGGGTATGAACTACCACCCATTGACAAATCACGGTCCGAACTATGAAAATTGATAATTAAGGACAATTTCACAATATTTTGATCCATATATAACACTTAATTGATGAAGTCACTTAATTAATGGAATATCACTTCATCAATTAATAAAGTTAACTAAACGAATGAATTGAAAACACTTTCTTGCCCTTAATTGTGAAATTGAGGATCAAAATATTTTGAAATTGCCCTTGATTGTCAATTTTCATAGTTCGGACCGTGATTTGTCAATGAGTGGTAGTTCATACCCCCTCTTTGTCATTTTCCCTAATATTTATCATTTAGGTCATTAATAATAATTTTACCGTAGATGACATATGGAATATTTTACAAATTGAAGATAGAGACTCTCCAAAATGTAAAGCATTGGAACCAGTTCAATTCTTTGACAAAGCCAGGGCGTATAATTATGTGTAATGTCATAGTTTAGATGGTTTGTCTTGTCTTGTGCTGCCTTTGTGGTGTTTGGGCAGTGTGCCCTGCTGTAATCTTGTTTCTCTTGTTGGTTGTTTGTGCGGGTGAGTCCCAGAGTCTCAGGCACAAGTGTTGATCTTAATGTTTGTGGGCGGTGGTCCTTTGGATATTCCCTCTACTGAATAGAATCACCTTTCTCCTCAAAAAATAATTTTACCCTAGCTTTTTTCTGTAATCATTGCCTCTTTTCTGTAGGATTGCGAGAATGGTTTGCTCAAACAGATGAACGAAATGTCCATCCAAGACTCCCAATTATGTTGAACATGTCTTCAGTTTCCTCCTCATCAAAGAAGACACACAAAGCACAGGAATCGTATTTGATGGAGCAAAATAGAAACTCTGTTATGTTGGATGAATACTCCGATGATGATGAAGAGTTTCAAATTGCTGACTCGGAACAAGAGGTTCTGCCTTATCTTATTAGTAACACTCTTTATTTCCTGCACCTTTGTTCGATGGCTGATGATGGCGTGTCTACTTTTTCCAGGGAAATTCATCTAGCCAAGAATCTGAAGTTAAGAGAACTGGTAATTCTGTAATCTTTATGATTCTATCATTTATATAAATTAAGTTTATGAACTAATCTTGTTACCTCTGAACATAACAAATATAGCTGTGGAAGTGGAACCAAAAGATCAGATTGATTACTCACTTTTTGTGGGTAATTTACGGCGCGATGATCGTGAAAATGCTCGCAATTCCTGGAAAATATCTGATGGAAACAATTTTAGAGTCCGTAGCAAGCATTTCTGTTATGACAAATCAAAGGTTTTGAAATGCAACTGCATTTTTCTTCTGAATGCTATGTTAGCATGTCCGAGAATAATCAATTAACTTGCTTACCTTTATACATGAACAGATTCCAGCTGGTAAGCCCTTGATGGATCTTGTCGCCGTTGACTGGTTTAAGGATACAAAGCGGATGGATCATGTCGCTCGACGCCCAGGATGCGCATCTCAGGTATATTGCTTCTATTCCCTTTTCTTCTTTGTCAATTGCATTCCTTCATTGGGTTTATGACTAACACCTCAGCTGGTTGTAAAATATTATTGACTATTGCATTTGTCACGTGGAATCGTGGATGAATTATCATGATTGCTTAGCAAGTTCTATGTTGATTTGATGTTGATTCCACATATTCCATGCTTCATATCAGTTGTTTGTACGTGGCTGCTGTCCTGTTCTTATATCGAATTGGAAGGCAGAAAAAGGAAAACTTAGTAAATATGAATAGTAGCTTGTTGCTTTTACGACTATTTCCATTTTGTTTCAGAAGCACCCACCTTAGTCATATTTATAGAAAGAATATCAGAACATTAATAAAAATGTTTTTACATACAACCTCACTCTAGAAATTTGCTCACCGTTGATGTGAGTTTGTGTGGAAGAACCTAAAGAATTATCAATTAAACTCTAATAATATGCTTATGAAGATTAGTTACTTTCAATGAGTGGAAAATGGTAATGGCTGATTAAATGATGTGTCCCACCTAATTTGCCATGAGTCATTCGTACATTTGTACCTTATAGTAATCTTTAATCAATGTCTGCGTGAAATTATGTTGTTGCGAACTGCTCCTTGGCATTTTGTCTGCTTTGTCTTATAAAGTATGATCATGTTATGAACTTCCTAGCAATTTTTTGCATTTGTGCAGGTCGCTTCAGAAAAAGGACTTTTCTCAATAGTCGTAAATCTGCAAGTAAGTGCTTGTTATGTGAAGCTCTAGATACTTGTTGACTCAGAGATTTTTTTTGATTGTGACTCGGAGATTAAATAGCTAATTATATTTGCATCTCTTAAGGTACCTGCTTCTGTCCACTATAGCATGGTATTTTATTTTGTAACAAAGAAACTGGCACCGGGATCCCTTCTACATCGGTTTGTGGATGGAGATGACGAGTTCAGAAACAGTAGGATGAAGCTAATCCCTTCAGTCCCCAAGGTACATCACTTTATGTTTTGATTTTAGAAGGTAATCTGTCTGTTTCGATTCAATTAACATCTGACTTGTTGCACTAGTCACTGTCAACAATCAATTCCCCACACTATGTTTTTTTTTTATGATAGTAATTTCCCACACTATGTTGAAATGCAACTCTATATCCTAAAGTTGGGTTATGATACTTCAGATCAAAAGGATTTAACTTCATTGACTAAACATCATAGACGGTTACAGTTTGCATCCACCATCATGAATCTTAGTCAAGGGAGCTATGCTTGTGTTCATAAATTATAGTAGTCATGCAAATAGCACGTTAATTGTCATTATAAAGGAGGAGAAAGGAGGGTATAATTTATTGGTTATGGTAAATATTCCATTGATCCTTGACAGCTGCTTATGGATTCTTTTCAGGGTTCATGGATTGTACGGCAGAGTGTTGGAAGCACCCCTTGTCTATTGGGAAAAGCTGTAGACTGCACTTACATCCGCGGTCCTAGTTATTTGGAAGTAATATTCTAAAATTTTGATAATGCATAGATTTTAAAACGACATGGACATTGAATGATATCGTTGGTTACAATTTTGCAGATTGATGTGGACATTGGTTCATCAACTGTAGCTAATGGTGTATTGGGGCTTGTAATTGGTGTAATTACTTCGTTGGTGGTGGACATGGCTTTTCTTGTACAGGTTAGTTTGTTGTTTAACACATGGCATGTAATTTGTACCTTCTTGCAGTTACGAATATTTTCATTTACTGTAGGGTAAACGTGAGCGTCCCCCCATTAATATTCGCTTTTTGAAACACCCACTCTTTTTCTATTGCCACGTGATAGTCACATCTCAATCCAATTCCAGCTCCTCATTCAAAATGAAAGACACTGTTTTACTAGCTTTTTTCTATCCCAAATCATGTCATTATAAGTGTCTGCCTTTTTCTGATGGCAGAGGGTCGAGAATGAAATATGAGATATGAACATCTAATTGTCAAGTTAGTTTATTGTTAGTATATACTGAAATTGTGTCCTGTTCTCATAGGGAAACACTCCAGAGGAGCTTCCAGAGCAACTGGTGGGGGCTGTTCGTGTATCTCATGTAGAACTCTCATCTGCTATAGTCCCAAAGCTGGAGCCAGAGCCACGACCAAGTGCATAAACTACACAACAGAGACTCTCCATTCTGTTTCATCTCTTGCCTGCCTTATACATTAATTCTTTTTAGAAGAAAACACATATTCATTTGACTACACCTACCCACTTCACAGGAAAACAAGCGAAATTTCTATCATTGTTCCATTTACTACAACACAATATCAGTTCTTCAGATTACTATGTAACTGTTGCTCTTCCATTCCACACGTCTTACAAGTCAACGACAATTCTCATGTTATTGACCAATGCATTCTATCATTCAATTCCCCCTCAAAGCAGAAAATCAACTAAATTACTTACTTCTCTTGTTCTTAATTGTAGAGAGTTGTTATAACAACAGCTGAATGTTTTGAGTTACCTGGTACCAGACCAAGAACAGCTACTACCAAACCCACAAGGTAAGCAACACATTATTTGTCAAATTATTCATTACTTGAAGGTTTGGAACATCTTTTACAAACGAATTATTCCGTACAAAACGTAACTGATTTGCTAAGAGTAATTATTTCTAGGAACATCTGAGCTGAGCTGCTGAATAATACTAACAAAAAAGAGCTCCTGTAAATTTTAACAGTGCAGGTTATCAAGAATATAGTCCCTCTCCTGCTAAGGCTCTATCCTCGCCTTTGTTCACACTGCCTCGGGTTGTATCAAAAAAGTCGTAGCTGCTGCCTCTCATGCTCAGCTCCAACTGTATCAAATTACTATTGTTAACCAGAGGCTTGACGTCTTGCTTCCCATCCACTTCCACTCCTCCCTGCTGATTCTGAAAAAATGATCGAAAATCTTTGCACTCTGAGCTACTGATGACGCTCCGGGTGTCGGTTTTAGAGTCCTTTCTGATCCGATAGTCCTCCTCTCCTTTGCTGCTGCTGCTGTCTGTTAAGTCGGTCAGTGCTAAGTTGAACCCTGTCAGATGAGCTCTGGCCTGTTCCAAACTATCAGCGAGATTGGAGCCAGTATCTAAGGTGAGGCTTGTCTGAGCTTTTTCTAGGACGGATTGCAAGTACTTCCCTTGAGCCTCGATTCTCATTTGGACCTTCCTCTGTACCTCGAGTTGCTCCTGTAGTCTCTTTTGGACCTCGATCTGAGACCTCGCGTCGTAGAGTGACCTCATATCCCTGTTACATCTCAAAACAAGTACACATCAATGACAGATCAGTAAAAGGCTTTTTTCACTCAAAAAGTTGCAGAAAGTTTCACTCACCTTAGTTCACCGCAGACACCTGAGGATGTAGCAGTTGCTCCTGATCCTTGCATTTTGAGCGAATCACCTGAAAAACATCCAGAAGAAGTTAACAAGCCTTCAAATGTTAACAGCCATCATTTAGCCTTATTACTGCAACTCACTCACCATCACCACTGCTCTCCTTGGACTGCTCTGAGTTGCCCTTTCTCGCCTGCTGCCCAATTCGGTATTTCTACAAAATGAAAACAAGTCTATTAATTATTACACTTGCTTGTTGAAAATGGACAGACAGATTTGGAAGTTGAGATGGAACTCAAAATTCCACCTGCAAATGGCTCTTCAGATGGTAGAGTGTCAACCCCTTGAGCCCCATCAGCCTCATCACCGCCTTCGGTGTCGCTTCTGTGATCACCAAAACAACAAATCTCACGACTGAGTAAGTGACTAAAAGAACATCCTCAGCCTCATCAAAACCAGAATAAAGGAGGACTACTTACTTTCGGGACCACCGAGCTTGGCGACAGCATCTACGAAACAACTATGCAGATCAGGCGTCCATCTCAGCCTCGGCTTCTGATCCCTCGACATCTCCACCACCTTCCCTCCTCCTCCTCCTCCTCTATCCATATCAATTTTGATCAGTTTCAACCCTTTTTTGTGCTCTTACCTGAAGTAGAAATGTCTAAAAATGGAAATAGTGGTGTTGAGTGCTTCACAAGTTACTTCAAAAAATCAGAAGCTGAAGATTAAATCCCAACTCCCAAGTCAACAGCAACCAACAAACCCAGAACTGCCGAGTTACTTGTCATCTAAGGAACCATGTAAAGCTGCTATTCCGGGTCGTCTGTGTCTGTTTGAAACCTGAACAACTCACAACATGTAACACCATCGTGATTATATACACACATGGTCATGCAGATTCTAACTGAACGGCGTCGCTTCGATACAAAACGGGGTGAATACAGAGGATAAGACGAGACAGAGAACATGACAGAGCGAAGATCGGCGACGAATCTGAAGCTGAAACTGACATGAAAAAAATCCTCCGCATCAGCAGAGCACGGTGCAGACGCATTCAATTGAATCTGAGCCGTTGTTTTAAAATCGATTTTTTTGGATGGTGGGGATTTGTGGTGCAGGGAATGAAAGGTGTGGCGAGGTGTAGAAGAGTTGATGCCAGCGTGGAAGATTCGCCGGCAAAAGTGGGAGGGAGGGAATATTCTTTGAAGGTCACGTGCCACGTGGCGAGGAACAATATGAAAAGGTTTTTGTTGATTAGGGGAAAAAGACAAGACACACGTTTCGATGTTTCCGCTAAAGACGGTGGTCGCGTCGTGGAGGTGGCCGCCAAAATATTCCTCCGCTCCGCCTTCTTAATACGACAAAATGTTGCTAAAATTTCATCTACACTACAAAACATGTCCTCTCTACTAAAAATAAATTAATTAATAATTGGAAAATTAAGGGTTTGAAATTATGGTGGTTTTAACTTTGCTTTAAATGCATTTTGTAAAATGCATAATGAAAGTCAAAATTGAAGTTTCAAATTTTCGAAAAAATAACGAATTTTCATTTAAGCGCTCCTTTATTTCTTATTATATAAGTCACTAGTAAAAGAATCCTGTACAAACTTTTTCTTTCAATTTAAATGAAAAAAAATCTTTTTCTCATACATTTTTTATTATGCCAACATAAAACAAAATGACTACGAATAATATGTCACAAGATCCTGCTTTAGGTTAATATGTTTGCAGGATAACTTTTATGGAACCAATTTATACGGAAAGGAGCTTGTGATTTAAGCAAAGAGACAGTATCGAATACTAAAAGACTGTTACCCTGGTATCGATTTCTTCTTCGCGAATATATGCACTGATGAAAAGAAGAAGATTCGACTAACTAAGAACAAAAGAGCTTTCCAACCTGTGCATTTTTAGCCACTGAGGAAATGGTATTTCGACTCGACGTATCCTTCTGCATCCCACAAGAATGACCCGAAAGCAACTGCTTCTAGAACTAGCATAGTCAATCCTGAAATAGAGACAGCAACTATTTCATCATTGGATGTATCGATTGAACCGTCCACTGATACTCTGATGTCAGGCCTGCCGAACAGCGCTTGGGTCTGTTTCTCAATTAACGAGAAGGCTTCTTTTGACCTTATTGTTGCGTATCTTTGGAGAGTCTCAGCATCTAGGTACATTACGTAGGATCTTAACCGGTATGATTTCCCATCATTGGATTCGCTTGAGCCTTCTTTTCCATCATAACTATCTTCGTCAGGTGGAATTACAATCAAGTCCTCAGGGTCCCAGAATGGACTTGTTGGGAGAGCTTGCTCTTCTGTAGGGAGCTTAGGAAGCGTTTTCATTGACCTCTCAAGTTGAAATCTCTCATCAACTCTTCTGAGAAAATAGCCATACATAATTGATGCAGCGTAGAGCTTTCCTAATTTGATTTTGCTTATCTGAAAAGTTGAACCAAGAGGGCCTACAACCCTGTCACCGAGCACAAGTGCTATGTGGCTCTCTATCATCTCAAAGGCCTCCGGAGAATGAACAGCCTCGAGTTTCATTTCTTGGTTTGGCCAAAAATCCACCCTGCCTGTGGGATTGGAAGTTTCAATTATTTTTGGGATCAGCGCAATGCCGCTGTCGATGAATCTCTGAACAATCAAGCAGTATATTATCTCCTCCAAGGTCTTTTGCTTTTCCTTTTCTTTAAGTTCTGCTATTCTCCTGAAATGGAATTGGCGAGATTCAGTATAAACATTTTCTTTGCGTATGGCGATAATATAAGCTCGTAATATTCCCTTATTAGAATTGCCAACATTTAGAATAATGGAAAAGTGGGTAGTCGGTCACTAGTAGACCATATACATGTACAAACTAATTAGCCAGTATATGCTCTTTTTCAGACTAAAATGCTGCAGTTGCATACAATTATTGTACTTAGAACTTAGAAGACACATTCACATCAATATTATGAAATCTTCCGGAAGAAATAAATCAATGCAATGACTTGGTAGTTGGTACAAGAATTAGAAAGCACCTGCACCACCAAAGCCAGGTCCCATTACTATGATCATTTCCAACATCTGTAATTATTACATCCTAATATGATCCATTACGCATTCTACAGGGACCAGAGTGAGACAAATAATCTGTGACATGTGGAAAAAAATATCTTATAGGTTTAATTTGTAGGAATTTTATCGGCAATATATCTAAAAAGATATTCAAACCATATAATCTGTATCCACCTTCACAATTATAAATCCAAAAATGGTCCAACCAATAATGATTCTGATCCTCAATATAGTGAAATGCATTATGCAAATGAATAGCATACGAGTATTGATGAACTGGAACTAGAAGGATACTACAACTCCACAGAAAACGACAAGGACCCACGTTCATAGGTATACTTGACAGCAAAAACTATTTAATTTGGTTGACTAGTTAAGACATGCCATGTATCAGTATTGAATCTAAAGCTTACTACCATGTGAATGGAACACCTGGTAGTTTTTCAAGATGCATATTTAATAGCTACAAGGTATAGTTATGCTGAAGCGTGAGCCAAATTTACATGCCAAATTCATAACCAAATTCTAGCATTGCTGTGTTAAAACCAAAATGAAACTGAAAGCATTGATAAATAGTGATGCCACGAAAAAGAAACTACGCAAAAACACGATTGAAGAAAATTGGGAATAATGGAAATTGATTGCTTACTTGTACAAGGGATTTTGAGAAGAAGTATCTTCCTTTTTAGAATCTCTTTCACTTTGGAAGTTCTCAAGCTGTTGATCAACTGCTGCTGGGAGAAGATGAGGATGGGACTGCAACATTTGCACCAGAAACTGACCAACTGGAGACTCTAACTGAAGAGGCGCTACAGACTGTGTACTGTCACCAGAATTTTCTGCCGCTTTAACCACAAAACCCTTCGTTCTTAACTTGTTAAGACCATATCCTTGTTTCTGGGAACAAAACGAAGGACAAGTCTAGAGGAAAACAGAAAAGTTTTAGTGTAAGCACAGAGAAATGCATGACTAGTTGCAGCAGCATAAGCAACTAGTCATGCCTGAAGATGAACAATACTGAAAATTGCAAACGTTAAAACTGCAAATATCATAAAAGCGGCTAAATATCTACACTTTTATTTTAAATTTTGGCCACAAAAAGGCATATCTAGAATAAACTCTACAACCATGAGCTGCATCAAATCCCAAACAAGGTTTAATGCCTTAAAACAAGATAAACATCTAACTCATAATTGCAACAGCCCACAATCGCTATCATCCTCTCGTCGCCGTATAAAAGATTTTGACACCCACTTAGTAACAATGGAGGCTGCAACTTTTGTATAAAAGCTAATTTGATCATTTTATTTTACTTCTTTCTTTGGCAATAATAGGCATCCTCCAGCCATTATGATGCATGTATAAACATATCAAAATTAAATTACAGCTAAAACAAACCATTCCATGCGTTCAAATAAAAATCTGCAACTCATTTCTTTAGTTGGTAGCATCAGATTCCACACCAAGCAGAACATTTCCAAATTTAACAAAATAATTAAATACTGAAAATAAAAATGTAAAATTAAATACGAAAAAAATAACAAAAAATGCATTGAGCTCTCACCCTGCTGATTCCACCTGCTAGTAGCAACTTCGAGTCGACGAATTGAAAATGCCTCAGTTCCATACTCCGCGAACCTCTGCACGAAAAAAACACAGCTGGCACATCCGTGACCACTCCGTACGCCGATGCGGCCTGCATCCTCATCCGTACAATCTCCCGGTGATTGAGGTAAAGCCTCTGAAATTCCCCAGCTGAAAAACTCGGAATAAAAAAATAATATTTTATTGGAGGAGAACGTCGACGACAACAACAAATGACAACCTCATCGCTCACTCCAATTGGGCCACTTATTGGGCCAGAACTGTAAGGCCCATTTCCCTGCGTTTTGATCTTCGTTTCATTTTCAGCTTGTGTTCAGTTCAACAATGGCGAAGCGACCAGCGCCAGAAGCGGCCGCCGGCGTGGACGGCGACGAAGCTATTCGATTGAAATCGTTGGCCGAAGAGAATTTCGAGAAATCCAATTTGAAGGAGGCTCTGAAGTATGCGAAGCGGGCGCAGAAACAGAATCCGAGTCTCGGTAGCTTGTCCGAGATGGTGACGGCATTGACGATTCTCAGAGTAGAGGAGGAGCCTGTTGAGGGGCTAGGATCGCTGGACTGGTACAAAATTCTTCAAATTGAGCCGTTTTCGAGTGTGAATGTGGTGAGGAAGAGGTATAAGAAGCTTGCCCTAGCTTTGCATCCTGATAAGAGTAGCTTTTCTGGCTGCGGAGAGGCGTTTAAGCTTGTCGGAGATGCGTTTAGGTGTTTGGTTGATAGGGAGAGGAAGAAGGAGTTTGATTTGAAGCTTAGGGTTAGGATTCAGAATGAGGCGACGAGAAGGGGGGAAGAGGAATCGGTGGAGAGGTTTTTGACTAGGTGTGAGGGGTGTGGGATGTTGCATAGGTTTGAGAGGAATTATGTTGGGAAGAATTTGATGTGTACTGGTTGTAGGAAGAGTTTTGTTGCTGTGGAGGTTGAAGGGAATGATGATTCTGATGTTACTTTATCTGCTGAAGATGATAGTGGTGATGAAAACGACGAAGAAGAGGTAAAAGATTTTGGGGCTGATGATAATGTAATGGGAGCAGCGCAGAGAGGGAATGGATCAATCATTGTGTATTCAAGGAGGAAGAAGTTGGATAAGAAATCTTCGGAGGTGAGTGGTGTGAGAAGTGATAGAGTCGGTGAGAAGAGCAGTGGAAATGAGGTGAGATCGAAGAGGTTAAGGGCGAAGAGGATGAATGTGGTTGGTGAGGAGATGACATTGGCCGAACTGCAATTGCAGGCTAAGAAGCGCAAAAAGTCACTGGAGAAGAAGAGCGTGGAAAAGTCAGCGGGGTTTGGATGTTTTGATAGTGGAAAGAGGAAGGAGAAGGTGTTGACTGGTGATGGTTTAAGTGGTTGTTCTCATCTGCGTTTGAACATGAATGTGAGTTATAGAAATGAAACACGAAAAGGTTCTAAGGAAAATGATACATACCAAGAGCAACAGGATAGTGAAACAGAAGTTCCAAGGCCTTCGGCATTGAAGAAAAAGAAATTTGATATTGCAAATGCAACGAGTGTTTCTAAGAAGAGTCGTCGGTATGTTGAAATTGTAGAAATCGGGCATATGGAGGGTGGTAATTTTGAGGTTATGACAGTGGACGATTCAGATTTTTATGATTTTGACAAAGATAGGGTGGAAAAGAGCTTTAAACAAGGGCAAGTATGGGCTATCTATGACGATGATGACGGAATGCCTAGGCATTATGGTTTGATTGATGAAGTTGTTTCGACCAATCCGTTCGAGGTGACGATGAGTTGGTTAGATCTTCAAACCAACATTGATGATTTGACCATCACAGCTAGATCTGAATCCCATGTCTCATGCGGTCGATTTAAGGTTGACAAGAAGACTGTTATCAACTCTGTCAATTTCTTTTCGCATGTCGTGAACTGTGATAGGGCTGCCAGAGAGGTTTACAGGATTTTTCCAAAAAAAGGTTCAGTGTGGGCATTGTACAATGAAGAGAACTTGGACCAAGATGGAGGGGATTGTTCACCTAGAGATGAAAGAAGTTTTAGTATTGTAGTCTTCCTTACTAGTTACAGTGAAATGCATGGTTTAAGCATGGCATACTTAGAAAAAGTAGATGGTTTTAAGACGGTGTTCAAGAGACAAAAGATCGGTGCACGTGCTATTATCTGGTTAGAAAAGATAAATGTTCAATTATTTTCACATCAAATCCCAGCAAGAAAACTCTCTGAAGCTGAAGCTCCAAGTTTATCTAAAGATTGCTGGGAACTGGATCCTGCTTCCCTTCCGCAGAATCTTCTATCAGTTGGCTGTGGAAAGTAGTTCCATTTGTAACCACATGGATCAATATTGCTCCTTCAGATTCAACCAATTGGCATGTTCAGTTCTAGTACACGACTTTCAAAGGTAACATATTGTGATTCTGGTTGAGAACCTCTTAGACAATATTTCAGTATCTAAAAGTAAAAATCCAATGGCATCAGTGTCTACGGCAATGAAGTGGACTACTGTATTTGTTTGTTTCCATTGAAATTGTGTTGAAATTGAATTCCCATTCCGTGGAGCCCGTTGACCAACTCAAAGTTTTCGATTTCCTCTTAGTTTGTTAGATATTGGTTGTCTGCTTACTAATCACTATTGTGATATGCCGGCTGTTTGGGTAGCTAATTGCAGATGTAAATGTAATCCCTTTTTTTATTACTCTTCAGCCAGTTTAGTGCCCTGCTACCAAAAGTTCTTACTTGCTACAGTGAAATTTTCGAGTATATGGAAGTCTTAACTCTAACTTGTATCTTGCAACTTTGCAAGTGGTTGGAGGATATGGAGTATTTATTTGAGCACAATAAATTGGTTAGTGAATATCCTAAACATGTCAGTTATCTGAATTAAGATGTGGAGGTTCTTGTTTTCCGTTGTTTGACAACTTGACCTTTTATTGCACTCTCAGTTTTACGCTCAGGAGTATTGAAATCAAAATTTATCATCTTGGCTGCCGTTTGTGGTCTCAATTCTGATTTCCAGTGGCATATAGTGTTTTTTTAATACAATGAAGTGGCTTATACTGGTTTGATGCTTTAAATGTGCATTAATAAAAAGCAAATGCCATATATACTTAACACTTTCGAACATCATATTAAAGATCTTAGAGACCCAAACACCCTCTTTCTCTAGCGGAGCTGAATATGGTAACAGAAGAAGGCGTTGTAGTAGATGATGAGTGTCGCTATGTCAGGTATCATTGCATTACATGATTTTGTTGCTTTTTTCAAGAACAAAATTTTTAAAACAAAATGACGATCAACTATTCTAGAGTCATGTTCAGTTCAATAATGCAGCATTGCAGTTTCTCATCAACAATTAGTCTTTGCTTAACGCATGCGCAGGTTACCATACCGTTTTAACGTATGAGTTGTAACTCGTAGCTGAGTGAATCCTGCGATCATTCATGTTAAAAACAAGATGAGGGCATGAGGCTTTGCGAGGAGTTGATGACTTTACATTGGAATGGAATAATGTGGAACATTTCCAGAGTCTTTTGAAGTTAAAAATAGTTGCTTACGGATAAAATTCGCTTTTTTCTTCTCTGATGTTTTAAAAATCATCGCAATTTTAGGTAAATTGCGTTACTAATAGAATTGATTGATTACATATGTTTATCATGCTATATCATATTTGGTGGACATTAGGGTGGCTGCAGGTACTTACTTATGTTCCTTTCACATTCTACTCAGCAATTTTGTAGTCCTTTACACAAACATATTCAACCAGTACCTTAGACGACTGATATCTTAATGCATATCCGGAGTAGAGCTCCTTTTCAACATGTTTATTTGACAGTATTCCTGGTTATCACCAAGACTGATATTGTGACCTGATTTAGGCCTCGTCTCTCATCCATCAGCTTTACCTGACTTTCTAAGTTTGTTGGCAATTTATAGGCAGCTGAATGATAAAGAGCGGTTGGCAGCACTCAGCAGCTCCTGAGACACCTTTTGGGTGTGCTTGAAGAATGTTTGGCTCCTACATATGCTTCAAGAAGTTGTTGGTATCTCCAGTCTTGTAGATCATAGATAAAATTTCCAGGAACCATTAAGAAATGATCATTGAAAAATAAATGGATGCCAATCATTATCCATGGCTTAACTCTCTTCTTTTCCGATTTTCGTATGTATATTTATACCTAGGTTATAGTTTGATGGTAATAATATACACAAGAGCACCCTTGTCTCTTAAATTGTTGTTGTCAAAACTCAAAAGTCGACTTACATATATAAAATGTCAGAGTGCAGTAATCATAGAGTTACCGAAATACAAAGTTCAGGTCAGTGTCACCTGAGTTAAAAACTGGAATCTACTCAATTGTTGAAAATAGGAAGGTTGAAACTTGGACTGAATAGTAAAGTTGATGGAACACAATCCTGAACTGAAACCAGTTGGGGTAACATGGAAAGGATATGAAACAAGAAATATGTGTTGTTTCAACAAACTACATCAGCACATTCCTCTCATGTCATTTTGTTCATGTACTTTGTTTTTACGTGATGCAGAAGACACCTTATGACATCACTAGATCAGGCGTTTCAGCTTCGACTGACAATAAAGCTGTGTGAACTTTGCCTAGCCAGCTGTCAAGGCGATCACGCAATGACTTGATCTGAGGGATCCCCAGAACTCTAGGTTGCACCCATGAGACATACACCGTTCCTTCAACTTGATCAATAATGCCCTCAATTAGGTGAACCTGTACAATAATAGCAGTAGGATGAAAAAATTGCCAAAAGACCACATCATCTGGAAGTCATGCAGAAGCGGCAAAAATGTAGCCGATTCTAGAGAAGTACAAATTTAATAAATTTTCAAATGCATATCAGTGCAGTCACTGATAGCTTACTCACCGAAAGGCTCTTCATTAGGAGATATTCAACATCTTCCACGGAAAGTTTAGTACGCTCTGCAATGACAGCCAGAGGAACGGTTCTCTCTTCCGAAGGTCGGCTGTGATAAAGTAAATTAAAATATCATTCAATGCTACTAAATTTGAACTTCATTCAAACTTACGATTGCATTGTTAATGGAATACGTATCAGTGCTGTGTACCTGAATATAATTTCCATTAAGCATAGAATATTGATCTTCTCAAGAAGCTTCTTCTCATTCTGCACTAATGCAGGTTGAGCATTCAGTGCAGCTCCATGAACACGGCACAACTCTTGATATCGAACTAAGTCACCAGAATTGAAAGCTTGTAAAATGTAGTACAACCACTCAACTTTGGTCCCCAAAAGACTTTGGATCTGCATTGGCAGGGGAACAAATAAAATGGAGACTTTATCAGTCACCACAAACTGTTACTTGTTCAATATATTGATATGACAGAAATCCTAGAATTATTACACTTTATTTTGAAAGCCATGTGCGGAATGCAAGAATGGCTGCTCGAAACCAAAATGTACTATTTTTTAAAAACTCAGTACCATATTTGAAAATGAGTATTTAAAAGTTACAGCATGGCTGTACAGCATCTTCAAAGTCATCATGGATGTTTATACAAATACAATATATTAGCATTGTTCATGAATGATCGAATAACAAGATGGTAGTATCAGCCACTACCCAGATATTATAAATTCCTAGACGAAGAACCACAATATTGAGGGATCTAAAGAATCTTTTACACTAAAAAACTATGATACCTATACGAGGAGGAACTTAAAAAAGAAAATTCAAAGACCTAATATGCATCAACTTTGCATAATCCTTGAGATATGTCATCAATGCTACTAGTAGCATTCCTAACAAGAGTTTTAGTTCATATAAAAGCTTACAATAGGGTGAGCAAGCAATTCTCCAAAGTTGTAGATATTGTCGCCTAGCAGTGCAGAAAGCGATAAATCAAAGGCCAGATCCTGAAACAGAAGCACACTCTGTTGATGTTCAAGTCAAGGATTAACAAGCAATCAATTCAAGTCGTGTAAACTCCTGTATATAAAGGCTTATATGGCTACAAGGCTGACGCCATGTTTGAAAGAGAGAACTATTTAGAACATCAATGTCAGTGAGAACTGCAAAACACAATTAATACATATGCACGGCTAAAAATATACTGAATAATATTAAAATATACTGTTAGTAAGGTATGTTGCTAAGCAAAATTTACAGCTCCTAACAAGTAACAATAATCACTAAGAAATTCACAACATACCAGCTTGAATGATTCTGATAAGGATTCGACCGACGTGTAAGCAAGGTAAAGCAGCGCACTTTTGTAGAAATCGCCAAACTCTTGAAGGGACTTATAGTACTGAGATGAAATCCAGTAGAAACTTGCATACACAGAAGGATCAATGTCTGTCATACTGTCAAGAGTGGTCTTTCCATCTTCTAGAAGGTTCTTGCACTCTTTTTGGTTACCCTGTTCGAGCTTCAATATGGCTATTTGCATCTTAATGTAGAGAATAGGCTCCTCAATTCTCGCCTCCTTCGTGGCCCTAATTTTCTCAATTACTCCTTCAAGATAAGTTATTGCTGCCTCTTTTTCTGGATACTGCCTTGAAACTATAACAGCAAACTGCGCCAACTTCAAAAGGTTGATCTTTGTCTCAAAGTCGGTAATAAAGTTATGATATAATTGTATCAATGCATCCCCAGCCTAAACACATGATTACAACGACATCAGATTAAACCCTTCCAACACTGGAAGAAAATTAAAAAAGCACACGGCACTCCACAATATCATTCAAGCAGTTGATCATAGTGTAAGAAGATCTAGAGAATCTATGATGTATGCTTTCAAATAAATAAACTGATGATATAGGTCAACTACAAGTAAAAAATTAAGAACAGCTTTCGCAATATGAGTAAGGATCCTACAACACAGTGGCACGACAAGAGACTTAAACTGCACTCCTTTTTCGAACCAGACTACTTGAGGCACCAAGCAGAAAAAATACACACACCAAACAATCTACTCATATCACTGATCCCTCAACAACAACAAAACGTCAAGGTCGAAGTAGCTTTTATCCCTCGCCATTGCATTCCTGCTCTCAGTCTTCGACTAATAAATTTCAGCAACATTCCCAATATGAATTGCTAGTTGTTAAAAATAAACCAACTATAACAAATAGGAAGATTTACACTTCTTATATGTACACAAATATAACAGCCTAAAACACTGAATGAGCAGTCTATTCAAATCTTAAAACAACATAAACCCTAGCATAAATAAAAAAACTCAAATTTTTTACTAAATATACAATCTTTAAAAAGCTCGAAATAGATCAAGATCTGTAAATCCCAAATCCACGTCAACTCAACCCCAAATGATAGCCCTAACCCACCCCAAAACCCCCCCAATCAACCATACCAAATCACTGAGCCATACCAACTGCAATAACAAAAATTCAAGAAAAATTATATAAAATGGAACATACAGCGAGGGCGACAAACTGCTCGAGCTTCTGGGTGAGCTGGTGCCAGAGCTTCCTTTGGTACAGATCCGCTAGTGAATTGTACCATTCGGAGAGCTCCGGATGAGCGGAGCGCAGCGAATCGAGGTACTGAAGAGCAGCCATGGTCGATTGTGTGGTTGATCGATGGAGCGAGCGAGGGAAGCTGTTGCGAGAGATTTTGAGCTTCGTCGACTTCGCTGCTTTGTGTTTCTTCGGCGAAAAGAAATCAAACTACACAGCGCTTCCTCTCTCTCAGAGATCGATTTGGGCCGGTCATTTATTGGGCCGTGTGTTTTAAGAGACGTATTGGGCCGCAATCGTCCATTAAACTAAAATAGTGCACGGTTGGCACACCATTAATTATTTTATTTGTACCCGAGTTTTATATATGTCCCAGAATTTAGAGGGCACAAATTTTGATTTTTAAAGCATCACACATGGTCCACACATTACGACCGCGGTCATAATCCTGTTGTGATTAAAATAAAGTTGGTGAGAATTTTAGAAAGAAATACAAAACTCGATACATTTTGGCAAAAAGAAACAAGTTCTAGTATTAGTAAAATAGAATAATATAGCATAAACCATAAAGTGCATAAAAGAGTGATCTGCAATCCATAAAATGTTATTTATTTCTTTAAGTTTGGGCAGTACGATTCAATTGTCGACAATAGCCAAATGTCTTCCTCTGGGTCAATCTTAATTGATTTTATGTTGTGATTTTTCTTTGTCGGTACCTTCATGCTTTGATCATAATATACTTGCTCAACCCCGCTATGATTGCTAAATGTATGAAGTGATATCGTCTCAAGAAGTGGGCAATTTTGTACCAACGAGAACAAAGTTGCTTGACAAAGAAAACGAGACCATACTGTTATGTGCTTTAAGTTCGGAAGTCTCTTCACAATTATGCTCAACTCCGCATCGTAAGTGTTGCAGTTTTTACAATGTAGGAGATCAATGTCAAGACTCTCAAGACCCGGACATGCATATAACAATTGGGATAACCCGATCATGGTGTAGATACTGTCAAATACATTCTGTATTATCAAACTCTTTAACGGAGGCCTCGATTCAGCCAATCCTTTCAAGACTGCATCTTCAATATAATTAGAATCTAGAGAAAGATGATTGAGATTTTTAAGAACCTGCATGCATTGAACCAATTTGTATTTTGAAGGCCAGTCAAAATCGGGCATGCTTAATGAGCTCAATTGCGGGTTATTGCAGAAAAAAGTGTACAATGCTTCTGGAGTAAACTTGTTGCACTTTTTGAAATTGACACTCTCTAACTTGGGACAATTTGAGGACAATATAGCAAGAGTCTTGTCTGTCAAGAGACAGTTGGAAAAAAGGTCGATCTTTCTTAGGTTTGGAAGCTTTGACGTAACCTCGTGAATTCCTTCATCGTCCCATTGATAAAAACAACTTGAGAAATCCAACTCAGTAAGCGAAGGAAGCTGGTTTACAAATTCTATAAACGTCTGCTGCTTTGGCGCACCAAGCAAATTCAGCTCTAAGGATTTGATACTCTTGATAACCCTGGAAGTTGACATTTTTTCAATAGTTTGATGTGTAGGATAGTTTGTACCGGGAGAACGAACCACGAGACGCAACTTTTCCAGATTCAAATTGGAGTTGCATATTGCCGATATGATGCTATTTAAACAAAACAAGATTTCGATACAGATCTGCTTCGTGCCCGAAAACCTTTTGAATAACCTCTGGAAGTGTGAAGATCGGCTTTTTAGGGTGAGTTTGCGGACAAAAGGACTGGAGAGCGAGCAGAATAATTTGCAGACGAGAGACGTCGATTTCAGATCGATAAAATCCAAGTTGCTGAATATCTGACACAAAACATCTTCAGGTAAATAGTGGATGATGCTCTTTGCTGACTCTGTCGTCTCCTCCATTAATTTGATATTGACAACCTGTACGTAATTAAGCTTCTCTCGCAATTGATGTTTCAAAACCCTAAGAACGTGAGAGATCAGTGAATACGTGACTCTGAGTCTTAATAATTTTTTTTAAGAATCAGAGCGTATATATGTACTTGCTTAATCTATAAATGCTATATATTTTCTCAGTGATATTCATGTCCGTTTCGAGATTTTGATGATCAATATATATATTGCTAAATTCAAAAAATCGCTCATAATTAACTCTTACTATCTTTTATAACCTGATAAATATGTGTTTTTTGATATTTTTCCAAAATTCAAGTCCAAGTTTCATCAAATTTGTATGAAACTATATATTAAAGTCAATTAATTTCTCTACCAACAATTGAATAGAATTTAACTTAACTTTTTTTTTGATTAAGGGACTTTGCCCTTGGGGAATTTAACTTAACTTAATTCAATACAATATGAATTTAAATTAGAAATTGTGTATCAACAGAGCTTTAAAAATACACAATAGCTTATCAAAAAAAAACACAATAGCAATACAACTGGCCTTGAGCTTAATTTTTGGAAACAGATACTACTTTATTAGGAGTAGAAGGTCAGATCAAAAAAAAAGGAGTAGAAGGTAACTATATTGTACTGCACCCATAACGGAGCCCATAGTTACTTGGGCTAAAGAAAATTCCGTTCAAAGCACAATAGTATTTAAAAAAAAAATTGAAGTTCGAAAGTTGGTGAAGATAGCTAAAAATGACAAAACTACCCAAATAAATTATTAATTTATTTAGCTTTTAGAATTTTTGTAATTCCAAAAAGTGAATCGTTTAGATGAAAATTTCTTTAGTAGTGCCATATAGAGGAAGAAAAGTGGCAGGGCTGTGTGGAGCAATAATATGTGTACAATCGATCCTTCTTATAATCATCATCTCGCGAATCTAATTCATTTCTCATGGACGCGGAAGTGTACAACCAAAAGTTGTAAAAACCGAATTCTTGTACAACGAAGCGTCAAAAGAGATGAAGTCAATAAAAAATTTCATTAATAGCTGATAACTTCCTCGCAAATTGTGATTATAAACAGTTAAAAATATCATGAACATGAAAATGAGTACAAAAAATATTATCTTGGATATTTTTTTAAATATTTATATTATACCTTATGGGTGCGGTTCAGGTACAAACCGATTTATATATATATATAATGAGGCCAGATCTGGTGCAAAGCCCAGATCTGGTGCAAAATACAAAACAATCTGCACCATTCGTTTTGAAGATCAAAAGGCTGAAACAAATTGATTTTTATTAGTAATTAACGGGATTTAATACGTGATTTCAAATCGAAAGGGTATAATTGACAAAAAAAACCGTATCTCTCCTCCCAATTCTCAAATCCCGACGAAAGGAACCCTAAATCGGAAGAACGAGACGCGATCGAAAACGAACTAATCGAAATCGAAATCGCAGTCGATCGAAATCGAATCGAAATCGCGATCGAAAACAAACTAATCGAAAAAATATACTGGAACAGTGAACATCGCGCGGACCCCTTGTGATTTATGTCCGCGGAGGTCTTCTCAATTTCGAAAACTCCTCAGACGTCCGCGCCGTTATGTTTCAGACGTCCGCGTAATTCGTCCAAAATTGGATAACGAACTATAAATTGCAGATGACGAACTATAAATTATCATGCCTAACTATCGATGATACTGCCGAATTGTTGACGAATTATAGTCCAAATGTGATGAATTATGTCATAATTCGTCACAAGTGCACTATAATTCGTCGAAATCTTGACGAATATAGGCCAATTTGGACGAACTATAACATAATTCGTCCAAAATTGGATAACGAACTATAAATTGCAGATGACGAACTATAAATTATCATGCCTAACTATCGATGATACTGCCGAATTGTTGACGAATTATAGTCCAAATGTGATGAATTATGTCATAATTCATCAAAAGTGCACTATAATTCGTCGAAATGTTGACGAATATAGGCCAATTTGGACGAACTATGACACAACGAACTATAATTAGGCCGTGACGAATTATAAAATTCTTGACATATTATACAATATTCCTGCCAAAATTTGGAAGAATTTTAATTACATATGACGAATTATAGCATTGTTAATCGAAGTATACTACAATATGTCGTAATTCATGACGAATTATAGTCCAATTTTGACGAACTATGACATAATTCGTCAAAATTGAATTATAATTCGTTAAAAAATTTGGACAGGTTTGACAAAAAAATAGACTGGAACACCGCGGACCCCTTGTGATTTATGTCCAGCGGAGGTCTTCTCAATTTCCAAAACTCCTCAGACGTCCGCGCCGTTATGTTTCAGACGTCCGCGTAATTACTTGATTTGCAGATCTGAGGTCCGATCAACGTCCGTCTACGAATCCGACTGCGAATCACTCTGCATCATCTGAATGTTTGGACGACTGCGAATCGTCGTCGGCTCCGTCGACCATGGTGCAACGTCGTCCCCAGATCTGAATGTTTAATCGTCGTCCCCAGATCTGAATGTTTAATCGAAAGGTTGAGAGAGAGAGAGAGAGTGCCAATATTTTATTCCAGAATTACCCCTGATCCAATATCAATTTGAATTATATTTCTTTATGACTAAATTAATCTCATCCACACAATTTACAAAATCAAAGGATGAGATTAGTTTGTATTTTTTACAATAATATGGGGTTTGCACCTGATCCTTTCTCTATATATAATTACAAACCGATTTTTAAGCTGACATGTGTCCCATTTAATCGAAATCTCGAACAAACACACGGAGGGGTATTATAGTCATTCCACACGGAGGGGTATAAAACTAATAATGTTATTTTCAATTTTGTTCTCGAGTTGTTAATGATCAGACTTAAACTTGAATGATCAGACTTAAAAAACAGCAATGATCAGACTTAAAATAGATAATGATCAGACTTAAAAGACTTAATGATCAGACTTAAAATAGACGTAATGATCAGACTTAAAAGACTTAATGATCAGACTTAAAATACTTAATGATCACACTTAAAAATGTACTGTAGCGAAAGTCAAATTTTACTGTAGCGAATTTTAGGACGATTATACCCCTCCTATCTTTTATGTATTTTTAAATAAGTCCGCGTATGTTTTTTTATTCACAAAAAGAACTCCGAACAGAATGAATTCTGATTGGTCGATTTTTACACGTGTAAATTTTTTTATGAATTTATAATTTTTATTTATAATTTTGGTTTGTATTTGATCTAAACTCATACCTTATATCAAATTGCAAACCTTTCTAATCAATAACATCACACCTTATCAGAAAAATAAAACAAGAGGTTTGAAACACATTAAAGTATATAAGATTACACACATCAGAAACAAGTTTTGCTTGGAAATTAGCAAGTTGCCTGTAGACTCCACCATGGAATATTCTAATCACTTTCCTTGTCACTGTCAGTCGTGGCATAATGGCATTTGTTTGTACGAATAGTCAGGGATAGAGCTAGCAAAATAATGAGTACTGAATTGAATTTTCTGTTTCTAATCAAGATATGGATAAATTTTCCAAATGTAAAACAGTAATAAAAAAACGGTAAACGGAAAAAGGGCAACATTTTTAAAATTCTTCGCCTAGAAGGTTAGTTTTATGAATCCGTTCCGATTTTACATACCGCATAGGCATCGGGTTAAGATTTGGTGAGAAGTGACATTAAGGTGAGAAATAAGAATTTATCATGTCCATTGATATTGATTAATCAACAACCACGATCATTTGATAATATATATCAAAATCAACCCTGTCCACGGTTACAGGGTTATTCTCGTCACACAAACATTTTCCAAACAGCAAATCCCGTTGTTTTCGAACCAAACCCTAACCTTTTACTTCGAAACCAAAATCCGTACCATTCCACTCCGTCGCAACGAATCGGAAGCCGACGACCGTAATCAACGATTCCGAAGACGACGGCCATGGCTCGAAAGACGGCGACCGAAGACGGCCATTCGCCACCTCCGCCGAAGAGACCGATTCAAAAATCGGGTGAGTTTTGTAACATTGCGATTTGGTTTCTCGATTAAGGTTTGATGTTGTTCAGAATTTTTCGAGTTTAGGGTTTGCTAATTTCAATTCATATGTCGGAAATAACTGCCTATCATAATCTGTAGTATACCTCAGCAAAATACGTAGCATATTATGGGTTTTGGAAGGAGATGAATATGTTGCCCTGTTGGTTGGTTGTGTGTTATGATTCGTAGCAAACAATCTCAATCTGGCTGGTCTAGTTTGAGTAGTAAACAATCATATTATGTAGTAGTTTTTCGGGTGTAGTGATAAAGATATGTAACATCATTTGATAACTGATAACATATTGTATCAAAATGCGCAGTTTTAGTCAAAATACGTAGCAAAGTGGGTTATGAATAAGAGTGTCATGATAATTTTTGTTCTAAAGTATATGTTCAAAATTTGTTCGCAGATCGCAAGAGGAAAAGGAACCCAGCCAAAGAATTACTTGCTGAAGAACAACCAAATAGAAAGCGAAAACAGATTCCTTATCAAACGAGCACCCAGACTCTCAAAGGTGTTCTGTTGTTTCCATTCAATTCATTGTATTATTGTAAAGCAACCTGTTTTAAGACAAATTGTGTTGTACACGTTACAGTGGGGAGATATCCATCCCAAAACAAGGGGAACAATGGAGTCATTGATACAAATACATCCAATCTAAGAAAGAAACCAGGTACATGCTGCAAACATTTGTTAAATAGTTGAATGTTTATCATTATACGTAGCATTGGAAGCATAATCCGTAACTAATGGATCATTATATGTAGCGTGGTAAACATGCTGCAAGCCAGGCTCATTATCCGTAGCAGTAGAAGCATAATCCGTAACTAATGGATTGTTTATCATTATACGAAGCAGTGGAAACATAATCCGTAACTAATGGATCATTATATGTAGCGTTGTAAACATGCTGCAAACCAGGCTCATTATCCGTATAAGTATAAGCAAAATCCGTAACTAATGGATTGTTTATCATTATACGTAGCAATAGAAGCATAATCCGTAAATAATGGATCATTATACGTAGAAATAGAAGCATAATCCGTAAATAATGGATCATTATATGTAGCGTTGTAAACATAATCCGTATTACACTTTACAATTGACGTGACTTCAGTATATTTACTTCTTTATAGCAAAAAAGGCTCCCAAAAGATTCTTCCTACTGAAGTCGAAAGCGACGATGATTTCGTGCCCGAAACTCTGTGTGATAAGGGTCGAGGCAAGGCAAAGAAACTATCTGTAGCAGGTAATCATATGTTCACATTTAAAGACATTTCTAAAACTAGGCAATTTTAAATGGTATCACATAGATTAAATTCGTAGCATCCTATTAGCTAATGTTTTATCTTTCTTTTTCATTCAGATGGACAAAGGACAAGATACAAAGGATTTGAAACGAGGACAACCCCCAATACTCTAACATAATCTGTAAGGACCCTAACTGATCAACAGAAGGTAGTAGTAGGTTTGATGGGTATAGACGGCATGTTAAACTTGTCGATCACCTATGTGCCTACCCAATTTGCCACTTGGCTACTGGAGGCATTCGACTCAAAATCATGCAAGCTGGTGACTCCACGAGGAGATGCCGAGATATTGCCTAAGGATGTGAATTTCACACTAGGGCTACCTATGGGAGGTCGGCCAATAAAAGTTCCTCTAAGGACTAACCATGATGCACTACTTATCAAAACATTCAGACGCCAATATGGTGATCCAATGAACAATAAAATAAAGTGCAAAAGAGTGTCAGAGAAGATACAAAAATCCAAAGAAGCAAACGACCTCTTTAAGCTAAATTTTCTGGTGTTGTTCTATTCGACAATGGTGGATAGCACAAAGTCAGGAAAAGCGAACCAAAGAATTCTCAATGCCATAGAGGGGATAGATGATATTATAGCTCTTAACTGGGGCAAATTTATGATCGAAAGGCTACGTCATACAAAGGACGAGTGGGAGGAAAATAAAGGAAGTCCATACACCGGCCCTATGCCACTCTTGATGGTAATTTTCATGCTAAACTTCGTACATCATACACATAATAATTATGTACTAATGCAGTTCTATATCGCAGGCACTGTACCTGGACAGATATCAAGATAGACTTGTTAAATTTGAGAGAACATTTTCTGCAATAATTGCAATAAATGATGATGTCATTGATAAAAGGATCAAATCGGAGATCAAACAAGGGGGATTCGGGAGGTATGTGACATTGCTAGAGCGTAATGCACCTCCTGGTATTGCCAGAATGTTAGAAGGAGTGTCCGGGATGGTACAAGACGAACAAAATAATCAAAAAGTAGATGAAGAAAAACCGAAACAAAAAGAACAAAACAAACGGGAAGACGGCGGCTTTACAAAAAATTGTTTTGTAAGTTCATTAAGTTTATGAGTTTCATATTATTGTTGTTAAACAAAGATTTATAATACGGAGTGAGGTATCATGGTCTGTAGCATATGTATCAAAAGCCCCTGAAGTTGCAGTTATAATCCGTAGTTTAAGTATTATAATCCGTAGCATGGGTATCATTATCTGTACCATATTAGTGATAATCCGTAGCATGGGTATCATTATCCGTACCATATGAGTGATAATCCGTAGCATAGTCCGTAGTAATTGTTAATACGGTACGCATCATATTAAAATCACATTGTTAACATAGTCCGTAGCATAGGTTCCATTTTCCGTAGCATATATATCATTATACGTAGCATATGAGTCATAATCCGTAGCATATTTTCAGCATATTCCTTAGCATATTGAATATATGCATGTTCTCCTCCCATTTTTTGTTGCTATAACTATTTAATAACGTCACCATATTGTAACCTCACACTTTACTTGAAATTCCAGAAACTAGTGACATCACAAGAAAAGGCCATGCAATTGCTAATTGCAGCAATTAGAAAATATGATGAGACATACCAAGAGGCATTGAAGTCCCCCAATTTCAAAGACCGAATCAAGAAGAATCATGAGAAAATTAGGAGAGAGATGGAGATTTACAAGAATAGTGGAGATTATTCTGCGAAAGGGATTGGTACGGAACATATCAGGATATCCAGCCCCACGACCGTAATATGTCCGTCGAGGCTGGACAGCATGAAGGAAAAACTGACCAAACCGGTTAATATTTGCGTCGAGGATTCCATTCAAATAAAAACAACAAACCCCATTGCAAAACATGCATACAAATCCGTTGGGGTGACACCAGCTGACCCAAGGGTTCAAGAAGATGATCATAGCAACTTTAAACTACCAAAATTGCCTATGCTGGACATAAATGATGAGACCGACCTCCCGCCACAGATTCTGGAAGAGGTTATAAGGGTGTGTGATGAAGTAAGTGATAAATTTCTGAACAGAATGCCCACTCCACATCCTGCACAAGTTCAAAGGACACGTTGAGAGATAGCGCCAGGGCCACAATTGAAATCACCATTCATTTCGAGAGTTGTCAAGATTGCAGTGCCAGCTAAACAAGTATACTGCAACTTGTGTCGTTGGATGTACGATGGCGATGCAAAAGACTGGTACTTTATTAAATTTCTGAACTTCATGTTATACTGCTTCTTAAAATCATAGTTTGTTTATCATTATTCGTAATTAAATTGCTCTCATTAATTTTGATATTATTCATAATTTCAGTGGTATGCTATTCGAAAGAGGAACTGACGCAGCAGATTACAATGACTTTAAAACCATGAACAATGACGAATGGCTGTCTAGTGTCATCATTGACTTGTGGGCACTATTGTTGAACGACAACGAGAAATTAAAATCCCCGGAGAGCATGTTAAGATTTTTTGCCACAACACAAGTAACTGTGAGTGATATCTACTTATTTGTAACTTAATGTATTCAATGAGATGCATATTTTAACCAGCTTGTTATATTTGCAGATGCACACCTCAAAGGAAGACTGGAATTCGAATGAAATTCGAGCTTCTACCTTTAAAAATGTACTAGAAAAGGAGCTCCGTAAGTTTCCAAAAATAGATGTTCACGAGGTGACATTGGTGAGTCTTTGATTTCAACCATTTATATAATTATTATTTATCTGAAATTACCTAAGTTTTGGGTGTTCTTGTAGTTTGTTTTCACAATGTGCCACGACTAGGGGTGTAAACGAGCCGATACACTCGTGAGCTGCTCGCGAACAAACTCGGTCAAAGCTCGGTCAAAGCTCGGCTCGATCTTAAACGAGCCGAGCACGAGCACAACTTTCAGGCTCGTTTATTAAACGAGCCGAATACGAGCAACCCACTGCTCGGCTCGTTTATGTTCATGAGCCGCTCGTTTATATGCTCGATTAAAACTCGTTTAGAGCTCGATTAAAACTCGTTTAAAGCTCGATTATTACTTGACTATTATAAAATTATTAGTCAATATTCAATAATGTCAATATAATTTAAAAAGGTGCATATGTACACTATTGATATGAATATTAATAAAACATGATATATAAATATTGCTTGCATCACAAAACAAACATTTCAAACATGGTTCAGTTTTTTTCTAATCTTCGAGCTCTAAACGAGCTCACAATCGAGCATCTTGTTTATAACTCGAGCTATAAACGAGCAGCTCGTTTGTAGCTCGATTAAGGCTAGCTCTATAAGATGACGAGCCGAGCTCGAGTATGTAAAAGAGTTATCGAGCCGAGCTCGAACACATTCCTTTCAAGCTCGTCGAGCTCGAGCTCGAGTTCGAGCACAATTAACTTCTTATCAAGCCGAGCTCGAGCAGCTCAATACTCGGCTCGGCTCGGCTCGTTTACACCCCTAGCCACGACAGCCATTTCTATTTAGTATGCTATGACATTGGTCCGGGCCACAATAGAGGTGATCGACAATTCAAAGAAGGTGCCAAGTTTCAAACATAAATACGGCAAATACTTCGACAATCTGGTACTCAATTACAATTATAATTCATGGCAACCCAATTATAATATATGTATTTTTTCATGTAATCGCTAAGCTTATGCTTGCAAAACTTTACAGAACACAAACTTCTTGGCTTATTTAAGTGACATCAAACACAAGAAGTGTCATATATTTGACAAAGAAGCACCAAAACGCTTGGCCATGAAGTAGAGAACAAAGAATAATGATACCGATTGTGGGATGTTCACCATGCGTCATATGGAGACCTACTTTGGAAGTGGTCAAAAAACTGGACATGTGGCCTAGCGGAAGAAGGGGATAAGGTGAGTCAAAATTCAGTATGCTAAACTTTATCTAGTGTATAACTGTCGCCTTAACATTTCTACATGGACATTGCAGCAAGATGGTCAACTATGTGCGCTGCGTGACATTTACATGAACCTGATAATAAGGTCATCACTCAACAAACATCGAGATGAAGTGTTGAAACGCGCCAATGAATGGTTGATGAAAAATCCAGACGAATATTATGAGGGGAAGAAGAATAAAAGCATTGTTTGCTGATTTGTAGGACAACCGTCCAACTTGATAACTACACATTACATATTTTGTACCACATATGTTTGGTACGACGTATTTTGACTAGTATGGTATGAACAATATGTTTCCATGTAATGTTGCTTAACATTTTTGATATGATACTCAGATACTGGGCAATGTATTTGCTCATGTGTATGTCACAAGTTACTTTTTTTCCGTAGCTTGTACTATATTCTGTATCACCGAAAGCATAATCCGTAGTAAAGGTTATTGGGCCGTGGGGATTATAATCCGTAGCATTCGTAAGCATAAGCCGTAGAAATCGCAGCATAATCCGTATAACTCGCAACATAATCCGTAGATATTGAAACATAATCCGTACCAATGTGATCATAATCCGTAGCAGTGTAAGAATAAGCCAAAAAATTATAATTAAGAACTGTATAAATTTATTCAGAATCTGTAGCATAGCAATAATGTATTTTCGAATCACGTGTTAAAACAAAATAAGAACAATGGCTAGTTTTTGATAAGAAGAATGATTGTTAATGCAAGAGTCATACACTCAGATGCTGTAAGTGTTATCAAGTACAGTAAAAGTAACATCTTCATGCTCGGAAGTAGCACCACGCATTCGGGAGTCATTCTCTACTCTCTTTGGACAAGTCTGCTTATCATGAAGCCCTAACTCATTGCAATAACCAAATGATCTAAGAGGTTTTTTTATTTCTCAATGGCAATTTCACGGGGGCCTCTAATTCTCTTACTGCATCCTTTGTTTCTTGACAATCCAGGGTTATGGACCACCACAGTTGCTGGTTGTGGCATTTGCAAAACAGCCCGGAAATAATCATCTTTAGATGCACTGCAGTGGGCACCACCTGAAGGAGCATGCTCCTTAACATACGCATATATGTGATCATGGAATTTCCTAATGGAATCAACATCATTCTTGAAGCTACAGATGGCAGCATTGACATGGAACCATATTTCAGACGCTAGCGTTATTTGTTCTCTTGTTTGATTCGGATTTTCATGATCAACAAGAAACATACCAGGATTATGCTTCTTGGATGCATCTATATGCAATCTGCCCATCACCATATAATCAGGAATCTTCTCATAACGTAAAAAAACATGACTTTGAAGATGTGGCGACATATATATCCACAAGATTCAAACTTCATGCAACTGCATTTTAATCTCCCTTCAATATCAGTGAATGTAACCTGTAAATTAAGCTAACAATTTAGAATATATAAAGTAAGCTGCAAACTATAAAAATATACATACAACTACTGGGACAAATACCTTGAACAACTTACTATTCCTTGCAGCATCATTTATGATGTACATTCTACCAGTTTCATCTACATTAATGGACTGAATCGCACATCCATAGGCTGAATCAGACATTTCAGACTGGATTTTCTTAAAAACAGGATACGAAAAGGTTTCCGAAGCATGCTTGTCTAATTTCTGAGTAGAATTCAAAGTAGGTACAAAACTTCTTGATTCGAGATATAGTTGTACTCTATTTTGCCTTTGTAAATCCATAGCACTATTGAAACCAAAGAAAAATTCCACAAGAGTCAATGATCTATGAATGTACCTTCCAAAAAATGAATTCTCGCTTTCCGAATGAGAGGTTGTCCTCAAGAGGGCACCCATATGTACATCTCTAAAATAAACAGGGATCCATTGGGACCTTAGGTCATACATAGCAGCGAGCCATATATTGGCATGAAGATCATATTTGGTAATCAAATCCTGCCATGCTTCCTCAAATTCTTTACAGTCATTATATTCACCCCATATAACAGCTTTTATACTGTTTAAAAAACCAGACTTTTTGTATTTAGATATGCCCACCTATTTGCACAAAAGAGAACAACATCACAATAAGTACCACCTTTATTTGATTAAAACAAAAGAATACGAAATATAAGGTATATTACGAATTGTGCAAGTATATTTAAGAATTACGTAAACAAAACAACCAAACAAACTACGAATTATAACTGTGTTACTACGGACAATGTGTACATAATAACAAATATTAGTCAATTTCAAAAATATGGCTGCTAATTATCATTTGTTAACTAAAAATTATGTATGCACAGTACATTCGCTTGCAGTTTTTCTATAATATGCCACATGCAAAAGCGATGTCGACTAGAAGGGAATATAGTGGCAATAGCAGCCTTCATGGAAGCGTCTTGGTCAGTTACGATAACACTAGGTTCACGTTCGGACAACTTCTTGAAGCATGTTAGGAGCCATGTATATGACTCAACATCCTCCTTTGAAATCAGGCCATCAGCAAGAGTCACACTTCTCAGTTGGTTGTCTACACCGGTGAAAGGGACAAAAACCAAATTGTACCTACAAAATATGAATGACATGTATTATTGACATCACATATTAAGGTACTAATAAATAGTGAATTTACAAAACTTACTTATTCATTCGATACGTTGCATCAAATGAGACAACATCACCGAATATCGTGTTGTCTCTCCTTGAAATCACATCAGCCCAAAACAATCTGGTTAGGATTCCTTCCTCATCTAAAAAGTACACAAATGAATACCCTGGGCAAGTCTTTATCTTGTCAGACAAATTGTCAACAACTATCTGAGCATCATTAAGTCCAATATAAAGTTTCAAATCCCTCTTAAAATTCTTGTAATCAGTCACCGTGGCTCCTATATTCATAAACCCACCACATAACTCTTTCCTAATATGATGGGCTTTGGTAGCACCTATACGGACTTTACCGCACTCCATTACGAGCTGCTTGTCAATAAGGGACATCTCTCTGTGTGAAGTCAAAAACTGCATACCAATGTCGGATTCTAAATAATGATTGTGTGATTCTTCAAAGAAATAGACACGATATCTACCACCTTCGGCTATGTTAACCTGTAGTCTTGCTTGACACCCACATCGAGTGTCCCTCCTCGACCTGCAATTGTGATCGACAGTATAAATAGTGTCCACCATTTTACTCTTTCGTTTGAACCCCTCCTTTTGACACACCAAATACTTGATGGTGATGATCCCAGCTGAACTATTACTGGTAGCCAGACGCACGACAAATCCAGCTATTCGAGCATATTCTTTATAAAACAATACAGCTTTATCGAGATTTGGAAATGTCATCCCAACATGTGGCTTAAGCTCATCAGGACACTTGGGGATCCAACAATTTCTCCCATTGACAGAAACAAACGAGAAACTATCATCCTCAAGGGCACGAGTTTGTTCATTGTTATCACCTGTAGAAAAACAATACTATGTTAAAGATGTTACGGATTATGACTTGATTACTACGTATTATACTAAGCGATTCAATCGCAATTATAAACACCATGGAAAACAACATCAAATGGGGGCGCTAACTCAGTAATTAAACACAGTACGTAAACATACTAAGTCATGAACAGAATTTACAGAAACGAATACGATCATATCTTAATCAAAATTGACAATCTGCAGACTGAAAATTACGTATGAATGAATCAGAAATTATCGAACATTACGTATGGCTAGATCAACAAAACAGGGAACAAAAGGAAATTTATTCGTACGGCTATGGATCATTGGATGTACCTACCTGCATTGACGTTGTCGGCCATATTCGAACTGCGTCAACGTCGGATGTGATCAACAACAAAAATCGATCGACGGAGAGGGAATAAGGAACGCAATCAGTTTGGTACGACCTGGACTGCCTAGGGTTTGCGTCGAAGACAGTACGAGGATTGAAAAATGCACGAATTTGGTTGTGAACAAACAGGCACAAATCAGTCGAATCTGCACGATTGCTGCTTAATTGTTATTCCAAATATACCCTTAAACCATATTTATCTTATAATTAAATTCCAAATATTCTGTTTATTCATCATCGTCTGATCTTTAAAATCAATGGACTAGATAAATTCCTATTTCTCACCAAAATACATACTTCTCACCTGATCTTTTTCCCATAGGCATCAACTAGCTAGGTAGATGACCATTTTCTTAAAAATAACTACTACTTTTTTTTAATATATTTTTTTTAACATTTCTTTTATTTTTTAATTTTTTTGTAAGGATACATTAACTATTTAATTTCTTATTAATATTAATGTACAACTTGTCAGTCTCACAGAAAAAGAAACAACTTGTGGTGCATCTTGAAGAATTAGAGCATATGCACCCGAGCACCTTCTGAATCGAGGGAGGAGGAGGTGCTGGAGCACCTTCTAGATAATCAGCACCTCCTAAAATTACAATTTATGCACCAGTCATGCAATTTAGCACCTCCTCTCACTATTCACTGAATAAAAATATTACTTTATAATTTTAGTTTATAATATAGAAATTAATCAAAATTTCCGATAAATTTTTTGTAAAGTGAGCATGCGACACATGTGTGTATAAGTTGGGAAAAATATAAAAAAAGTAAAAATCCAAATCTTATCGTTTGAATTGATGTTAAGATTTTCGATAAGATTTTGGTACAATCGGTGACTGACACGTGTATATATTAAAATAATTAAAAGTAACATAAATATTCGATCATTATCGTCTCAATTACCAGTTTAGATTTCCGATAAGTTTTTTATCCAATAGCTTTGGCACACGTGTATTTGATAAGATTTTCTTAAAATTCCAAAAATTCTATAAATACTGGACATACATATATTTCTATTCTCACATCATCTATCACCATATACGGTTTTATCTTCTTCTCATTTTATCTCCAAAGATATGGACCCTTTTGATTTCGATGGCAATAGAAGATGGTACCAACAACAAAGAAGAGAAGGCAATGAAATTACTGATTCATTCATCATGGATGCGATTACGTTGGCTACAACTAATGATGAATCCAATCCTCCCACTCGTCGTCAACCAAATATACAAAGACAAAGAGAATCCAGGGGACAAAATTTGTTGCACGACTACTTTGTTGGACGCCCAATTTTTTGAGAATAAGACTTTCGTCGAAGGTATCGTATGAGTAGTAACTTGTTTAACCGTATTAAAAGCGCACTTTGCAATTATGATACATTCTGCCATCAACGTCGTGATGCCACTGGATTGCTTGGTCTACTTCCGGAACAAAAGATGACTGGTGCTATACGAATGTTAGCATACAGAGCGTGTGCAGATCAATGCGCCGAACTTACAAGGATGAGCGAGTCGACAACCCTGAAATGCATGAAGAAGTGGTGTGAACAAGTAATCGAGCTTTTCAAAGTCCAATACCTTCGATCTCCAAATGATGCAGACATATCTCGACTTCTTCGTAAAGCCGAGCAACGAGGATTTCCAGGTATGGTTGGCAGTATAGACTGTATGCATTGTGAATGGAAAAATTGTCCAACTGCTTGGCAAGGTTCATATACAGGTCGTAAAGGTCGCCCCACTATCATCCTAGAGGCAGTGGCCTCGTATGACACTTGGATATGGCACAGCTTTATTGGTGTTCCAGGAGCACAAAATGATCTTAATGTCTTATATAAATCAGACATATTCGATCCTTCCTTGCTGGAATCTCACCACGAGTCACATATAAAGTGAACGGGAGCACATACGACCACAGTTATTATTTAGCTGACGACATTTATCCAAGGTACTCATCTTTTGTCAAAACAATTCCTAATCCACAAACTGATGCAGAGAAGTTGTTTGCAAAGAAGCAAGAATCTTATCGAAAAGATGTTGAAAGATGTTTCGGAATTCTACAATCTCGTTGGGCAATACTTCGTCATGCAGGTATGACCCATCGACTAAGTGTTTAAAAAAAAAATCATGTTAGCATGTATTATCATGCATAACATGATTATTGAAGAAGAATTTGTGGAGGAAGAGTTCGTCGAGCATGAAGAAGAAGATTTGCATAATCCATCTATTGCCTTGGCAATATATGATGGGCCGGTCGGTCCAAACGGCATTCGGATTCAGCATGATCCAGTTGAAAGAGCAGAAAGATCAGAAGCATTTCATAATCGACTCAATACCCTTCAATCTGCATATCTACATACACAACTACAAAGTGATTTGGTAAAACATAATTGGGTCATGGAAACCGATGAAGAATTTTGAATGGTACTTTCAATTTCCTATGTACTTTGAGTTTCGGTATGTTTTTCAAAATTTGTGTGCCTTTCAGTTTCAGCTGTACGCTTTAAATATGTATGTTTGAGTTGTGTGCCTTTCAGTCTGAATGTTAAATTGAAAGTTTGAGTTGTGTTTGATTGAATTTAATTCTACTTCGCATAATCAAATACTTAAACAATCAATTTGTAATAAAAACTGAAATTAAAAATTAGACAATCAAATAAATATAAAGTTACATAATCAAATTCATATTAAATTTAAAACGACATAGTGAAATTGAAATCGTAATATGAAATTATTCTAACTCGTCAAAGTTAATATTGCGATTAGGACGATAACAATTGTCGAATTCTCTCGAAGTACGAGGTATGTCATTATCGTCATCATATTGTTGCATGATCTGAGCTTTTCGTTTGGTGAAATACTTTTTTGAGAGAGGAGTCATATGTTCGGTGCTAGTTTCCATGATTTTTTTCTCGCCGGCCATCCTCTTCAAACGCACTGCATCTTTTTGAATTACTACTTCTTCGTCTCCTTTTTTCATTTGCCATGCTATATAATTTGCTTGATTCTTCGCCATGGCTTCCAAAGCATCATCTCGGCGTTTACTTGCCACTTTTACGCCTTTTGTTTTTGCTTCCTTGGCCGCTTTTACTCCGGGCGGTCTAACCGGACTAGATGAATTTATATGATCAATTTCGGGCGTAGAGAAATTAAGATCTTCAATGCTTACATTTTGGTCCGCTTCATTGGTTGAAGGAGTAAATGTTTCGGACGGTTCATTATTTGCATATGTTTGTGGAGTACTACTTTCGGTATGAGGAAATGTTTGATGATCCTTCACTGCATCCCAGCATGGAAAATGTTTGAATTCCTTCTTCTTCTTTGAAATATACATAACTTGTGCTTTTCTTATCTGTCAATAAAAAATTTGATAAAACTCATAAAATGCAATTGTCAATATGAAATTCAATAAATATACCTCATCTTGCAAATTGCATCCGGATTCCTTATTTCTTTCTGCGTAGGAAAGACACGAACCCCAGCAGGCCAAGTTCGCCTTCAATTTGCAAAAACGAGAAGCAAGTGAAACTTGAGACCTTAATTCCGCCATAGGTTGGTTGACATTCGACTCCCAATTGTTGTAAAAGTCGATATGGATTTTTTTACTATAGATTCTCAATCTTTTGGTTCTTCCCGGTAATGGGATCAACAGATTGCCGACAATATGAGACACACAATTGTACATCTTCGGCCATAGACCAAGAATGAGACATTTTAGGAAAATAAAACTATGAAACTTATGAAAATTGGGAAGTAGAGAGATGAATGGGAGAAATGTAAATATATTTGTGTGAGATATGAGTTACAAGAAGTCTGTATTTATAGATAAATGTTATGAAATTGAAAACAAATGTTACCGTTTTTTAAACAAATATTACCGTTTGATATAAAAAAACAAAACAAAATTCTTACCGTTTGCTACAAAAATTTTAAACAAATGTTACCGTTTAAACAAATATTACCGTTGGAACAATTTTTCTTTTTTTTAAAAATCAAAATCCAGGCCCAACTGCATTTTTGGCCCAATAAGCAAAACACAGCAGCTGCTTCAGCAATTTCCCCAGCAGCTCATCCAACTTCTCCCCGCTGCACAAAAATCCACCCAAAATCTGAGCTGGCAAGCTGCAGCACTTGCTGAAATTGACCCCCGGTGCAGATGCTCTTAGTGGGTGGTGGTAGAAGGTCAAGAAACAGAAAGAGATGGAGGAAACTTTGCAAAAGCGTTATGGGAAGCTCTTGATCGAGCAAGAAGAATTAAATCTCTAGTTAGGGTATACAGAGTGTAAGAAAAAATTGCCTGCACAAGAAATGGTTAGAAGATACACTTTATGCAATTGCTACAAGATACTCGTTGTCATTTTAAAAAGATACACTTTATGCAATGGCAACAAGATACTCGTCCCCCATTAGTGTCAAACAGTACGTATCATTTTCGTTCAAAGAGGGTTCAGCTCTAACACTTGCAAGAAAGACTTTGCACCCCGTTCACACTTGAATCTCCATCCTGTCCCCATCTAGTAAAATGTGCTTTTGTGTGGTAATCAAGGAAGCCAAATTAGAGCCAACACAGTTTGTAGTTGAGTGGGTGGATATGCACTTGAAATTACTGCCAAGATTATTTCAGTTCGGTGTTTATTGGCCATTGCTGCTGCTCGTGGCTAGTCCTTGCATCAGCTTGATGTCAATAATGCCTTTTTACATTGCAATCTTGATGAGGAGATATATATGTCAATGCCGCCTGGGCTCCGGCGACAAGGGGAGGATCAAATTTTTATATGGGCTAAAGCAGGCATCTAGGTAATGGTTTGTGAAATTTTCCGAAGCCATTCACTCAGCCGGGTTTGTGCAATCCAAGGCAGATTATGCTCTTTTTGCAAAAAGGCAAGGAAAATCCTTTACTGCTCTTTTGATATATGTTGATGATATTTTGATTACCGACAATGATTCTGACAGCATATCGGACATCAAGAAATTCTTGCATAATAATTTTTGCCTGAAAGATCTTGGCGATTTGAGATATTTCTTGGACATTGAGGTATCTAAATCTAAACAAGGAATTTATATATCTCAATGAAAGTATGCTTTGGATATTATCAAAGATGCATGTTTACCAAGCGCTGCCCCTATTGGGACCCCTATAGAACATGGTATAAAATTATGTGATATTAGTGAACTACTCCGCGACCCAGGAAAATATAGGAGGCTTGTTGGCAGGTTGATTTATCTCACAGTGTCCAGACCTGATATCACTTATGCAGTTCATGTTTTAAGTAGATTTATGCATCAACCTCGGAAAGAACATTGAGATGCAAATTTGCGTGTTGTGTGCTATTTAAAAGGATTGCCTGGTCAAGGACTTATCTTTTAATTAAGAAAAGATTTTTGACTAAGGGGCCGTTTGCGATTCAGATTGGGATGGATGTCCTCTCACAAGAAGGTCAACCACAGACTATTGTGTGTTCTCAGGTGATTCTTTGATATCATGTAGATCAAAACAACAGAAGATAGTTTCTTAATTTTCAGCAGAAGCCGAATACAAACCATTGACAGGAGCTTGTTGTGAATTGACATGGTTACGCAACTTACTCCAATATTTGGGGGTTTCTAATCAAGAATCTGCTTTATTATATTGTGTCAACAAAGCTGCGTTACACATTACTTCCAATCTCGTTTTTCATGAACGCACTAGACATATTTAAATGGATTGTCATTACATCAAGGATAAGATTCAAGAAGGCCATAAGCAGTGGGGATAAGATTCAGGGCGATAAGTAGTGGGCTGACATCCCACAAGTGTAACATGCCACAATTTCTTGAGTCTCTATAACTCTAATGAATCAAAAAAAATATTCAAGAAGGTGTTGTTGAAACTAAATTTGTGAAATCAGAAAATCAGCTTGCAGATGTACTGACCAAAGCTTTGGGAAAGAAAGTTTTCATGCCAATGATTTGCAGGGAGTTCGTAATATGAACTCTCCAACTTGAGGGGAGTGTTAGAAAGTCAGAATATATGCATTCACTGTAATATATATGAATGATAACAATTCGAATCTTTGTCAATATGTGATATGATGGCAGCAAATCAATTGTAGGGACTAGATTGACAAGGTCATTTATGTAGTTGTGTATATAGTATGCATTACTGTGTAATGAAGAACATCAATATACAAGAAAACAACTCATCTCCTTTTCACTCTTCACAGTACATGTGGTGGTCTTCGTCATCTTCACTTTTGTTATACATGTAATTTTTTTCATCCTCAATTTCTTCTTCAGTGTACTTATTTATGTCTTTAATATTCCGGTCAAAGTCCTCCCACAGGGATATCTCGGGCTGAATAAACTGTGCTACGTGCATACAAAAAATAAAAATAAAAAAATATATATAATCGTCAGCTACCACTATGTTCATTTTTGCAGATATACAAACACACTACCTCTTTTTTCAGAGTATCAAAGGATATGACATTGTGGCGGTAAGACTTTAATAAATGTTTGAATACACGACAAATCTAAAAGAAAACTATAAAAAAAACTAAAAAAAACTAAAAAAACAAAATAGATTTTTTATGTAAAAAATCTAAATAGGACTTTCTAACTTGTGGTGAGATCACTCTTTGAACTTAAAGTGCTTCACCTCTAAACTCACACCCCTATTTATACTAGTTTACATAGTAAATGAATGTATAGGATCATTTTGATCCAATGACAAAAAATAGTATATCTAGAAAACTCTACATCTATGTCTCTTCTTCTTCCTCCACACTTATCATAGTTCTGTAGATATTTCATCTCTTTTGGATTGTGCCCTTCCTCCTTGTACCATCTTGTTTGAACTTCTATTTGGTTAGTTGTTTCCTTCCTTCTTCTCGGGTTTTCCACTGCCACCCACCACTCAGGTTTTCTCAAATTCAATTCTTTCCGTCAAACCTCATTTGTTTCCCATCAGAAACAATTTGATTTGATAAATTAGTAGTGATTCATCGTTTGATGTATGCAGAAGATGAGTTAGATTCTCATGTTTATATTGGCAGGAGTCTCCTTCAGAACATAAAAGATAGAAACACCCAACTAAATCAGTTCTTTTCTCCTCTTTATTTGAATTTAAAGTGACCGGGTGAGATACACAGACGGGTAAAAGCAGAATTTCTGAAGAAAATCAGAACAATATGATTGTATTTGATGTTTTTGTTCTTCTTTTTGGTGGTTAATGTTGTACAGGTTGCCCTTTAAACCATCATCACCAGCCAATGCAAAAGCCCAAGTTACCCGGCTACTGCAGTGCTGTCACACGCTCAATGAGATTATTTTTACAAAAAAATGATCATGTACAAAAAAAATCAAGGTTTGTATAATATATATAGAAACTAATTAATGTAACCGAGCCCTATGTACTTTCGAGTCTCCAATATATTTCAGTCAAGACACCTTTAACAGCCATGAATGACAGGATAAAACCAACGCACAAGCAGTTTCAGAAACTTCAGTCAATGATCAAATGTCTAGTTGCAAAATAAAGGTCCATTGCTCATCTTAATTCCCACAAAGAATTCAAACATTGCCTGCTTGTACTTTTTTTTTCTTCCCTATCAGGCAGGTTTGGGCCTCGTCACAAAAGCCCAAAAAGCCTTTAAAAGTGCAGGAAGAAATTTCTGAAAACAAAGCTGAAAAGGGCAGCGAGGAAGATAATATTTCTTAGGAAGAGGACTTCATCAGTCGATTCCTCTTATGTCATTTTGTTCATGTACTTTTTTTTTGTGATACAGAAGACACCTTATGATATCACTAGATCAGGCGTTTCAGCTTTGACAGACAATAAAGCTGTGTGTACTTTGCCTAGCCAGCTGTCAAGGCGATCACGTAATGACTTGATCTGTGGGATCCCAAGAACTCTAGGTTGCTCCCATGAGATGTACACCGTTCCTTCAACTTGATCAATAATGCCCTCAATTAGGTGAACCTATACAATACTAGCAGTAGCATGAAAAAATTGGTAAAAGACTACAACAATTGAATAATGTCATGTAGAAGCGGCAAATGTAGCTTGATGTAGCAGATTCTAGAAAAGTACAAATTTTATAAATTTTCAGATTCATATCAGTGCAGCCACTGATAGCTTACTCACCGAAAGGCACTTCATTAGGAGGTATTCAACGCCTTCCACGGAAAGTTTAGTACGCTTTGCAATGACAGCCAGAGGAATGGCTCTCTTTTCCCGAAGGTTAACTGTGATAAAGTAAATTAAATTATCATTCATTGCTACTAAATTTAAACTACATTCAAACTTACAATTGCATTGTTAATGGAATATGTATCAGTGCTGTGTACCAAAATATAATTTCCATTAAGCACAAAATATTGATCTTCTCAAGAAGCTTCTTCTAATTATGCACTGATGCAGGTTGAAAACATTCACACGGACTAATACAGTATTCTCGTAAAATCATCAAAGAGTTGCATCCCAAAAATTCAATTATTTCTTAGAAGCTAATCATAGGTGTACAAAAGCCAGCCATTTATTGAACTTGAACTACATGCTAGCAATTATTGTCATAAGTATCTCAAAGAGGTATAATTGGTCACGCTGGCCGATGTTACCTCGATAGATGGCAAAAGCAAATCTCCGTACCGAGGATCTCTTCCAATCTTTTGCACAACCTCTTGATCAGTCTCCATTCCAATGGCCTTCTTCACAAAGGATGTAGAAGAGAGAGTTGACAACTTTGATGGTTATAAACAATTTTGGTTAGCAGTCATATTTGTAAAACTGAAATGACGAGATAGACGAGGCACGTTGAAGTGGTTAGGGCCTTAGGGGGTTCATAACTAACTACATGATACTTTTTATTGGACCGCAATAGGGTTTCTCATCTGGAAGTTGGATGGATGTGACATGTGAGGTCAATTCGGTTGCAGAGTTTTTTTTTCCATTTAATTTAAATGCTTCAAGATTTCTAGAAGGAAAGAACAAGTAATCGGATGCAGCTTTAAATATTCATATCCAGCACCTAGGAATATTATTTGCCATGTCTACAAAAAAAAGGCAATTACTCATTACGGAAAGAGTGGGCCGTGGGGTGAAGACAGAAATGCATACGTTAAATTAGCTTGTCGATGACACATGTGGGGGAATTAGGGGTCTTGGGTTACCACTTACCATTAACTGACACCTCAGGCTTCGCAATTCTAACATCCTTACACCTAGCAAAAGCATAAGAAACGGCACAGTTGATAGAGGGAATAATGGTCAGGGGAAACAACACTAAACATCAATATACTCAGTGGATCAAGAAAAGAAAGAATACCTTAAATATAAGGATGGGCACGGGCAGAGGTTGCGTGAAGTCTCTCATTAGCAACCAAGAACTATCTTCTTTATCCAAGTGCTGTTTTACAAGTCCTCGAGCTGCAGATCAATGCATTTTAGTAACTGAATTAATTAACTGGGTTTAAACTTAAATCCAAATTTCTAAACAACCTTCAGCGTGATTTTCGCAAAACATACAGGGATCTAAGAATAACCAACAGCGTGGCTATTAAGTTCTCAATGGAGGATTATCTATAAATTAAGTAAGTGCATAAAACCTCGCTCGATTTATAAAAAGAATATCCAAGTAGGTTTGTTTCAGAACATTTTACCTAAACAAAACTGACTGGTAATTTCACACGAAAAAAAAAGAATATCAACAAGAAGCAACAATGCAACAAAGAGTATATATGGAGGGCACAATTTAATTAATCATTACTGTTTCAATCTAATTTCCAGACTTTTCTGTAGATGCGGAAAGCGAAATAAAACAAACCATCCTTTAATCCTTGGGCTCAATTTCATCCCGGGATTCTGTCAATTGAACTTTTTTAATTCACTTCACTATGAAAAAAAACCCAATGTTAACAGTTTCTACAATCGAATCATTAAGCCAAGTTGTACATGAAGGTGTGAATGCGCGCATATACTGTAATGTGTAATTCAAAGTGCTCCACACATTAGGCCAATGACCTTAAGTTTGTTGTGAGAAAATAATCTATAGGTAAAATGTAAAATAAATAAAAAAGTTTGTGGTAACTTTTAAAAGAAGACAAACCCCAAATACATTTTGGCAAAAAGAAACAAATTCTTTTACTCCTAAAGTCCAATGTAGCATAAACCATAAACTACATAGAAGTGTCGTATCATCGGCAATTCATATCTAAAGAAAGACGATGGAGAACCTGCACGCATTCACCAATTTTGGAGATTGAGTGCGGAATGTTCACTGAGCTGAGCTGTGGATTATTGCAAAAGAACTTGTACAATGCTTCTGCAGTAAACTTCTTGCACTGTCTGAAATTGACACTTTCTAACTTGGGACAGTTTGAAGAAAGTACATCAAGAGTCTTGTCCGTCAACTGACTGTTGTAACTGAGGTTGATCTTTCTTAGGTTCGGAAGCTTTGACGTAACCTTGTGAATTCCTTCATCGTCCCATTGATATAAACAACATGATAAATCCAACTCAGTAAGGGAAGGAAGTATGTTTACAAATTCCATAATTGTCTCCTGCTTTGGCGCATCAAAGAAATTCAGCTCTAAGGATTTGATGCCTTTGATAACCCTGGAAGTTGACATTTTTTCAATAGTTTGATGCATAGGATAGAAACGGGGATAAATAAGCACGAGATGCAACTTTTCCAGATTCAAATCGGAGTTGCATATTGCCAGTAAGATGCTATCTAAATTAGAGAAGAATTTGATACAGATCTCCTTGGCGCTTGAAAACCTTTTGAATAGCCTCTGGGAGTCTGTGTAGGTTAAAGATGAGTTTCCTAGGGTTAGTTTGTGGACGAGGGAGCTGGAAAGGGAGTAGAATAATTTGCAAACGAGCGACGTCGATTTCAACTCGAGGTGGCTGAATATTAGACACAAAACATTATCAGGTAAGTACTTGATGGTGGTCTCTGACTCTGTCGTGATGTCCTTCATATCGATGTTGACGAGTTTCTTTTTTAGGAATCGAGCGTATGTGTGTACTCGCTTGATTTATAAAGGCTATATCTGATATTTTTTGCACGTTTGGAATTTTGATGATCATATATATAGGAACTCAAAAATCAACGGAAAGGGAATAACAGCGTCGAGAGGATCAAAGGGAATAACAACGAATGGATCACTGACGAAACTGATATATGTGAGGAGGCAGTGAGGCATTTCCAAAGCATTTTCAAGTCGTCTAATCCCAGTGGCTCATCAGAGTGGCAGAGTAGTTTAGCAGTGATTGAGAAATCAGTCAGTTCAAGTAGTGTGGAGCTCCTCAGCAACAATTTTTCTAGAACGGATATTCAGAATGCTCTGTTCCAGATCGGGTCCACAAAGGCCTCAGGCCCAGACGGCTTTTCAGCGCTTTTTTTCCAAGAGAATTGGGATCTGGTGAAGGAGGATGTGATTCAATATTCGTTGAGATTCTTGAATGAGGGGGCGGAGCTGAACAAGGAAACGAATGAGACGCTGATAACTCTTATTCCTAAAACAAGGTCTCCATCTACATTCGACGAATTTAGGCCGATCAGTCTGTGTAATGTTGTTATGAAAGTGGTAACGAAGGCGCTTGCTAATAAGTTAAAAACTGTTCTCCACGAATGTATCTCCCCTAGTCAGAGTGCGTTTGTCCCGGGAAGGCTGATAACCGACAATGTCCTTATTGCCCATGAGATGATGAGCTACATAAATAGCAGAACGAATAAAAAAGAAGGCTTCTGTTGTATAAAGATCGACATGAGTAAGGCATATGACAGAATGGAGTGGAATTTTTTGGAGGAAGTTCAAAGAAGAATGGAGTTTCCCGAAGAGTGGATTAGAAAAGTAATGGCCTGTGTCAGTTCGGTTAGTTATCGTATCAGGGTTAATGGGATCATATCTGACAGTTTCGTGCCGGAAAGAGGCATTAGACAGGGAGACCCCCTATCTCCGTACCTATTCGTGATGGGGATGGAATGGGTGATCAGGAGGTTGAATAGAGCCCAGCAGATTGGGGAGCTTAAAGGCATTAAGGTCAGCAGGTCTGCCCCTCCAGTGTCACACCTTATGTTCGTTGATGACTGTATTTTGTTCGTTGAAGCTGAAGTGGATAATATTATGAGGCTGAAGAGTATCTTACGTGAGTTTGAAGACGTTTCGGGCCAGAGAATTAACTATAGCAAGTCAGAATTCTGTGTGGGTAGCAATGTCGGCTCTGATTTAGCTAGGTGTATTGGCAGCATTCTGGGCATGAAGAGGGCCAATAGAATTGAGAAATATCTGGGCATGCCAGTTTGTATTAATGGCAGGAATTCCACCTTGTGGAATTATTTAGAAGACAGGATGTGGAAAAGGATCAACGGGTGGAAAGAGAAATTGCTGTCAGTGGCGGGGAAGGAAACGCTGATAAAAGCGGTCGTCCAAGCGTTACCGGTCTATGCTTTATCTTGTTTCAAAATGCCCAAGAGGATCGTTGACAGATGGAATAGTATAGTTTCTTCCTTCTGGTGGAATAATGCTGATAAAGGCAAGTATATTGCCTGGTTAAACAGGAATAAGCTGCAAAGGGCTAAAGAAGAAGGTGGGTTGGGGCTTAAAAACTTTCAGTTTCTCAACTTGGCTTTGATTGTCAAGCAGGCTTGGAGAATTTTTTCATGTCCTGAGCTGCTGATTAGTAAAATCTTCAAGGCTAGGTATGCAAGTTCAGCTGATCTTCTGAACGCTCAGATCGGCTATAGACCTTCATGGGCTTGGAGAAGCATCTATTGGGGCCTGTGCACGCTTAAGAGGTGGCTGACCGATAGGGGTGACATATTAGAATCTTGCAATTTCTTGAGAAGTGATGGTGAGTTTTCAACTAGAGCAGCCTATGGGATTCTCCTTAGAGAGGAGAATAGGAGGGAGGCTGATGTGATTGGTGAGTCCTCAGACAAGTCAAAAATTAAGCTGTTTTGGAAGAGATTCTGGAGGGTAAAGGCTCAGAACAAAGCAAAGATCTTTATGTGGAAATTATTCCATAATGCAGTGCCGGTTTTGAAAAATCTGCTAAAGAAGGGCTGCAGGGTTGAGCCGATGTGTGTGGTCTGTGGTCTCAATGGGGAGGATGGAGTTCATGCCTTCTTGAATTGTTGGTGGGCCAAGGAGTTTTGGAAACGGCTGCTGCCTACTGCGGATTTCACTAATATCAATTTTTCTTCTCTTGGAGATTGGCTTTGGTACTGTTTCCAGTTTTTGCAGAGGGAGGAGTTGAGTTTGCTCTTTTGTGGATCCAGATGGATCTGGTGGAATAGAAATCGGCTTTATCATAAGGAGGATGGAGTTGATTTAAGGGCGGCAGTGTCTAAAGTAAGATGTATGGTGGCTGAGCTCAGTCAAGCAGGTTATAGATTTGTGGTCTCCAAACCAGAGTCCGCTGATTAGTGGTGCCCCCCAGAGCCAGGGTGTTTTAAGATTTCTTGTGATGGAGCGTGGAATCCTGGTACAAGGGAAGCAGGGATCGGGGTTGAATGTAGAGACTCGGAAGGGAGTGTGGAGTTTGTGGAAGCGGCTTCGCTTAATAACCATAGGTGCATCCTGGATGTTGAAGGAATGGCTATGAAAAGGGGGATGGAATTAGCTGCGGAAAAGAAATTATCCAAGGTTACGTTCGTTTCAGACAATGCAGAAGTCATTCATCTGTTACTATCCAGCTCTTGTTCGGATAAGGGAGGAGCTTGGCTGCAAGGCTGTGTTGAGTTGTTGGAGGCCAACGCCCTTTGGAGGGTGGAACATGCGTTTAGAGGAGCTAACCAAGTAGCTGATTTGTTGGCCCGAAAAGCTAGAGATAGTAGCTGGATTTGGAACAATTCTTGTGCTATTCCTCTCATCCTTTCTGTTGTTGTGCAGTCGAGGGGACGATTGAGTTAGCTTTTTATTCTGTTGTTTTAGTTTTGTCGTGTTGTTCAGGTTGCGTTATCAAAAAAAAATCAACGGAAAGGAATTCGAAGGGCCGGACAATCATTACTCGAGTCATTGGGTAAAGGAAAAGATAGGGGAAATTAATATGGGGGCGGCTGACTGTTTTGGAAAAGCTAGAGAGACAGGGAGTCAAAAAAACAAGGCTGTGAGAAGACAAGGGGGCGAGGAGACGCAATCGTGGGCTGAGCCCAATGGGAAGTTATGGAGTGAGAGAGGGTTAGTGAGACTAGTAATTGGGTCGTAGGAGAAAAAATGATTTCGAGCCTAGTGGAGTTGAAATGCCAGGCGAAAGCGCATAAAGGCAAAGATAAGGAAAGGAGTGCCACGGCAGATCTGGAGGTATGGTTGTCTGTGAAGTCTTTTACTCAAGGAATCATATTGATTGATTGTGTTGTTGATATGCGAGACAGTATGCGGATTACGGTGTTCTATGGGTAATCCTGAGACTAGGGATGGAGGCAGGATTAAAAAATATATTGGGCAAAATTTATTTTTTTTGATAATTAGCTTAAAAGTACTTGGGCACTCTATGAAATTTCTGCAAAAAATTCTAAAAATACACTTGAAATTTTAAAAAACAAAAAAATTGAGCAAAAATATATTGGGCATAAGCCCAACATGCCTCCAACGTGGATCCGTCCCTGCCTGAGACACATCGAAGAGAAGTCTTGGAATCTTTTGAAGAAGCTTGGGGTCAACAATACGCTGCCATGGTTGGTGCTTGGTGACTATAACTAGACATTATTTAGTTGGGAAGTTGAGGGAAGGAGAGTCCGGAAGGTATGTGTTGGAGATTGTTGGAATTCATAGGTTTTGATGATAACAAACACTTAACTAATATTCTGTCTAAGTGTGCAGAAATCCATCTGATAGATCGAAGATCGAATTGCCATAGGAAGATTGAATTAACAATATTCTACATCTTAGATTTGGCAAGTTCTAATTAATGGAGAAGCTGATTAAAGAAAGATTCAGGATGGAATCTCGTCTAATCGAATACAAATCCATTAGGTCTAGAAAGTTGGGTTGGGCCAGATCATTAGGCCTAGATATCGAGACCCGGTAAACACTATATAAGGACTTAGAGTTTGCCAATCTGAAGTGCGGCGTTTTCTTGGGAAGAATGGAGCCACTGCATTTGAAGAGCAAGGTTGCTGAAGTCGCACACACGGAGGTTCGAGGTTCGAAACTGATTACTTTGTCGGATTGAGTAAAGGTCATCAAATAGAGTCTATTGAAAAGACCTAGTTTGTAAACCCTACAAGTATATTGGAATATAAAGTAATCGGTTTCACAAATCCTTTCAGAGCAATATGAAAGGTAGTGGTTTTTACCTTATCATTGTTGTGATAAGGTTTTCACTCTAGATTCGTGTGCAATACTTTTTAGTCGTTTACATTCCTGCACTATTATTTCCGCTGCTATCTAACCATTTGGTAGAAAATCACTTCGTGATCTCCGTCTGATAGACTACTAACACTAATCGATCCAACACGTGGCATCAGAGCTGAGAACTTTAGATTTGTTTGTTAGCATTGCAGGAAAATCATGTCGTCAATCAACAATTCGTTCTGGAAACCGCCGCTGCTAAAGCCTGGACAGTTTGACTGGTGGCAAGACCAGTTTGAGGCTCATGTCTGCTCGCTGGATGGACAGCTCTGGAGCATATTCGAGACAGGTCCACTCACCATCCCACTTGACACAACAGATGCTGATAAACCAGTGGAGAAAACCAAGGATAAATACACTGACGAGGACTACAAAAAGCTCGAAAAGAATGCTAGAGCGAAAAAAGTTCTCTACATGGCCCTTTCTTTCGGAGATCAAATTAAAGTGGCGATGCACAAAACTGTTAAGGACATGTATGATGGACTGGTGAGACTATATGGAGGGAACGAAGATATCAAGAGAAACAGGATTCTAGCTGCCACTAAGGACTATGAGACTGTCATGCAGAAGAAGGATGAATCCCTGGAAGATTTCTTCACCAGATTCCAAGTCATCATTGGACAGCTAGATTACTTGAACAAGAAGCTCCCCGAATTGAAAATCACACACCAGTTCATGCAAGCCTTGAACTCAAAGTGGGACCACGTGACATTAGCACTGCAGGCTCAAAAGGGGATTAAAGACGTTACACTAGAAGAACTGGTTGCCAACCTTCAGAGCCAAGCAGGAATCACGGAAAGGAAGATGGCTAGGAGACAGTCTGACAAATCCTATGCCATTGCCTTGAAAGTAGAAAAGGCCCTCGATCTTGCACACGGAGATGAGTCACCGAAGGAGGACAATGATATAGCACTACTGACAAGAGCCCTTGAAATGGCCAATTTTGGTAAAGGTAGAAGAGACTTCAGAGCATGAGGAAGTCGTGGAAACTTCTCCAAAGGGAACAAAGGAGCTACATCAAGTGAAGATAAAGGGAAGCCAAGGGAAAAAGAAGATAGAACATGCTATCACTGCCAAAAGAAGGGGAATCTATCCAAAGATTGCTACAGCAAAAAGAAAGGAGAAGAACCTGCCCCAAAGCCAGCTCATGCTATGTTCGCCGCATGGGGAGATTCTGATGAGGACAGCAACTAGGGGAGAGCAAAATTCGGTAATTACCGTTTACCGTCGGTAAATTTACCGTTACCGAATCAATTCGGTTCGGTAAATCGGTAAAACGGTAAATCGGTAAATTTACCAACGGTAAAACGGTAAAAATAAGTCGGTAAACGGAATAGATTCTGAAATCGGTAAATTTACCGTTTTACCGAATATTATAAATAAAAAATAAAAATATTATATATTATAAAGAAAAAAATTAAAAAAATATTTATATATATTAAAAATCAACATATATATTTATAAGATTTTTAATATATATTTAAAAAATTAAAAAAATAATAATTTTCGGTAAAATCGGTAAAATCGGTAAATTTACCGAAATTTACCGATTTACCGTTTTACCGAAATATCGGTAAAATGGTAAATCGGTAACGGTAAACGGAATAGATTTTGACATTTCGGTAAATCGGTAAACGGTAAAACGGTAAACGGTAAAACGGTAAATTACCGTTTGCTCACCCCTAACAGCAACGATGAAAAGTGTTCCAATGAGCCCTGCTTAATGGCTCACTCCATGTTGAATGAGGTATTGGATATTGACTCCTTTATTGATGAAGTATTCTCAGAATTTGATTTTGCAGAAACAATAGCCAAGCTCCTTGCAAAAATTCGAGATCTGGAGTATAGACTGTCAAGCATGCAACAGGACGACATAGAAGAGAACCATCTCTGGTCAACCAAAGCCATGAGTCTTAAGAAAGAAATGGTAGAGCATGTTTGCAAGTGTCGCATCTGCGAAGGAAGAGATAGGCAGATCCGTGAACTAAATGATGAACTGAGGCGCATGACGATCGGAAACACTAAGTTGGTCGACTTCAACACAAAGTTTGAAAAGTTAAACGATGAGCTGATAAAACTCAGACGAAACAATGAGGCACTCCTTCAAACAGTGGAAAACCTCAGATGCGAGGAAGCTGCAATAAAAGAAGAGTGGCTTCAAGTGCTGCAAGCTAAGAGGGATGAAGAAGAAAAGAAGGATTACAAGAAAAAGTTTGTTAGACCAGGACTTGGATACGAAGAGGAAAAGGCTGCCAAAGGAATAGGTGTAATGATGGAACCAGGCGAAAGCTCTCACCAGAAAAGAAGGCCTCAGACCACTAGACAGACAAGAAGGGAAGCTAGTCCGCAGGAGGGACACCATATCCATGATACGGACTCTGTCCCTTACAAGGCCGTGAAAGCCTATGAAATATGGCAAAAGATGAACCTGAGTCGTAAACCTTCAATAATCAACTTCCAGGCAAGAAAGATGAAGACATCTACACCACCTGGCAGAAGCAAGTATGTTGATCTTCCATGCCACAGAACATGCTGGCATTGTGGACACTCTGGACACTACAGATCCGAATGCCCAAGACTAAGGGAGATAGATGAAAGGAACCGCAACTGGTTGGAAGCTCAGGACCACTGTCCGGGAGCACGCTATCAGAGGAAAGTCAATCCATATTGGAAGAAAGGCAGAGCCGATCACCTTCGCCCCCACTATGACCCAGCAATCCGTGGGAGACCATGGAACAACCCCAGTCGAAAGATCGACGCAACTAACCATGATGCCCATTATCAATCTTATTATGTTCCAATTGTTAAATTCATTCCTAAACCCAGTAAGCCCAAGCTTGTCTGGGTTCGTAAAAACATATGACAGGGAATCCAGAATGGTTCGAAGTAGTGAGGTACCGTCCCTGGTACTTGGATAGTGGCTGCTCAAGACATATGACAGGGAATCCAGAATGGTTCGACTCGCTCCAAAAGCACTCCGGAGAAAGCATAATCTTCGGAAACAAAAGCAACGGGAAGGTGATAGCAATAAGAGAGGTAAGAATTTCATATACTATCCGAATCAGGCAGGTAAGCTTAGTTGAAAATTTAAGGTACAATCTGCTAAGCGTGTCTCAGCTATGTCAATACGGTAAAAATCACGTCATATTCAATTCTAATGACTGTCTAGTGAGGTGTAATCAGACAGGTAAGACAGTTCTGAAAGGAATTCATATGAACGAAATCTATACTATCGATCCGGACTTCACTCCTGAGGAAGAACTGTGCCTTGCAAGTGTTGCTGAAGATTCCATCCTATGGCACAAGAGGTTTGGGCACGCAAGTATGAGGCTACTGCACAAACTCCATCAGAAGGAATTGGAAGTCGGCTTACCCAAGGTGGAAAGTGCCTTTGATCAGGTAAGCAGTGCCTGTGCCATGGGAAAGCAAGCACGGACATCATTTCCATCGAAGCAAACCGTGAGCACCTCTGCACCATTGGAGATGATCCACATGGATCTATGCGGTCCAGTCAGCATCATCAGCCATGGAGGAAACAGGTATATTCTGCTCATAGTCGATGACTACTCCATGTATACATGGACTATTTTCCTATGCACTAAAGCTCAAACATATTGTGAATTTGAAGCATGGTTGAAGTTGATGGAAAATAAGCTAGATCGCAGAATTACCTCCATTCGTACTGATAAGGGAATTGAGTTCGGGAACGTGCAGTTTCTTTCGTTGTGCAGGGACAAGGGTATTGATCACAACTTTTCCGCACCACGAACACCATAGCAAAACGGTGTAGTGGAACAAAAGAACAAAACCTTGGAGGATATGTCACGAACGATGCTAATTGCTAGCGGAGTTCCAAAAGGCTTCTGGGCAGAAGCAGTGCATGCTGCGTGTTACATTCTCAACAGAGCATCGCTTCGATTCATGATAGGGAAAACTCCATATGAACTGCTACGTGGCCGAAAGCCTAAAATTTCTCATCTGAAGGTATTCGGTTGCAAATGTTTTGTTCACAATAATGGCAAGGAAAACTTGGGAAAGTTTGATGCTCGGAGTGACGAAGGAGTGTTCGTTAGATACTCCAGACATAGCAAGGCTTACAAAGTCTACAACTTGAGGTTAGAGCAAGTTGAGGAAAGCGTGCATGTGAGATTCGATGAGACGGTGATGTCTGGTCACCTAATACAAGATTCCTCAACTACGGCTATGCTAGATGCTGGGGAGCTCCAGTTTGTCGACGAGTCAAACCCTGACTGGGAACCACCACCTGAACCCACTGCTGACATACCTCATATGGATATCCAGCACGTAGACGAAGTACAACCAGACGATCAGGTAGAAAATGATGAGATAGCTAATCCACCAGGTGGACTTGTCAATGATGACCCTGTGGTGGAAGCTAACGAAGAGATTCCTGGCGAGGAAGAAGTAGCCGTTGATCCTACCCCTGCTAACCCTGAGGGGGAACTCAGAACCACACGTTATGGACGAGTGGTTCAGCATCCAGCTAGACTGAGGAATTACCAGTGCTACACCTCTCAGGAACAGGTAGACCTTAATAGTTTATGTCAATTCTATGGATTTGCCTCTTTTGTCTCTATTGCAGAACCAAAGACAGTAGTAGAAGCGCTTAAAGACCTAGAATGGGTCAATGCCATGCAAGAGGAGCTGCACCAGTTTGAGAGAAACAAAGTATGGCGTCTGGTTCCTAAACCCAAGGATAAGAACGTGATTGGAACAAAATGGGTCTTCAGGAACAAGTTGGACGATAAGGGAGTCGTCGTAAGGAACAAAGCCCATCTGGTGGTCAAGGGATACAACCAACAGGAAGGAATAGACTACAATGAGACTTTCACCTCAGTTGCAAGACTAGAAGCAATAAGACTACTTATAGCTTACTCAACCTATCACGGTTCACTTTGCAACAGATGGATGTAAAGACGGCATTCTTAAATAGAGTCTTAAAGGAAGAAGTGTATGTAAGCCAGACTCTAGGATTCGAGGACAGAGATTATCCCAATCATGTGTATGTCCTGGACAAGGCATTGTACGGGTTGAAGCAAGCTCCCCGCGCATGGTACGAGAGACTATCCCTGTTCCTTCTGTCACATGGATACGTCAGAGGAGAGGTGGACAAAACTCTCTTCCTCCTAAAGGAAGGGACCGACACTCTAGTGGTTCAGGTATATGTTGATGATATTATCTCTGGTTCAACTAACCCTAGACTTGTTAAAAAGTTCACAGATCTGATATCAAGTGAATTCGAGACAAGTATGGTCGGAGAATTGAAGTATTTTCTAGGACTTCAAGTAGCACAAGATGAAGATGGAACTCGGATCCATCAGCAGAAATACATGAGAGAAATCTTAAAGAAGTTTGGGATGGAGTCCGCAAAAACATGTGCTACACCGATGTCACCCAATGTCTCCTTAGCAAAGGATGAGTCCTCCCTACAAGTTGATCCGACCATATACAGGGAAATGATAGGTTCACTCTTGTATCTTACAGCCAGTAGACCTGACATCTTATTTAGTGTCTGTCTATGTGCCAGATTTTAGGCAGGTCCCTGAGAGACACATGTTAAAGCTGTGAAAAGGATCTTGAGGTACCTGAAGGGGACAGACGATCTGTGCCTATTCTATCCGAAGGGAGGAGAGTTACGTCTGATGGCCTACACAAATGTTGATTATGCCGGCTGCAAGACAGACATGAAATCCACGTCAGGGATAACACAATTCCTTGAACCATGCCTGATTTCATGGGGGTCCAAGAAGTAGTCTTCCATTTCTTTATCCACCGCTGAGGCTGAGTATATCGCAGCTGCTGCTTGCTGTGCACAACTGCTATGGATAAAACAACAGCTAAGTGATTATGGTGTTCATCTTTAATGTGTTTCTATTCTATGTGATAATACTAGTGCTATCAATATTTCGAAAAATCCAGTACAGTTTTCACGTACTAAACACATAGAAATTAGTTATCACTTTCTGCGTGACTGTGTAGAGAAAGGTACCATAGCCATGGAATACTGTAGGAATGAGGAGCAGATTGCAGACATTTTTACGAAAGTACAGCACAGGGAACCCTATGAGAAGCTAAGGCTTGAATTAGGTATGACATTCCTTACCTAGTCTGCATTATATGTTAAATTTCCCCGATGATTGGCTAGACTTGTATGCATGTTAAGCTACCATGGTGTGGACTTGCTGCTTATGAAGTTGATAATTGTGTGAAAGTTGCTCTATGAGGTCACCCTGTATGCATGATAAATGAGATTACTAGCTCGCAGAACCTTGAGCATGACACATATTTTCTTGTAGCCCAAAAGTGACTTCCTTTTTGAACCCACAATATACGCCAAGGAAGTACTCTTAGACTAACCCTAGCCTATCATGTGTGGAGAATGAATGTTTAGCCCTTTGATTTTAAAAGATTATCTTCTTTGTTATATCCACACTGCATAAAATTGCTTTGATATGACTTGGTGAATTTTCTTACTTCGTGAATAAGTGGTGTTTGTATTGTACCTCTTGGGTAAACCTAGAGCACCACAAACCTTGTGAAAACCATGAGACAAGACCGGGGTTAATTCCAGACTGATTCAATCAGGGATGTGGCTGGTTCAATTAGTGGATAATGGTGAGTACCGGATGAAGAGTTAATGGCTGAAAGCTGTATAGCAGTTAAATGAGGCACATTAATGGCGATTAGACTGCACAGTTTAAAAAAGGTGCAAAACAGACTGGTCATGATGGCTTTTACTGTCGATGATGTCATGGCATGGGAAACCGAATAATTGAAAGGTGAATAGTCAAAGCAGTTAAAGCTTTTTCTCCCAGATGGACACATGGCAGCAATCTATTCAAATTAGGGAGTCATACAAGGCAGTTCATCATTACCCTTTAAATTTGGAAGGAAGTTATCTGTGCAATTGGTTCGGTGAATCTAAAAATCAAATCTTCAAAGATATGATGTGCCGGTTGGGTTTTCGAAATTGAAAAGCAAACGTTAGGGTTTTATAGTTTAAAGAGGAGGCGAGAAGACGAGACCTCGCATCACAATTCGCTCTCTTCACTCAAAAAAGTCTCAGCCTTCGAAACCCTAGTTCTCATATTCCAGTCCTCTATCTCAATGGCCTCCGGAAGCAAAATCACCGATGTCGAAGCCACTACCTAGCTCGCTAAGCTTTTGGCAAGTGGTGTGAATGTCGAGGACATTCTAGCTAAGAAATCGAAAACTCCAACCGCCTCCTCCGATTCTGTGCGTTTCCTATCAACAAACGTACCAGACGTCGAGACTTAGGTGACCTCTCAACGGAACCCCAAACGAAAGGGAAGCACTGATGAAGGATCTGGAAGTAAGCGCAGGAAGCCCGCCACTTCTCAGGCCCCTGTCCGGAAAAGTGGGCACACCAAGAAGGCTCAAATTCCTATTGTAAAGGAGGAGCAACCTGCTCCGGAGGAGGAAGGGGAGAAGTTCATGAAAGGGAGATCCGTAATCTCGGAGGTGGTAATTGATCAGGTGTTCATGGCCGGGCACCAGCTGGTGGAGGTGAATGACCTCCTTATCGCTCAAAGTTGGGATAACCTCTTTCGAGAGGAGGTTCTGGTCGACGAGGGTATTGTGAGGGAGTTCTACTCCCAGTTCAAACTAGAGGAGACATGTGGGGTGCTCCTGGCCTCTTTTGTCGTCAAAGGAGAAAAGCAGGCCCTCACTCACCGTGAGTTGGCCAACCTCTTGGGAGTCCCAGCTATTGGGTATGAAGACTACATAAAGGGAATCTGGCCAGAGTCCATTACAAAGGGAGACATGATCTCGAGGGTGGGGGAGGATCCCTTTAATGTGTCCCACCAAGGAAAAGCCTCGAAGTTGGGCTTAATCAACAGAATTCTGCACCGGCTCGTGTGCGCAATAGTGACTCCACGCTCGTAAAAGCATGAGGTGGTGAACTTTGGAGACTTCCTCCTGCTGGATAAGATCAGAACAAAAGCACAAGTCAACCTTCCCAAGCTGATTCTCAAACACATGGACCGTTGTGCTACCAATAAGACTCACAGGTTACCCTACCTTGGGGTAGTAAAGAAGATTCTGTGTCATTAGGAATCTATGTGCCAAATGTGGAAAGTAAACTCTACTCTGTTCTGAGTAAAGAGACTCTTGACAGCCTTCACTGGGAGTTTGAAGAAGGGACTGGGTGGAAGAATGATCAGTTTGTCCCTGCTCCTCCTCTGCCAGATGCACCTCAAGAGGTGGATCCTCTAGACCAGGATCCGTTGCATCCAGATGAGGGATCACCAGCCGTGATTGAGGCTTTGCAGAGTCTGGTAGGAAAGGTGGAAGTGTTGACTGAGAGAGTGGCTCGTCTGGAGTCGTTGTGTGAGAGGGTGATGATGAAGTCTGATATTGGCTGGGTGGAGGAACTGTGCACTAAGCTTGATGCACTTGAATCATTGCCTGCCCTGGTAAAGGAGATAGAGGAGTCTGCCAAAATCAACATGATTCACGGGACTCGGATCAGGGAGGACATAGGGGAGCTGAATCGTCAGCTGAGGTTCGTGGGCACAGAACTGGTTGAACAGTTGAAGATCTTAGTTAAAGATTAACCCAGGATCTGTCTCATGGTTGCCCCCTTTTTTGCAATCCCCACCACATTTGCCTTATGTTCTTGTTCATTTCCTTCGTTGTCATGCTTTGTGTTTGCTTGACAGTATTTGAATTTTCTGCTTGCTCTGTGTGGTCCCTCAGAGGCCCTTTTGCCTGTTAGTTAATGAAATATGCAGTTTTCTTCCATTACCTGGGTATATTAACTTGCGATCCTTTTAATGATGCCAAAAGGGGGAAGATAACATGGGTGAACTACTTGAGGGGGAAGTCATTACTAAAACTCAAATCTAATGCAAATCTAAGGGGGGACTGTTATGAGCTCGTAGATTTGTCTGGCTGTTGTCTAGCTAATAGAAACTGATTGAAAAATCTATCTACTGGACTAGTGATGTTTTTGAAATACTGGACCAGTGTTGAATTGAATTACCTGCTATGGATTTTTGTTTTGTTGAAGAAGTGTTTGTCATCATCAAAAAGGGGGAATTCGTTGGAATCCATAGGTTTTGATGATAACAAACACTTAACTACTATTCTGTCTAAGTGTGTAGAAATTCATATGATAGATCGAAGATCGAATAGCCATAGGAAGATTGAATTAACAATATTCTACAGCTCAGATTTGGCAAGTTCTAATTAATGGAGAAGCTGATTAAAGAAAGATTCAGGATGGAATCTCGTCTAATCGAATACAAATCCATTAGGTCTGGAAAGTTGGATTGGGCCAGATCATTGGGCCCGAAATATCGAGACTCGGTAAACCCTATATAAGGACCTACGGTTTGCCAATCTGAAGTGCGGCATTTTTTTGGGAAGAACGGAGCCACTGCATTTGAAGAGCAAGGTTGTTGAAGTCGCACACACGGAGGTTCGAGGTTCGAAACTGATTACTTTGTCGGATTGAGTAGAGGTCATTAAATAGAGTCTATTGAAAAGACCTAGTTTGTAAACCCTACAAGTATATCGGAATATAAAGTAATCGGTTTCACAAATCCTTTTAGAGCAATCTGAAAGGTAGTAGTTTTTACCTTATCATTGTTGTGATAAGGTTTCCACTCTATATTCGTGTGCAATACTTTTCAGTCGTTTACATTCCTGCACTATTATTTCCACTGCTATCTGACCATTAGGCAGAAAATCACTTCGTGATCTCCGTCTGATAGACTGCTAACACTAATCGATCCAACAGAGATTTTAGGTTTATACATTGTAAAACATGTATGAAACCTTGTAAAGATGTTTTATGAATAAATGAAACTCTTAGAACTCATTTGAGCTCATTTGTATTCGGATCAGCAAGGTGCATCAAGGCTATTAAATTGTCTAATTTTGAGCCGGTCGGTTGAGAAATAGCTCTGAAAAGAGTGATTTATCTGAGGTTTTGAGCCACCCGGTTGAGTTTGGAACTGCTCAGGCCATGGAAAATTTGGCGCATTTCATGTAGACATTAGCGTCGCTAATGTCGATAGCAGGCGCGGTTATAATGTCTATTGCAGGTGCGACATAATGTCTATTGCAAACGCGTGGCTTGTTGGTTTCCAAATTCAAATTGGAAGTTATTCGATTGCAACTGTCCAAAAACTGTATGATGCTTGTTTATTCTGGGTTTGAGAAACACAGAAAGAGAGACAGAAAATCTGGGGCTAAATCTCCTTCGATCAGATTGATTTTCGATCAATTGATTTACTCACCGTTTTAATTATTCCAGTGCAAAGGACTTTTGTCTTATCTCAATTCAAGGATTTCGTAATCCCTACCTGGTTGAAGTATTGAATTAGGAAAGCGAAGCTACTTTGTGATTCAATTGTCATCCAAGTTGTCATTGTTCGAAGCTTCATCAGAGGATCAGGGAACTACAATCAAATTCAATATTTTCAAGTATGTCTGTTGCTTCGGTTAGGTTGATGACGACTTTCTGTTTGGTGAGTCGACGACAAAGGCTTGCGAGATGTGTCAAAACTATGGATGATAAAAGTGTTTGATGCAAAATTTGAAGGCAAGCGATGATGTCAAAATCTGGAAATTGATTTTGACGATGGCTTTGGAAAGGAAGATGATGGCAAGTTTGGAAATATGGAGAGGCACCGATGAGATAAGGAATTGAAGGAATCAGCGTTGGTGGTTCTGGTACATTTCAAGTTTCAATCACCGAGTGGCTCCATTGACCAAAATCAAAAGTGATAGAGTTTCATATGCAAATCCTTTGGCTGGCGGCCATCAGATGATGTGGTTTTTATTGGATTGATTAGTGTTAGCAAACTATCAGACAGAAGTCTCAGACTTTGTTTACCGTCTGATATTCAGATAGCAGCGGAGTAATGATGCAGGAATGTAAATGACTGAGAAATACTACATACGGATATATAGTGGAAACCTTATCACAACAATGATAAGGTGAAAACCACTACCTTTCAGATTCCACTGAAAGGATTTTTCGAAAGCGATTACTTTATATTCCGATGTTCTTGTAGGGTTTACAAATTAGGTCTATTATCCAAACTCTATTTGATGACCTCTACTCAATCCGACAAAGTAATCGTTTCGACCTCAAACCTCCGTGTGTGTGGCTTTAGCAAGCTTAGCTCTTTGAATGCAGTAGCTTCTATCTCCTGGGAAATCACCGTTTTGTTCTTCAGGAATCCGCACTCTCCACATGTCAAACCCTAGGTCTTTATGTAGGGTTTCCGTGACTTGACATCTGGGCCCATTGACCTGGCCCATCTGAACTATTCAAACCCAATGGGTTTGTATTCTTTTAAGACAGGATTTCTTCTAGATCCTTCCTTTTGTCTGCTTGTTCATTAATTGAACTTGCCATACTAATGTGTAGAATATTGTTGATTCAACCGTCGTATGGCACTTCGATCTTTGATCTCTCTTCGATCTATCAGATAGATTTCTGCACACTTAGTTAGAATATTAGCTAAGTGTTTGTGATCATCAAAACCTATGGGTTCCAACAAATTCCCCCTTTTTGATGATGACAAACACTTCTTCAAATAACACAGAAATACATCACATGTAATTCAAATCATCACTAATCTATTAGATAGATTCATCACTATTCTAGCAGATAGCTTTTTCTGTCAGTTTCTGTTAACAGACACTTCTACGAACTCATGACAGTTCTCCCTTAATTAGGCATTAGATTTGAATTTCAGTAGTGACTTCCCCCTCAAGTAATGCACTCATGTTATCTTCCCCCTTTTGGCATCATTAAAAAGATCACAAGTTAATATACCAGGTAATGGAAGAAACTGCAAATTCATTAATTCAGGTGCAAACGAGTCCCTGAGGGAGCACACATAACAGGCAGAAGATTTGAAAACTAGCACGCAGAATTCAGAACATGACAACGAAATAAATTCATCAAAAAACATAGGGCAGATGTGGTAGGGATTTCAAAGGAAAGGGGCAACCATGAGACGGAACCAAAGCTAGTCCTTCATCAATGACTTCAACTATTCAACCAGTTCTGTGCCCACATATCGTAGCTGACGATTGAGCTCCCTTATTTCCTCTTTGATCTGAGTCCCATGCACCATATTTATTTTGGCGAACTCTTCAATTTCCCTTACCACAGCCGGCAGCGACTCAATAGCCTCCAACTTGGAGCGCAGCTCGCTCACCCAGCCAACAACACCATCATCTTTCTTTGCCTCCTTTTCAATTAACAGCTCCAATTGAGCCACTCTTTCTGACAGCCCATCCACCTTTACAGACAAATTCTTCAAAACCTCAATCACGGCTGGTGATCCCTCATCTGGATCCAGCGGACGCTGATCTAGAGGATCCACCTCTTGAGGTGCTTCTACATGTGCTGGAGCAGGAGCATATTGGTCGTTCTGCCATCTAGTCTGCTCCTCAAACTTCTAATTAAAGCTTGCAATGGTCTACTTCCCCAGAGCAGAGGACAACTCACTCTCTATTTCTGGTCGATAGATACCAAGATGAACAAGAATTTTCTTGACGATTCCAGGGTATGGCAGTCCGTGTGTCTTACTGCTGGCCGCTCGCTCTATGTGCTTGAGGATCAGCATCGAGAAGTTGATCTGAGTTTTTCCTTTGAGTTTGTCAAGCAAGAGAAAGTCTTGAAAATTTACCACTTCATGCTTCTGTGTACGTGGAGTGACCGATGTGCAGATGTGCTTGTGGAGGATCCGGTTGATCAAACTCAACGTAGCAGCTTTCCCTTGGTGGGATACGTTTGAGGGATCCTCTCTAACTCTCCTGATCACCTCACCCTTTGCTACGGACTCAGGCCAGATACCCTTTATATACTCATCATATCCGCTAGCTGGAACTTCCAATAGGTTGGTCAGCTCTCTGTAAGTGAAGACCTGCCCCACTCCTCCGATAACAAATGTGGCCAGTGGCATTCTCAGCATCTCTTCCAACTTAAATTTGGAGTAGAATTCCCTGACTTTGACTTCGTCCACCAGAACCTCCTCTCGAAAGAGGTGGTCCCAGCCTTGAGCGATTAGGAGGTCACTCACCTCTACTAACTGGTGTCGGGCCATGAATTCTCGAGCAACTGTCATCTCCGGTATCACGGACCTACCTTTCAGGAACTTTCTTCTTCAACTTCCGGAACGTCTTGCTCCTTCTTTACGCTCAGAACTGGTGCCTTTTTGGTGCGCACGCTCTTACGAACAGGTCCCTTAGAGGTGGTAGCCCTCTTTCGCTTACTGCTAGAGGCTGCAGCGGCGTTGGCCTTCCGTTTGTTCTGAGGAGTCCCCTCAGTCACAGTGTCTGCCGCTCCTTCCGGCAGATATCGGACTGATTCAGAAGATGTGTTTAAAGACTTTGATTTCTCCGCCCGAGCTTCACTAACATTTATGCCTTGAGCCTTCAGCTTCGCAATCGTTGCGACGATCTCGGAGATAGACATTTCACCGGAGGCGGCCATGGAATCAATTGAAGGGTAGGGTTTCGACGGGTGAACACTTTACTGAGAGGTGAGAGTATGTTGATGTAGGGTTTTCCCCATACGCCTCCCTTTTATACTGAAAGAACCCTAGAATCTTTTCAAATCTAGAGAACTGATTCAGTGTCCTCGAATCTCGCTTGATTTGATTTTTCGAATTTCAAAATACCCTGCAAACTCAACTGCCTTCCAAATCCAGAGTTATCCTTCAATTAAACCGCCTTAAGAGGAAAAGCAACCCATAGGATGCCTCCATCTGTCTGATTTGAGGTGTTTTAAATTTCTGTTGCTACGACTGTTCGCCTGTCAGTAAAGTTGCAAAGGCTGTTCAGTTTTCCACTTTTGCAGAGACTACAGGTCATCAATTCGAAACGGCGTGGTGTCACATGCCGGGCTGCAGTCCTTTTCTCTTCTCCATAGTGTAGTCAAATCACTTTAATTGTACACATCCAAGCATGCTTTTGTTGCTGGCAGCCACTTACTCACCAACCAGTATTTACTAGCAATTCATCCGGTACTTCCATATTCACTGATTGAATCGGTTTAAGAGTAGCCCCGGTGTGTCTCATGGTTTTTCACAAGGGTTATGGTGCTTTCGGTTTACCCAAGGGGTACAATAAAAACACCACTCATTCAGAAAGGAAAATCACCAAGTCACATCAAAGTAATTTCATGCAGTGTGGAGACAATCAAGAAAATCATCTTTTAAAATCAAGGGGCTAAACATTAATTCTCCACACATGATAAGCTGGGGTTGGTCTTAGAGTGATTCCTTGGCATGTATTGGGGGTTCAAAGAGGAAGACTCTTTTGGGCAACAAAGAATTGTGTTACATGCTTAGAATTCTGCTAGCTAGTAGTTTTATCTATCATGCATACAGGGTGGTCTCATAGGGCACCTTTCACACAGTGATCAATTTCATATGCAGCAAATCCATATCATGGTATATTAGCACGCAGCCTAGTCTAGCCAGTCATTGGGAAAATCTAACATGAATTTCAGACTAGACAAGAGAAGTCATACCTAGTTCAATTCGTAGCTTCTCGTAGGGCTCCCTGTGCAGTGCTTTCGTGAAGATATCTGCGATTTGATCCTCGGTTCTACAATATTCCATAGCTATTGTGCCCTTTTCTACACAGTCACGTAAGAAATGATACCTAATCTCTATATGCTTAGTACGCGAAAACTGCACTGGATTATTAGAAATATTAATGGCGCTGGTGTTATCACATAGAGTTGAAACACATTCAAGATTAACACCATAATCACTTAGCTGTTGCTTTATCCAAAGGAGTTGTGCGCAGCATGCTGCTGCTGCTGCAATGTACTCAGCTTCAGCTGTGGATAGAGCAATGGAAGACTGCTTCTTGGACCCCCATGATATCAGGCATGGTCCAAGGAATTGTGCCATCCCTGAGGTAGACTTTCTGTCTGTCTTGCACCCGGCATAGTCAGCATCAGTGTAAGCCATCAGACGTAAGTCTCCTCCCTTTGGATAGAATAGACACAGATCGTCCGTCTCCTTTAGGTACCTCAAGATCCTCTTCACAGCCTTGACGTGTGTCTCTCTGGGATCTGCCTGAAATCTGGCACATGGACAGACACTAAACAGTATGTCAGGTCTACTGGCAGTTAGATATAGTAGTGAGCCTATCATTCCCCTATATAGAGTCGGATCCACATGAGGGGAGGACTCATCCTTTGCTAAGGAATCATTTGGAGACATCGGTGTAGCGCATGTTTTTGCAGACTCCATCCCAAACTTCTTTAAGATTTCTCTTACATATTTCTGCTGGTGGATCCGAGTTCCATCTTCATCTTGTGCTACTTGAAGACCTAGGAAGTACTTCAATTCTCCGACCATACTCATCTTGAATTCACTTGACAACAGATCTGTGAACTTTTTAACAAGACTAGGGTTAGTTGATCCAAAGATAATATCATCAACATATACCTGAACCACTAGAGTGTCGGTCCCTTCCTTCAGGAGGAAGAGAGTTTTGTCCATTTCTCCTCTGACGTATCCATGTGACAGAAGGAACAGAGATAGTCTCTCATACCAGGCGCGGGGAGCTTGCTTCAACCCATACAGTGCCTTGTCCAAGAGATATACACGATTGGGATAGTCTCTGTCCTCGAATCCCGGAGTCTGGCTCACATACACTTCTTCTCTTAGGACTCCATTCAGGAATGCCGTCTTCACATCCATCTATTGCAAGGTGAACCCGCAATAGGTTGAGTAAGCTATCAGAAGTCTGATTGCTTCTAGTCTTGCCACTGGAGCAAATGTCTCATCATAGTCTATTCCTTCATGCTGGTTGTATCCTTTGACCACCAGACGGGCTTTGTTCCTTACGATGATTCCCTTATCATCCAACTTGTTTCTGAAGACCCATTTTGTTCCGATCACATTCTTATCCTTGGGTCTAGGAACCAGACGCCATACTTCGTTTCTTTCGAATTGATGGAGCTCCTCTTGCATAGCATTGACCCATTCTGGATCCTTAAGCGCTTCCACAACTGTCTTCAGTTCTGCAAAAGAAACAAAGGAGGCAAATCCACAGAATTGATGTAGACTATTAAGGTCTACCTGTTCCTTAGAAATGTAGCAGTGGTAATCCTCCAGTCTGGTTGGTCGATGAATCGCTCGTCCATAGCGTGTGGTTCTGAGTTCCCCCTCAGGGTTAGCAGCACTCTCTTCCTCCTCGGCAGGAAGCTCCTCATTAGCTTCCACCGCATGATCATCGTTGTCATATCCACCTGGTGGATCAGCGATCTCACCATCTTCTACCTGATGGTTTTGTAGGGCTTCGTCTACATGCTGGATATCCATATGAGGTACGTCTGCAGTAGGTGCTGGTGGAGGTTCCCATTCAAGGTCTGACTCGTCAACAAACTGGAGCTCCCCAGCATCTAGCATAGCCGTAGTTGAGGAATCTTGAATTAGGTGACCAGCTATCACCGTCTCATCGAATCTTACATGCACACTTTCCTCAACTTGCTCTAGCCTTAGGTTGTAGACTTTATACGCCTTGCTGTGGCTGGAGTATCTGATGGACCATATTTATATGATTCATTAAGACAGTTAAATCCACCAAATTGGATGCTTTATCTTGACAACTTTTACTTGTTAGTTTCACTTTTGTTCTACAGGCCATTTCAAAGAGTAATGACGAAACGAGCTAAAATGAAGTTCTTAACACTGAAAGTGAATTACAAGTCAGAACTGACCATACTCCGACAATACTCCGATCAAGCCACAACTAAGTCCCAATGACTTGTTCCAACAAAGATCAAGAACACAAGTGAAATGCCAAGTATTAGTGACTTATCTTTTGATGTCAACCAAAGGAGTAACCAAAGGGCAACCGAAGAGGCAACTAAAGGGTAACCGGAAGTCACATTTCAACCGATGGCTTTTTGGAGAAAAGATCTCATTCTACTCACACATCTCCTCCTCCTCACCACATGGGCGGCTAGCCATGGAGAAGAAGCCATGTGGCCGGCGGCTTTGGGGGAGAGACACCTCACCACCGGCGGCTTTCTCCTCCTCCACTCCTCCCTTGCCATGTGTTGGCTTCTCCTCCACATCTCCTCTCTTCCCTTGCCTATAAATACCAAGCTCCTCTTCCCTTGTTCATTGCCTCATACCTCATAGTGCCACACACCATAAGTTACTTATCTCTCTAGAGTTTGGGCACAATCCATGTAAACACTTTACTTTGAATCAAAAGCTCCAAGTTTGTTCTTGAGTACTTTTGTCGGTTCTTGAAGTACTCAAGCATTTCCTTTACTTTACGTTGTTCTTGAGTTTACTCCTGTCGGTTCTTGAGTATTCTCCTTTTTACTTTCCTTGTTTGATTTCTAAAAACATTTACTTTCCTGTCTTTCGAAAACCTTTACTTTTCAAGCACTTAGCTATGGTAGCCACCTCTATGGATATTCGTAGCTAAACCCTTCATTCGGTTGAAGGGGTGTGCTTGTATCATACAATGTTTTAGACCCTTCTCTTAAGTGCCTCTTTGTGTTCAAAACTTGTTCTATGTGTCATATATTAGGTCAAAACACTATTGGTTGAGTGGATGCTCAAAAGAGCAAAGCTCTTCCATGGGTTCGTGACTTCCGTGGATAAGTGAAGGCTCAAAAGAGCACAGATTATCTGTGGAATTCAACCTCTTTAAAACACCATTTGGTTGATCGTAACTGAAAGATCAAATGGATGCACATAAGCTAAGATACTTCGAAAGGAGGAATTAGCCCAAATAGAACAAGTGTTTTAAACGATGTGGCAAGTCATGTGCTAGAAATAGCCTTGATTCATCTTTGAACACTTAGTATGATCATTAGAGGTCAATGATAAACAGATATATGATACAAGGCCCCTGACACCGAATCTTTCCTTTAATTCAAACGTCACCTGTCACTTACTTTCAGTCTTACTATCAACTGCTTACTTTCCAGTCATTTACTTTCAGTAACTTTACTTTCAGTCCATATCAACTGCTTACTTTCCACAAGTCTTGTCCTTCAAGCAATGTCTTTCCGCAAGACTTGTCCTTCAAGCATTTACTTTCCGCAAGACTTGTCCTTCAAGCATTTACTTTCCGCAAGACTTGTCCTTCAAGCACTTTACTTTTCATTATTTACTTTCAGTCCCGTATTTACTTTCTTTACTTTCAGTCATTTACTTTTCAGTACTAAAATCACAACCAACCCACGCTACTTTCAGTACTAAAATCACAACCAACCCCCAACTGTCTTACTTTCCATCTTCGAAAGAACAACTATCCACTAATTCCCTTGGGTTCGACCCATACTTACCGCTTTACTACCCAATAGTAGAGTACGAGTAGCGGACTTATAAATTTATTTTGTACAGACTGCCTAGCGACAAGGCAACGCTCTGTCAGTATCCAACGAACACACCTTCATCGCTCCGAGCATCGAACTTTCCCAAGTGTTCTTTACCATTGTTGTCGACAAAGCACTTGCACCCGAATACCTTTAGATGTGAGATTTTAGGCTTTCGTCCACGCAGCAGTTCATACGGAGTTTTCCCTATCATGGATCGAAGCGAAGCTCTGTTGAGAATGTAACATGCAGCATGCACTGCTTCTGCCCAGAACCCTTTTGGAACTCTGCTAGTAATCAGCATTGTTCGTGACATATCTTCTAAGGTTTTGTTCTTTCATTCCACTACACCATTTTGTTGGGGTGTCCGTGGGGTGGGAAAGTTCTGATCAATACCTTTGTCCCTGCACAACGAAAGAAACTGCATGTTCCGAAACTCGGTTCCATTGTCAGTACGAATGGAGGTCAATTTTCGATCTAACTTATTTTCTATCAACTTCAGCCATGCTTCAAATTCACAAAATGTTTGAGTTTTAGAGGATAGAAAGATAGTCCATGTATACCTGGAGTAGTCATCGACTATGACCAAAATATACATGTTTCCTCCACGGCTGACAACATTGACAGGGCCACATAGATCCATGTGGATCATGTCCAGAGGTGCTTACAGTCTGCTTCGATGGAAATGAAGTCCGAGCTTGCTGATGGACCATAATCATACGAATCATAAACACAGTTAAACCCACCAAATTAGACTCTTTGTCTATTTAACTTTTGCTTGTTAGTTCCGATATTTATCTACAGGGTATTTTGAAGTCTAGAGAGAATACAGGCTAAGGAGGAGTTTTTAAGCTGAAAAGATATTACGAGTCATTCCAAGGTCACGACCAGATGCCGACTGAAGAAATCTCAAGATCCTGACGTGGAATCACTCAAAACAAATCCAACCGAAGAGCAATCAAAGTCAGTCCGGAGCAGAAATGAACCGATAGTTTTGTGAAAACATCACAAAACTCACATCCACTCCTTGCTCCTCCTCACATGGGCTGCTAAAGGGAAGCTTCTCCTCACAAGGGAGGCTCCTCCTCACATGGGCGGCTAAAGGAGAGATGCTCCTCCTCACATGGGGCGGCTAGCTTGCTCTCCACTCCTGTCCCATGGATGCTTGCCATGTGCTTTCATCGTCACCACACCTTCTCCTCCCTTTGGCCTATAAATACAAGCTCCTCTCCATTGTAATCTTCATCCCATAATTTCACAAGTCTTTAGAGAGATAGAGGGCTTAACCCTCTTCTCTTCACTTTCAATAAACACTTGTTCTTCATTTTGGAGCTACTTTCCCTTGCTTGGATCTTGCTTAGGAGCTCCTCTCCTCCACTTATTGTAGGTACAAAATTACTTTCTGTATATTTTGTTCTTACTTTAAAGTTATTTTCCTTTTCGGTATCCTTATTCAAGGCAATAGTCTACTTGTATTCCTTGACATGAATACAAGTAGCTAAAGCTTGTATTCGGTATAGGGAGTATTTATATCATAAACTGTTCTAGACTCTATGCTTAATGCTACTTAGTGTTTCAAAACTTGTTCTATGTGCCATATATTAGGTCAGAACTTCCAAGGTTGAGTGGATGCTTGAAATGGCAAAACTCTTCCGTGGGGGTTCGTGACCATACTCGGGTAAGTGGATGCTTTAACGGACAAAGCTTATCTGAGGAGTTCGACCTCTTTTAAAAACCATTTGGTTGATCGTAACTGAAGATCAAATGGATGCACATAGGCTAGTATACCTTGAAATGGGGTGCTAGTCTAAATAGAACAAGTGCTCTATGACCTTGAAATGGGCTAGACAGTGTGGCAAATCGAGCGCTTGAAATGGCCTTGATACACTTTTGAACACTTAGTAGGATCATTAAGGGTCAATGATGAATGATGATATGATATGAAACCCCTAAACCGAATCCTTTCCTTACGGTCTATTATCAACTATTGTATTTCAGTTCTCAAAACACACTTAAACCCAACCCCAATCGCATTTAATTTCTGCATAAGCTTCATTAAAGAACAACTAATCCACACTGACTCTCTTGGGTTCGACCCCTACTTACCACTTGCTACCCAGTAGTGAAGTCGCGAGTAGCGGACTTATAAATTTATTCTTGACGTTTGCACACGACGACTGTGCATCCATCAAAATTGGTGCCGTTACCGGGGAGTTGTGAATCGGAATAGTTGTTCTATTTTGTTTTTCGTTTTTTGTTTTACCATGCAATTCACTAAGTCTTACTACTACGGAATGGAGCCTTGGAACAATGAGGAGTTTTCCCCACCACCCTTCGAACTTGAAATCCGCAAGAAGATCAACAACATAGAGCAATCCCAGGACAAAACTTTGGACGAGTACTTGGCGTACTTTGACTCCATTGTGACGAGCTGCCCGCACCATGGATTCACCAACCACGATCTTCTTCAAAGGTTTCTCAATGGGATGATACCACAAGAGTGGAATTGGCTAAATGATGCAGCGGGAGGCTCGGTGAACAACTTAGACATGGATGATCTCTGGAACTTAATAGATGATTTGGCCACAAGGTCAAGACAAAGAAAAGATCAGGCCATGCGGCGCGAAGAACTGGACAACACGATGCACCAAATCAGGGCCAAAACTGAGTTATGGGCAGCAGAAAAAGAGCTGGCAGCTAGCACCCAGCAATTGGCCGCAGACATACAGCAATTGAGTGCCTCGATGCACCAATTCACGGCCAAAACCAAATCATGGGCAATAAAAAGGACGGCAGAACCCGAGGAGCCGGAAGAGAATGAGGACCAGCAGATGACCGAAGAAGAACTGCCCAAATCAGGCCCGGTCCTTATCACCAATCCATCCGAGGAAATCACAGTCCTAACTGCCGAGCCAACAGAAGTCCCGAACCTCACTGCAGAAGCGGCCGAAGAAATCAAGCCAGACCTGGTCCTCACTGTCGGAGCACCTGAAACAGAACCAGTCCTCATGGTCGAAGTGCCCCAACTTAACCCTTCGTGTTTTATGCCGATCATAGCCACCGAAGATCATATAATCAATGATGATGAGGTGCACGGGGAGTTAGAGGAGGAGCATAAGCCAAAAAAGCCGACAAAGGAACTCTCACTCGTCATAAGCCAAGGGAAACCGCCTGAAAACTCACTCGTTCCAAGACAACCATCCATCACTGCCACAATGAAGAGGATTGGCAGAGGCGCATGCTTAATGTCGCGTACATTTAATGGCACAAAACCAAACTTCCAAACTCGCAAAGGTGCCAACTATTCAAACATGAAGAAGCGGCAAAGACATGGGCCGAAAGAATGGAAACCCGGAAGGAGTAACAAGCAAACACGACTCATTGGACCAGCAGCTATGGTCAATAAAGCCTCACCCTCTCAAATCAAAAGAGCTGCCGAGAAGAAGTTCGACCTCAAGCACCCATGGGATCCCTACTTATGATCCAGGAATGAGGTATCGTCGAGCCAACGACGTTAAACAAAGGCACTGGTCGGGAGGTAACCCGACACCTATCTTACTTTCAGTCATTTAATTTCAGTCATTTAGTTTTTTCATTCTCACCTTTCCTGTATATATTTGCTTGCATGACTTTTGAACTAAGTCTTGCTGAAAGGCACGCCTTCGTTCAAAAGTGTGAGGTGAGAACCACCTGTGTACATAACATGTTTTTTTCCTTTTCCCTTAATATTATCTTTTTGAAAATATGAACTTGAGAATGTGAAAAAGATAGATCATAATTCATGCATTAACCTTGTGAAAATTCAACTGTTTAAAAACTTAGAATGTAACTTCTCATTTGTCCCTTTGTGCTAAGATAAACAAGGGATGTGGAGTTGATAGAAATGCCCTAGAGAGGCTTGGCAAGCAATCGAAGGACTGAATTTCACTATATGGTTTTCGAAGTCAGTGGAGGCTGCACTTCGGGTTTCAGTGAAGATTGAAGTCATCTCCGCCTTGCAGTGTTTATGCAAAAAGAAAAAAGGTGAGGACGGGAATCAGACCGTCCTATCTCTAGTCAAAGTAGCTGAGAAAATAGATGAGCGACCCTCATCTTGACCCGCACGAAACGGCAAGGATGAGAAGAGCGGGGAGGTATTTCCATATGCTTGCGGGCGATGATTGGACCTCCCAAAAAGGCTTGAGAAAATGGACTAGCAAGCCACAAAAAGGCAAAAGCTCGAAGAAGCAAATCAAGAGGCCAAAGGCCCAAAATTGTGAAGGTTTTAACCGAACAAAAAGTGAAGTACTCAAAGAGTCAAATCAAAGGCCAAAGGCCGATTCACTACAAAAGCTGTCCCTCGCCAAAAGAAAATCAAAGACCAAACCATTGAAACCCGAACCGAATCACGTGCTAGAGAAAGCTACAAGAAAACCATGTAGTGCGAGACGGTCCCGAGGTTGCAGTCCAGGAGCCTAAAAAGGGCTATCTCCCGAAACATCCAAAATAATTTGCATCTCAGCACGAAGGTACACGTATCAAGTTTCTTCTAAGTATTTACACGGTTTAATTTAGTAACAAGTAGTAATGCATGAATTAGGATAAATCTAGTCCCACAGTCTCACTTTCATATTTTAAAAGTTTACTTAGTGCCGCCCTTTAATAGCATTGTTCGGGACGAACAACTAAAAGTGTGGGGTGATCTGATGGACCATAATCATACGAATCATAAACACAGTTAAACCCACCAAATTAGACTCTTTGTCTATTTAACTTTTGCTTGTTAGTTCCGATATTTATCTACAGGGTATTTTGAAGTCTAGAGAGAATACAGGCTAAGGAGGAGTTTTTAAGCTGAAAAGATATTACGAGTCATTCCAAGGTCACGACCAGATGCCGACTGAAGAAATCTCAAGATCCTGATGTGGAATCACTCAAAACAAATCCAACCGAAGAGCAACCAAAGTCAGTCCGGAGCAGAAATGAACCGATAGTTTTGTGAAAACATCACAAAACTCACATCCACTCCTTGCTCCTCCTCACATGGGCGGCTAAAGGGAAGCTTCTCCTCACAAGGAGGCTCCTCCTCACAAGGGAGGCTCCTCCTCACATGGGCGGCTAAAGGAGAGATGCTCCTCCTCACATGGGGCGGCTAGCTTGCTCTCCACTCCTCTCCCATGGATGCTTGCCATGTGCTTTCATCCTCACCACACCTTCTCCTCCCTTGGGCCTATAAATACAAGCTCCTCTCCATTGTAATCTTCATCCCATAATTTCACAAGTCTTTAGAGAGATAGAGGGCTTAACCCTCTTCTCTTCACTTTCAATAAACACTTGTTCTTCATTTTGGAGCTACTTTCCCTTGCTTGGATCTTACTTAGGAGCTCCTCTCCTCCACTTATTGTAGGTACAAAATTACTTTCTGTATATTTTGTTCTTACTTTAAAGTTATTTTCCTTTTCGGTATGCTTGTTCAAGGCAATAGTCTACTTGTATTCCTTGACATGAATACAAGTAGCTAAAGCTTGTATTCGGTATAGGGAGTATTTATATCATAAACTGTTCTAGACTCTATGCTTAATGCTACTTAGTGTTTCAAAACTTGTTCTATGTGCCATATATTAGGTCAGAACTTCCAAGGTTGAGTGGATGCTTGAAATGGCAAAACTCTTCCGTGGGGGTTCGTGAACATACTCGGGTAAGTGGACGCTTTAACGGGCAAATCTTATCTGAGGAGTTCGACCTCTTTTAAAAACCATTTGGTTGATCGTAACTGAAGATCAAATGGATGCACATAGGCTAGTATACCTTGAAATGGGGTGCTAGTCTAAATAGAACAAGTGCTCTATGACCTTGAAATGGGCTAGACAGTGTGGCAAATCGAGCGCTTGAAATGGCCTTGATACACTTTTGAACACTTAGTAGGATCATTAAGGGTCAATGATGAACGATGATATGATATGAAACCCCTAAACCGAATCCTTTCCTTACGGTCTATTATCAACTATTCTAATTTACTTTCAGTTCTCAAAACACACTTAAACCCAACCCCAATCGCATTTAATTTCTGCATAAGCTTCATTAAAGAACAACTAATCCACACTGACTCTCTTGGGTTCGACCCCTACTTACCACTTGCTACCCAGTAGTGAAGTCGCGAGTAGCGGACTTATAAATTTATTCTTGACGTTTGCACACGACGACTGTGCATCCTTCACTTGCTTTCCCATGGCACAGGCACTGCATACCTGCTCAAAGGTGTCTTCCACCTTGGGTAAGCCGACTACCAAATCCTTCTGATGGAGTTTGTGGAGTAGCCTCATACTCGCGTGCCCGAACCTCTTGTGCCATAAGATGGAATTTTCGGCAATGCTTGCAAGGCACAGTTCTTCCTTAGGAGAGAATTCTGGATCAACAATGTAGATTTTATCCACACGAATTCCTCTCAACACTATCTCGCCTATCTCATTACACCTCACTAGGCAATCATTAGAATTGAATATGACATGATTTTTTCCATATTGACATAACTGAGATACGCTTAGCAGATTGTATCTCAAACCTTCAACTAGGCTTACCTCCTTAATTCGAATCGTATCTGATATTCTTACCTCACCTTTTGCTATTACCATTCCCTTGCTTTTATTTCCAAAGACTATGCTATCTCCGGAATGTTTTTGGAGCGAGTCGAACCATACTGGATTCCCGGTCATGTGTCTTGAGCAGCCACTGTCCAGGTACCAGAGACAGGACCTCACTCCTCCCTGCAATGGAAAGGATCAGCTTTTACGAACCCAGACAAGCTTGGGCTTAGTGGGCTTAGGAGATTTAGCAAATGGAACGTAATAAGACTGATAGTGAGCATCATGGTCAGTTGTGTCAATCTTTCACCTGGGTGTGCTCCTTGGTCTACCGCGAATTGCTGGATCATAGTGTGGGCGCGAGTAATCAGCTATGCCCTTCTTCCTATATGGACTAGCTTTCTTCTGATAGCGAGATCCCGGGCAGTGATTCTTAGCTTTCAACCATTTGCGATTGCTTTCATCAATCTCCCTAAGTCTTGGGCATTCTGTTCTGTAATGTCCAGATTTTCCACAAGTCCAGCATACTCTTTGGCATGGAAGATCGACATACTTGCTTCTACCAAGTGGTGTGGATGTCTTCATCTTTCTAGCTTGGAAGTCTACTTTTGCAGGCTTACGACTATTGCTCATCTTAGCCATATTTCATAGGCTTTTCTGGCCTTGTAGGGAACAGAGTCTGTATCATGGATATTGAATCCTTCCTGTGGACTGTCTTCCCTCTCCATCTGTCTGATGGTCTGAGGCCTTCTTTTCTGGCGGGAGCATTCTCCTGGTTCTGTCGCTTTCCCCTTTCCTTTTTCATCTTTCTCCTTTTCTTCATAACCTAGCTCTGGTCTGATGAACCTTTTCTTGTGGTCCACCTTTTCTTCCTTCACTCTCTTTTCTTCCAGCTCACGGACCCAGTCTTCCATTCATGTAGCGTCCTCGAGTCTCAGCCTTTCCACTGTTTGGAGAAGTTCTTCGTTCTTTTGTCTAAGATTGTTCAGCTCATCATTCGGCTCTTCAACCTTTGCTTGGAAATCAGCTAGCTCCGTGTTTCCAATCATCATGCGTTTCAGCTCATCACTTAGCTTACTAACTTGCCTCTCTCTTCTTTCGCATGTACGACATCTGCACACATGTTCTACCATTTCTTTCTCAAGACGCATGGCTTTGGTTGACCAGAGGCGGTTTTCTTCTATGTCATCGTGATGATCCTGTTGCATCTCTGCCAGTCTATCCTTTAGGTCTCGATTTTTGCTCAAAACTTTGGCTATCATCTCTGCAAGATCAGATTCAGAGAAAACTTTATCGACAAAAGCATCAGTATCCATTACCTCATCAGTTGTAGAGTGAGCCATTAGGCAGGCCTCCTTTGACTGCTTTCCATCGTCACTTTCTTCATCCGAGTCTCCCCATGCAGCAAACATGGCATGAGCTGGTTTGAGGACGGATGCTTCTCCTTTCTGGACGGGTGGCTCTCCTTTCTTTTTACGGTAGCAGTCTTTAGAAAGATGTCCCTTCTTCTGGCAGTAATAACACGTTCTTTCTTCTTTTTGTCCTGGGTTTCTTCCATTTTCATTTGACACAGCACCTCTGTTCCCTTTGGAGAAGTATCTGCGACTTCCTTCTGCTCTGAAGTCTCCTTTCCCTTTACCAAGGTTGGCCGCCTTTAGGGCTCTTGTCAGTAGGGCTATTTCATCATCCTCCTTCGATGACTCATCTGAATGTGCAAGGTCAAGGGCCTTTTCTACTTTCAGGGCGATGGCTTGGGATTTGTCGGACTGTCTCCTAGCCATCTTCCTTTCCGTGATGCCTGCTTGGCTTTGTAGGTTTACGACCAGTTCCTCTAGTGTGACATCCTTAATCCCTTTTTGAGCTTGCAGCGCTAAGGTCACGTGGTCCCATTTAGAGTTTAAGGCTTGCATGAACTGATGTGTGATCTTCCACTCGGGAAGCTTCTCGTTCAAGTACTCTAGCTGTCTGATGATGACTTGGAACCTCGTGAAGAAATCTTCTAAGGATTCATCCTTTTTCTGCATGACAGTCTCATAATCCTTAGTGGCAGCTAGAATCCTGTTTCTTTTGATATCTTTGTTCCCTCCATATAGTCTCACTAGTCCATCATACATGTCCTTGGCGGTCTTGTGCATCGCCACCTTAATCTGATCTCCGGGAGAGAGAGCCATATAGAGAACTTTCTTTGCTCTAGCATTCTTCTCGAGCTTTTTGTAGTCCTCTTCAGTGTATTTGTCCTTGCTCTTCTCCACTGGTTTCTCAGCATCTGTTGTGTCCAGTGGGATGATAAGAGGACCCGTCTCGAATATGCTCCAAAGTTGTCCATCCAGTGAGCAGACGTGAGCCTCAAACTGGTCTTGCCACCAGTCAAACTGTCCAGGCTTCAGCAGCGACAGTTTCCAGAATGAATCGTTAATTGACGACATAATTTTTCTTGCAATGCTAACAGACAAATCTAGAGTACTCGGCTCTGATACCATGTGTTGGATCGATTAGTGTTAGCAAACTATCAGACAGAAGTCTCAGACTTTGTTTACCGTCTGATATTCAAATAGCAGCGGAGTAATGATGCAGGAATGTAAATGACTGAGAAATACTACACACGGATATATCACAACAATGATAAGGTGAAAACCACTACCTTTCAGATTACACTGAAAGGATTTTTCGAAAGCGATTACTTTATATTCTGATGTTCTTGTAGAGTTTACAAACTAGGTCTATTATCCAGACTCTATTTGATGACCTCTACTAAATCCGACAAAGTAATCGTTTCGACCTCAAACCTCCGTGTGTGCGGCTTTAGCAAGCTTAGCTCTTTGAATGCAGTAGCTTCTATCTCCTGGGAAATCGCCGTTCTGCTCTTCAGGAATCCGCACTCTCCACATGTCAAACCCTAGGTCTTTATGTAGGGTTTCCGTGACTTGACATCTGGGCCCATTGACCTGGCCCATCTGAACTATTCAAACCCAATGGATTTGTATTCTTTTAAGACAGGATTTCTTCTAGATCCTTCGTTTTGTCTGCTTGTTCATTTAATTGAACTTGCCATACTAATGTGTAAAATATTGTTGATTCAACCGTCTTATGGCAATTCGATCTTTGATCTCTCTTCGATCTATCAGATAGATTTCTGCACACTTAGTTAGAATATTAGCTAAGTGTTTGTGATCATCAAAACCTATGGGTTCCAACAGTTTTCCTGGAAATGTGGAGGAGGTTGAAGGCATGACGGACACTGTTAGATGCAAGGAGATTTTTGGTTGATGGCGGTTGCTTTGTGGCTTTGTTTTTCTTGTCCAAGGACTGGAATAGTTTGGTTGTCATCTTCTGATGTCGGATGAGGAGATTCGACAGGAGTGATGGCTTGGATTCCAGAAACCATTTTTTGGAAACAATAACAAGGCTGCAGCTCTTTGGTCGCTGCCTGCTGGAATGGCCAAAGAGAACTTTTGCTGGATAAGGGAGCAGCAATTAAAAGTTTTGGTCCAGAGAAGATATCTTGTGACTATGAGTGATTACAAGATGAAGCAGGGTGGAAGTGCTTCACCGCAAGTGTTGGAAGGGCCAATGTCGAGTGAGTTGGAGCTGCTGGTTGTTATAACCAGATGCATGGGAAATCAAAGCTTAATTTGATTATGAATCAATTGATGATTCTGCCATCATATATGTTGCTGGAAAAACCTAAAGGATTTTGTGCAAATATGATGAGAAGGAAATAGATGAATATCCATTGTAAAACAAGTTGTACTTGTTAATCTTCTCAAAATATTGTTTAAAAAGATGGTCGATGTTGCTGCATCTTCCCAGCAACAAGTCCAATGGATTTTGTTTTGGAAAAAGAAATCAAGAGATGATGATGGGTTTTGGTTGATTAGAATAATTCAGCCAGGTGGAATCTTATGTTGTCTTTGGTTGAGGTTGATGTGTCTTTCCAGCAACACAACAAGTGCCTTTTGATTCAAAGCATAAACTAGTTAGCAAGGCTTTCATTTTATGGAAACAATGCTATAGTTTGTGGATTGCTTTCATGCGGTGAGAGTGGAGTGTCTCACGGATGGTGGCATGGCTGAAGCATAGGAATGTCCATTGCATCTAGTTGCTGCCGCTACTCGCTTTGACACGGTTCATGAATCATCATTCATGGTGGAGTGTCCTCTTCCAACCGGTGGCTGAATTTTCCAAAGAGCTTGTTAGGTTTTTGGATGCAATGGAAGGCAACTGCTGTTGCGGTGGCACAAGTGAAGTGACTCACGGATGGAGCCATGACTAGAATATAGATGAACTGGAATTGGAAGGAAGTTCAATTCAGATGGCAGCCATGGAGGTTGAAGTTGCTGCTGGAATCTTTGCAACAAACAGCTGATTTAGCACGCCGAAAATTAGGTTCAATTGCTCCTACTCTTATTTGATAAATCTGAGTTTGTGAAGCACACATATGATTAGTAGGTTATAATTATCAGTTAGATTTTCTGATAATGTATATGACTTGTGGAGCATGCTTGATTTAACATGATGAGTGTGTTCACAGTAATCGGTTGGTTTCCGATGATATGTATGACTTGTGGAGCATGTTTTGTTTGTTAAATTCATCATCGGTGAGCTTGTGATGAAATCAGTGTATGAGTACTTTAGGCTGATACCATGATAGAATGTTTCATAGAACATGTTGTAAGATTTTCAACTAGAATATAATCAGATGGATTTTCTGATGTATACACTTCAGTCAATGTGTTTGTAAGTTTACCGAGTTGGTAATACTTGATTGATGGAGATTATGGTTTGAAATAATCAAGGTTTATGTGATTATTTCGGGGTTTCTGGTTTGAAATGTTTGAAGTGTTCATGATGATGTTGAACGCTTGTGTTCTGATGGTTGTCTGTAAAAAGTTGTTAGAAAAACATGTGTAAGTTTACTGTGCAAGTTCTGATTTATTTATGATTTTACGTATTGTGACTTGCATGTTAGTAGAGTATATGTACCTGCATAACTCTGTGTTTAGCATATCACATGATTTATGTTTGCATGTATTGTTGCATATATAATGTGGGTTATTCACCAAATTGAAGCTTATCGACAAAACAATTTGTAAAGATTGTGTGATGAATTATTCACACAATGAGTTCTCCTAAATGGAGATGGATATTGATATCTTCTAAGTGAAGAAGAGAATTCAATATGAATAATGCTTCAAGGCAAATTTGGTGTTTCAAGTTAACATGCATGTACAAGTAAAGCTTGTTGATGACTAATGTCAAGAACCATTTCATGGAATATGATGAACATTAAAAGTGATGAATTTGTACGATTGTGAGTACTGTGAAATTCATCAAAGTATAATGTGTGTAGCAACCGAAAGGATTCATTATGTCTAGAAATGAAAACAAGTTTTAAAAGTTAGTCAAATTACTGTTTGGGCTGAAACTAGCACCAAAGCAGTGGCATCAAAAGGTTGATGAGGAAATTTTGTCTAGAGGATTCAAATTGAATCAAGGAGACAAGTGTATTTACAGCAAGTTTGATAACTCTGATAATTGAGTAATCATTTGCCTGTATGTTAATGGTATGATGGTTTTGGTACTAACCAAATTAAGAACCTTTTATCATCAAGTTTTGCTACATATGGGAGAAGCATATGTGATTCTTGGTATTAGAATCGAGTGTGAGAACAAAGGCTTAGCACTGTCACAGTCTCACTACGTTGAGAAAGTGCTTAAGGTATTCAATTGTTTGAATTGTTCTCCGGTAACTACTCCCATAGAATCAAGTGTGAAGCTTATGCCTAGTACGGATGAAGCTAGTTCACAACTTGAGTACTTTTGAGTCATTGGTCGCTTAATGTATTAGTTGAAAAGTACAAGGTCTGATATAGCTTATGCAGTGGGCAAATTGAGTTGATATACTAGTAATTCTAGTACTCATCACTGGGAAGCTATTAGGCAGATACTTGAATACATCAAGGAAACCATGAATTATGACTTGGTGTATGCTGGTTTTCCCTCGGTCTTGGAGGGATGTACCGATGCGAGTTAATTACTAGTTCAGAAGATGATGCTTCTAAAAGTAATTGAATAATTTTGCTTGGGGGTGCCATCTATTGGGCATCGAAAAAGCAAATTTGCATCACCAGCTCTACTATGGAATCTGGGATCATGGTTCTAGCAGTTGCCGGTAACGAGGCAAAAGGGCTAAGAAATTTGAACATGATATTCCTTTGTGGCCGAAACCGATAGATATCTATCCATTGAGATAGTAAGGAAATTTGGTTGAGGCTATACCCAAATGTACCATGATAAATCGAGACACCTGGGTGTTAGACATAGCGCGGTTCGTGAACTGATCACTCATGGGGTAATTTTGATTGATTATGTCCGGACACAGTGAAATATAGCTGATCATTTGAAAAAATGAATTAGTTAGGGGCTTGGTACAGAGTCGGGTAAAGGGATGGGCTTAAAACACATCTAAATCTCTTATCATAGGACACCTATATTCCCTCTTAGTATGACGCTTAGAGCTGAGTTGTGGAAAGCCTATTCTGAGAGATTTGAAGAACATGGTTGTATCCATCCCAAAGTTGTGCTTGTTTCCTGCAGAGAAAGGGAGGTTGAAGTTTATCTTCTTAATGGATATTTTGGAAAAGTGCATTGCAGGTGCATGCGAAAAGAATCCACCTATGTAAGTGTGAAGTGAGCCGCTTCAATTAGCATGTGCTTGGCTAATTATACACTTATGAATGGATAGTGACACATGACTGAAATAGTGTCAAGTTGTACTTAGAATAGTAGTAAACTTGTGTGTGTTTTACTTTCCCGTATTCAAATGGGTTGATGGGTTCAATTCGTAGAACACCCTGATTCTCGAGTATTGGAAATTACTACACTATGTGAAGTTTAGTCGAATGGGACACTTCACTTATGCGCAAGTTTTGTTCGGAATGAATATTCAAGAGTATAACTCTAAAATAGGGGAGGATTATTGGAGATTTTAGGTTTATACATTTTAAAACATGTATAAAACCTTGTAAAGATGTTTTATGAATAGATGAAACTCTTTGAACGCATTTGACCTCATTTGTATTCGGATCAGCAAGGTGCATCAAGGCTATTACATTGTCTAATTTTGAGCCGGCCGGTTGAGAAATAGCTCTGAAAAGAGTGATTTATCTGAGGTTTTGAGCCGCCCGGTTAAGTTTGGAACCGCTCAGGCCATGGACAATTCGGCGCGTTTCATGTAGACATTAGCGTCGCTAATGTCGATAGCAGGCGCGATTATAATGTCTATTACAGGAGCGACATAATGTCTATTGCAAACGCGCGACTAGGGCAAGGTTGGACAGGGCATTTGCGAATAGGGTTGGAAGGATCGATTTAACGGATACGAGGTAAAACATATTGTGACCTCAACCTCAGATCATTTTTGTTGTTGGTAGATTTTCAGAAGAGGAAGCACAGCTACAAAAAGAAGTTGTTCCGCTTTGAGCCTATGTGGCTGAGACATGAGGAGTTTGGGGACTTTGTCAGAAGCAGATGGAGTGAAGGTGGGAATCGACAGAGGCTTATGGGGAAGTTGACAGGCTTGAGACATGGTTTGGAGGGCTGGAATAGTACAGTATTTGGGAAAGTGCAGAAGCAGATTTCAGAATTAAAAAAAGGAGCTAGAGGCGAAATTTAGATCTGAAGAGGTTATAAATAAAGAATCTCAGTTGCAGCTTGAACTGGATGAATGGTTCGCGAGAGAGGAGCTATTTTGGCGTCAAATATCTCGCATAGAGTGTGTTGGAACCCTTTGGTTTTGATGATTACAAACACTTAACTAATGTGATGTCTAAGTGTGCAGAAATCCATTAATTGAACTATATCAAAGATCCATGAAGATGTCGAATTCAGAATTCACGGATGAATGCAGATTGATGGCAGACGTGAATGCAAAGATTGATTGGTGATTGAAAACAATATTGATGGCAGACATGAATGCAAACATTGATTGGTGATTAAAGACAATATATTGAAGGCTTGATTAGAAAGCATCAAAGATAGCAATCAATTAAGGAATATCTGCAGGCAGATATGGCAAACATGAATTAATGAGGAAAACCATTAAGGAAAGAATTCAATTCGAATCTGGACCAATTAAGACATTATCCATCAAGTTTGGAAAGCGGTTGGGCTGAATCATAAGGCTCGGACTACAAGATCAGCTCACATTCTTTAAAAGGATGAAGGGATCTCAAAAGAGAACTGGGCGTTTTTGGAGAATAATGAGCTATTGCATTTGACGAACGGAGATTGCTGAGATCGTACGCACGACGGTACAAGGTCCGAAGCTGATTACTCTGTCGGATTGAGTAGAGGTCATCAAATAAAATCTAATAGATCTAGTTTGTAAACCCTACAAGTATATCGGAATAAAGAGTAATCAGATTCGCAAATCTTTTCAGAGAAATCTGAAAGGTAGTGGTTTTCATCTTATCATTATTGTGATAAGGTTTCCACTCTACATTCGTGTGCAATTATTTTCAGTTGTTTTATTTTCCTGCATAATTTGTTCCGCTGCTGTCTGACCATCAGACGGAAAAGCACTTTGTGACTTCCGTCTGATAGACTGCTAACACTAACGATCCAACAGAGGGGTTGAAAGAAGGAGATTCGAATACAAACTTTTTCCACACTAGAGCTTCCCAGAGAAGAAAGAAGAACAATGTTAGTAAAATCAAAGTGGCCACTAATAGGTGGATTTCGGATGAAGTTGAGATCTGCGAGGAGGCAGTGAATCATTTTGCGAGAATTTATAGGTCAGTCGATAGGTTAGAGGCAATGGATTGGGATGAGAGGATGGATTTTGTTCGGAGTTCAGTAAGCGCGGATAAGGCGGAATGGTTATGTACTCCCTTTATAGAGGCAGATATCCAGCGTGTAGTGTTTCAGCTTGAGGCTACAAAGGCTCCGGGGTCAGACAATTATTCAGCGCTGTTTTATCTTGAGTTTTGGAATTTGGTGAAGGAAGATGTTATTCACGCTTCTCTAAATTTCTTAAATGGAGGAGGTACATTCGAGAGAGGTATGAATGACACGCTGATAACCCTAGTTCCTAAGACAAAGAGCCCAGCAACATTTGACTAATTCAGACCGATTAGTTTATGCAACGTTGCTATGAAGATCATTTGTCAAAGCGCTGGCTAACAGATTAAAGGGGGTGCTAAATGAGTGTATTTCTGAAAGTCAGAGTGCTTTTGTCCCGGGTCGTCTCATCACAGATAACATTCTCATCGCTCACGAGCTGATAAGCTATATGAGAACCAGACCGAAGGGAGGAGTTGGCTACTGCTGCATTAAATTGGATATGAGCAAGGCGTACGACAGAGTAGAGTATGATTTTTTTAGAGGAGATGCTGAGAAGAACGAGATTTCCGGACTTGTGGATCAACAAGGTAATGAAATGCGTGAGATCAGTGGCCTATAAGCTCAAAATAAATGATGTAATTTCTGAATCTTTTTATCGGGAGAGAGGGATTAGGCAGGGGATCCCTTATCCCCGTCTCTCATTAGCAACCAAGAACTATCTTCTTTATCCAAGTGCTGTTTTACAAGTCCTCGAGCTGCAGATCTATGCAATTTAGTTAAACTTACCAGGATCTAAACTTAAATCCAAATTTCTAAACAACCTTCAGCGTGATTTTCGCAAAACATACCAGGATCTAAGAATAAAAAACAGCGTGGCTATTAAGTTCTCAACAGAGGATTATCTTTATAAATTAAGTGCATACATATAAGCTCGCTCGATTTCTAAGAAGAATATCCAAGTAGTTTTGCTTCAAGAACATTTTGTTGGAAATATTGCTGAATAATACAGGCGGATATCACTGAAGTTATTGAACAACAGATACAGAATACTGAGATGCGATTAAACAGAACACAATGCAATCAAGGTTGTAAAAAACGCTAGGCGCTAGTCGGGCAGAAAGGGTCCTTGAAGATTAATCGGGGATTAATCGAGGCCTGGGCGGGGATTAATCAGTTTCGAATTTTTATATTTTTAAAATATATATGTATAAATAAGTCATTTTATAATATAACAATCTGATTTTTTAATTTAACATAGTACATTATACTATTAATTTAAAATTTTATTTTGAAAGATGAGGTCTTATTGTAATGTTGTGAACTTTAAGGATTTAAATGTAATAAGCAAAATTTTCAATTTTACTGTTCATCATCTTCCCCATTAAACCCTAACATCGTAACACAACCTCGACACCCATGGTCGACAATTTTGAGACCAACATAACTTTTAACACCTAAGCAAAAAATTTGCCAAAACACACTAAAATCAGCCCAAACGCACCTAAATCCGCCTAATGACCGTTTAATTGATTAATCGGAACGAGCTGTTAAAAAGGTCGCCTAGGCGGACTAGGCGGACATTTTCTTAAACACTGAATGCAATACAGATTGAATGATTCAAAAATAATCACAACCGGAGTGGATCGAGTCGCGTTGGATGCTGTCCTTAAAGCAAGATTGCCGCCCTACTGTGCTTTGGGACTCGCTGGTAGTATGCTTCCCAGGATGAATCGATGCTGCATTCGTGTCCGCATGATGCGGGCGCACACAAGCCAAGCCAAATCCGACGTCGTCGACCAGATGATTCCCCCCCCCCCTGGGCACCCGAGTGGGTGTTGTGAGAGAGTTTCTTTTATTATCTTAATAGAGAAAGGATCACGTACAAACCTATATTTTCTGTAAAAAGTACAAACTAATCACATCCTTACAAATTAATATATGGGCAGTTGAGATTAGGAGAAAAAATCTTATTAAAATTAATTTTCATTAGATTAAGGGCATATTTGTCCATATTGATAACCACAAATTTCATTCTCTTTCCTCCATTCGGCCATAAAGATCCAGATCTCCATCAATGGCGACCAGTATAAGCTCCGATCAGCCATCATGGTGGACATGGCTTGTAAACGACTCCCTCTCCACCGCAACTTAAGCAGTGGACGTGTCTCGTATACGACTCCCTCTCCACCGCCTCAGACGGCATCGTTTTCACCAAAGGCGTCAATTGCCCAGGCCACGTCCGCTCCCCTACCTCCCTGCGCTGCATTTTCACCGACGATGTTACAAACCAGCAAATCAGAACACTAGTCACGAGCTCCGAACAGGAAGTCTTTCGGTGCGGCCATCCTCATATTCTACTACAAGTTTCTAGTATCAGCCTCACGCTTGAAACACTCGATGAAGATCAACAGCAGGAGCAGAAGAAGAAACTCTTAAGCTCGGTTGCTCCTTTCGTGGCCATCTACGTCCCCTTTCAGAATCACACCGGTACGGCTTTGTTGCATACGTTTTCTTCAGCTAATTCCTTGTCGACTCTCTGTGCTTGCACGATGGTGCACAATGTGGGGAAGTTTCTGAAGGAGTGGGTGATGTAACATTCTGGAATCAGAGTAGAGAAATTTATATTGTAGGACAATGACAGCGACGATGATGATAAGGGTGATGAGAGTTTGAGGAATGTGGTGAGGGAGCTAGTTGAAGATGGCTTCACGCTTGAGATAGTGTACTGGCCGGCCATGGCCCAAGGCGCAGGAATTTGGGTTTCCCCACAATGTAATGTCGTCCAAATACTTCTACAAGCCGTGGAGGAAAAACATCGACGAATTATAGTCCACTTTTGACGAACTATGACATAGTTCGTCAAAAGTGGACTATAATTCATCAAAAATTCTAACGAATTATAGTGCGCTCTAGTAAAATGAAAAGTGTGCAACAATCACTAACAGACATAGGTGTACAAAAGCCAACCATTTATTGAACTTGAACTACATGCTAGCAATTATTGTCATAAGTATCTCAAAGAGGTATAATTGGTCACGCTGGCCGATGTTACCTCGATAGATGGCAAAAGCAAATCTCGGTACCGAGGATCTCTTCCAATCATTTGCACAACCTCTTGATCAATCTCCATTCCCATGGCCTTCTTCATAAAGGATGTAGAAGAGAGAGTTCACAACTTTGATGGTTATAAACAATTTTGGTTAGCAGTCATATTTGTAAAACTGAAATGACGAGATAGACGAGGCACGTTGAAGTGGTTAGGGCCTTAGGGGGTTCATAACTAACTACATGATACTTTTTATTGGACCGCAATAGGGTTTCTCATCTGGAAGTTGGATGGATGTGACATGTGAGGTCAATTCGGTTGCAGAGTTTTTTTTTTCCATTTAATTTAAATGCTTCAAGATTTCTAGAAGGAAAGAACAAGTAATCGGATGCAGCTTTAAATATTCATATCCAGCACCTAGGAATATTATTTGCCATGTCTACAAAAAAAAGGCAATTACTCATTACGGAAAGTGAGGAAAACTAAATCAATAAATTCAAAAATTCAAGTGGCCGGTAAGTGACACTGACGTAGAGACCCATATGATAAATCAAAATCGGTGTGAATTAGAGCTTAATGCCCCAAATGTGAAGATCAGTGGGGAGAAGACAGAAATGCATACGTTAAATTAGCTTGTCGACGACACATGTGGGGGAGTTAGGGGTCTTGGGTTACCAATTACCATCAACTGACACCTCCGGCTTCCCAATTCTAACATCCTTATACCTAGCAAAAGCATAAGAAACGGCACAGTTAATAGAGGGAATAATGGTCAGGGGACCCAAACAACACTAAACATCAATATACCTTAAATATATAAGGATGGGTCAGAGGTTGCATGAAGTCTCTCATTAGCAACCAAGAACTATCTTCTTTATCCAAGTGCTGTTTTACAAGTCCTCGAGCTGCAGATCTATGCAATTTAGTTAACTTGGGTTTAAACTTAAATCCAAATTTCTAAACAACCTTCAGCGTGATTTTCGCAAAACAATATACCTAGGATCTAAGAATAACCAACAGCGTGGCTATTAAGTTCTCAACGGATGTTTGTTTCTGAATATTTTAACATAAACAAAACTGACTGATAACTTCACAAGAAAAAAAAAGAGAGAATATCAACAAGAAGTAACAATTATGTAACATATATAGAATAGTATATATGGAGGGCACAATTTTATTAATGAATACTGTTCTGCTTCAATCTAATTTCCAGACTTTTCTGTAGATGCCGAAAGCGAAAACAAAACAAAACAAAACAATCCTTTAATCCTTCACAACAGTAACACTATTTTGTCTTGAAGAGGTGCATCTGATAATCGATCAGGCCATCCCTGAATCGCGTCACTTATGGTACTCGATTCATGTTAAATTCTGAACCAATGTTGCTCTTGTGATTTCTTTTTATGGATCTTGTCAAACTTGTGAGTGTGATGATAAGACAAATTTGTACATGAAGGGTGTGAAGTATATATATACTTTTAAGATCAGCATCACATGGTCCATTTTCATGATGAGAAGCTAATTACTTGCAACATCCTCTGATTCATGCATGTTTAAGGCTCTTTAGGGCATCTGCTAGAATGCTCGCATACACTGTAATTCAAAGTGCTCCACACATTACGATAATGACCATAAGTAAAGTTTGTTGCGAGAAAATAATCTAAAGGTAAAATGTAAAATAAAAAAAAGTTTGTGATAACTTTAAAAAAGAAGACAACCCCCAAATACATTTTGGCAAAAAGAAACAAATTCTTTTACTCCTAAAGTCCAATATAGCATAAACCATAAACTACACATAGAAGTGTCGTGTCATCACCAATTCATATAATGTGTTTTTATTTCCAGGTTTGGGCAGTACGATTCGATTGACCAGAGTAGCCAAATGTCTGATTCTGGGCCGATCTTAATTGATTTTATGTTGTAATTTTTCTTTGTCAGTATTGTGATGACTGCTTGCTCACAATATACTTGCTTAATCTGCCTCTCACAGATATATCTCCGAAGTGATATCGTCTCAAGCAGTGGACAATTTTGTACTAACGAGAGCAAAGTCGCTTGACAAATAAAACGAGAACATACTGTTATGTGCTTTAGGTTCGGAAGTCTCTTCACAACGATGCTCAACTCCGCATCATCAGTATTGCAATTATCAAGATGCAGAAGGTCAATGTGAAGACTCTCGAGACCCGGACATGCAGATAACAACTGAGATAATCCGGTCATGGTGTAGTTACTACGCGGAACAATCTGTATCACCAAACTCTTTAACAGAGGCCTCGGTCCTGCAAAGACTGTATCTTCAAGTTGATCAACATATAAAGAAAGATGATTGAGATTTTTAAGAACCTGCACGCATTCAACCACTTTGGAGTTTAAAGACGGCATGTCCACTGAGCTGAGTTGTGGATTGTTGCAAAAGAACTTGTACAATGCTTCAGCAGTAAACTTGTTGCACTTTTTGAAACTGACACTTTCTAACTTGGGACAATTTGAGGAAAGTATATCAAGAGTCGCGTCCGTCAACAGATGGTTGTTACTGAGGTTGATCTTTCTTAGGTTTGGAAGCTTTGACGTAACCTTGTGAATTCCCTCTTCATCGTCCCATTGAAGAAAACAACTTGAGAAATCCAACTCTGTAAGCGAAGGAAGCATGTTTACAAATTGCGTAATTGTCTGCAGTGACGTATCAAACAAGTTCAGCTCCAAGGATTTGATGCCTTTGATAACCCTGGAAATTGACATTTTTTCAATAGTTTGATGCATCGGATATAAAGCATTCGTACCGGAACAAACCACGAGACGCAATTTTTCCAGATTCAAATCGGAGTTGCATATTGCAGACAAAACGCTATCTAAATAATAGAAGTTGTAGATACAAATCTTCTTCGCGCCTGAAAATCTTTTGAATAGCCTCTCGAAGTGTAAGTAGGTAAAAGATGAGTGTTTTAGGGTTAGTCCGTGGAAGAGTGGGCTGGAGAGGGAACAGAATAGCTTGGAGACGAGCGATGCTGATTTCAGATCGATATAATCGAGGTGGCTGAGTATCCGACACAAAACATCTTCATGTAAATAGTTGATGATCATAGTCTGTGACTCTGTCGTCGTGATGTCCTCCATAGATGTATGACGAGTTGTAGCTTCGCAATTGATATTTCAAAGAACGTGAGAGAGAGAGAGAGAGTGAATACGAGTTTCTGAGTATAAATTTTTATTAGGAATAGCGCTTGATTTATAAAGGCTATATTCATGCACGGTTGAGATTCTGATGATCATATATATATATTATTATTGCTAAATTCAAAAAAAAATCTCATAATCAAATCTTATCTTTTAGAACCTGATAAATATGTTATTTTTGATATTGCTAAATTTGTATGAAACTATATTTTTAAAGTTAATTAATTTTCTACCAACTTAATTTTGTTGAGCAACTTTAATTTTAATTTGACATAATAAAGTACACATTAGCAACACAACTGGCCATCAGCTCAATTTCTGGAAAGGGACCACTAACCATATTGTAGTGCACAATATCATATTAACATGTTTAAACAGTGAGATAATATGTCACTGTTTTCCGATTTATGTTGAGCAAATTATTGATTAACATATTGTAATCACTTTCATTGTCAATGTCATGCCCAACCTTAGCTAGCTTTCATGGAACGTGTCACTTGTTTGTTATCGATTCAGTTAATGGTTTAACCAAATTCTTCACTTGAATCGAAATTAACTCAAAAGAATGTAAAGTTTCATTAGTTTCGATTCACATCCACTGATCCTGCCCAATCTCAGCGCTGATTCTACAATAAAAACCGAAATGAAAACAATCAACCGGGCCACACTGGTCACGCCTACGCTTCACCGTACTACCTCAAGTCAAGATTTTAGTCGCCTTGGTCGAAATCATCTCTCGATTCAAGCCGGGATCGCTCGCGAATTTCTGAGGACCCTAACACTTCTCCTTGCTGTATTTTTTTCATCTCTCAATCAGCAATGCCCGGGATGAAGAAATCTCCAGCAACTTATACATCACCAAAATGCTGCTGTTCCAAATCTAAACCGTTCAGCCTTGCATCTACGAAACAACTAGCTATGTACTGTAGCTTTCCCTTTATTTTTTTTGGCATAAGTGCACTGTAGCTTTCCTTTTTTTTACTCAACTATTTCAACTCAATTCTATGCACGACAACATTTCCTTCTGAACCAAAAAAAAATCCATACTTACCTCGACCTTTCATTTCCGCTCAGAATAACTCCTACAGGCAGATTTCACAACAGCTACATTTCAGAACACTAGTTCAAACTTAATTGGCTGTGTTTCAAAAGCAAAAAGAATATTGATAAGAAGCAACAATGTAATCACAAGTATGGAGGACAGCAAGTTAATCAGCACTGTTTCGATCTTGTTTCCAGATTTTCTGTAGACGCGGAAAGCTAAAATAAAACCACCTATCCTATTGGCACAATTTTATCCTGTACTTTTTTTAATTCACTTAACCAAACACAGATGCACACTACCAGGAAAAAAAACGCAATGTTTACAGTTTCTACAATCGAATTATTCAACGAAAAAGAAGATTAAACTTGCCTTGATTCTTCGAAGCGCGAATCGTCCCCATGAATTCGAGAAACCTAATTCACTGTGCCCTAATTCTTCGAAGCGCTCAATTTGTGTCTTCTCTGTCGAAAGCAGCTAAAAAACGCCGCAGTTTCATTCATCACCTTCTAATCTCAGCCCTCCATTTCATCAACGGCTCAGAAAATTCCCTGGTGTAACCTGTACTGTAGCTTTCCTTTTTTTTCTTTTTTCCAATTTACTGTAGCTAATTTCCTCATAACCAATTCACATGTAATTTAGCAACTGAATGAATAAGTGAAATACAAATTTCTTAAATTTCAGCTTATTTTTTGAATGGCAAGTTGCGTGATTATCAAGTTCTATCTTTAGGAATTCAGTAAAGCTCGCTCGATATCTATAAATAAATAAAATCTATTCCAAATCAGTTATTCTCACTCTCTACTTCATATTTAAGCTTACTAGAGCTCCCAAGAATTTTCTGAAAAAATCAATCTGCCTCAATGGAGAGAATGAGCGAGCCAGAGAGCACAATCCAAGACTTATCAGAAGACATGTTGCGCCAAATATTCAGCTACATCGATGATCTGGATTCGACAACGCTCGTTTGCAAACTGTTCTGCTTCCTCTCGAGTCCCCTCGTCAACAAACTAACCCTAGATAACTCACACTTAACCTTAACCTACTCAGACTTTCGAAGGTTGTTAAAAAGGTTTCCGGGCGTGAAGACGATTTTTATCAACGATTTACATAAACTAGATAACGCCTTAATGGCGATATCAAACTCTGGTTTGAATTTGGAAAAGTTGCAACTTCCAAGGAGGGTTCAATATCCTAAACCACAGACTGTTGAAAATATGTCAACGTCCAGGGTTATTAAAGGTATCAAATCCTTGCAGCTGGGTTGGTGTGATGGCACTTCAAAGAAGCATGTTATCGAATTCGTAAACCTGTTTTCTTCACTTAACGAGTTGGATATCAAAGACTGTAGTCAATGGAACGACCGAGTCATTCATAAAGTTACATCGAACCTTCCAAACCTGCAAATGATTAGCCTTAGTAACAACGATTTCAAGGCAATGACGGACAAGACTCTTTCTATACTGTCCTCAAATTGTCCCAAGTTGGAGAGTGTGCGTTTCATAGGGTGCAAGTTTACACCTGAAGCATTTTACAAATTCTTCTGCAACAACCAGTTGAGGTCAGTATACATGCTCGGTTTCTACTCTCATTCAATGGTTGGATGCATGAAGGTTCTTAAACATCTCAATCATCTGTCTCTACAATCTGATATTGTTCGAGATGCAATCCTGATAGCAATTGCTGAATCACGGCCACCGTTAAAATATTTACTGATAGGCCATTCTGAGTCGCGAAAGTACACCATGGCCGGATTATCCCAACTATTATCTGCATGTCCGAATCTCGAGAGCCTTGACATTCGCCTCCCGTGTTATGCTAGTGAAAACTGCAAAACTCATGATGCGGACATGAGCATAGTTGTGAAGAGACTTCCGAACCTAAAGCACATAAAGGTATGGTCCCGTTATGTTGTTTGTCGAGCGACTTTGTTCTCATTGGTACAAAATTGTCCGCTGCTCGAGACAATAAGGCTTACGAGAGATAGTTGTTATCCTTTATATTGTGATCGTGGCATGTCGACCCCCACAAAGAAAAATTATAGCATAAAGTTGATTGAGATCCGCCCAGATAATTCTGATATTTGGTTCCGGTCGAGAGTTGAACCCTACTGCCCAAACTTGAGGAAATATTTTAAGGATTTATGATAACATTTTTGTATACTTTATCTATATATGTGGATTCATGCTACGTACAGTTTAAAAGAATTTGTTCCTTAACTTTACCAAAATGCTTTCTGTTTATCTTTCTTTTTGAAAGTACTTGTACAATATATGCCTCATTGACTTTTTATTATCTTAATAAAAAAAAAATTCGCAACAGGCTGTTGTGGTCTGTGCTGTAATGTGTGGTCAGCTCATTAGTACTTAATTTCCTTGCATTTATTGGCTTCGAGCTGTTATAAGCTGCACCAGTTCTGGTCTCCAGATGATCCTGAAAAACATTTAAAAACAGCGAATAACATATTTACTTGGGAATTGGAATTATCACAGATGATACCTTTTCATGGCATTAGTAATAAGTTCCGTTTTTGTAACCTACAAGGAAAGCTACAGTAGAGTACATAAGCTCCTTTTTTTGTCAGCCGTGTATTTAAGATTAGAAGCCTCGAGTCTTACATTGGAACAGTGACTTTCTTAATTAGTCAGGGTGTGTTGGCTGTGCTCGAACAACGGTTAGTTGAAAATAAGGGAAACTCGACTCTAATTGAAGCAATTTCAAGAATTTGATTTAATCAAGAACTACGATCAAAATTTCAAGTTGAATTGATTCTGGTGTTCGTTATACAATAATCTCATTGCTTAACAGACTAATTTAAAGCACAAATGTTTCTCCTTGCACAAACATATAATTTTATAATACAGCATTGCTTCATTTACCTCCATCGTCTAAACACAAATTTTGAAGCGAAGTTAAGCTTCTGATTCCCATAAGTGCCTTAAGACCAGTGTCTTCTCATAATGACCATGTTAGCGAGGATGCAACAGATAATGTTGTCGGGGTATCAGGATATCAATTGACATTTTGGAAAAAATATATATACTTGAGGTGTGAGGTTCGAAATTTCTGAAGCATTATGTGTTTCGGAGATGATCTGACTTCACTTTCTGATGGGGCCTAATTATATGACTTGTTGAATCAGTTAAACCCACCAAATTGGACAATTTATCTTGACATATTTCACTTGTTAGTCCCATTTTGCTCTACAGGCTATGTTGAGGTTTAGGGAAGAAACCAGCTTAAAAGAGGAGTTTTATGCCAGAAATAAATCACAAGTTTATCGGGTCCGTAGATGACCGAGGAACCCAGTCAGCGCCCGAGAAAGCCCCAGGCGTGACCGAGCTTCAGTACCGGGCCGCGACCAAGAAATACCGGGTCGCGCCCCAGGTCGATATCCGAGCGATCTCGGCTGAGGCCCGAAAATCAATACCGAAGATATAAGGGTGCGCCTCCGGACAGCGCCGGGTATCGCTGCTGTATGATCGCCCGAGCGCTGAGGTTCATGACCGAGACAAACACCCGAGCGCATCCGAGACAAACGCCGAGCGCATCCGAGACAAGGACCCGACCTAGCGCCCGTGTCAAACTTCTTCCGACCAAAAACTCCGGCAAAGTTCCAGCTACTTGCTTGGTCCGATGTCCATTGGAATCACCTTGCTCTAAGAGCAGCCTGCCTGGTGAAGCACCTTGCTCAAGGGATGCCACACTTGGCACCAACTAGCTTAATTGCGGCTATCTTAAGAATGAAGGAAGCTCATTAGAAGGCCACACTTGGCACCAACTAGCTTAATTGCGGCTAGCTTAAGGATGAAGGAAGCTCATTAGAAGACCACACGCACCAGCTAGCTTGAAGTCGGCTAACCAATGAGAAGCATTCCTTCTCCATGAAGCAGCCGCCCATCCATGCCTATAAATAGAAGAGCTTCACCCCCTTCTTCAATGTCCGAAAGTAGTGGTCCTTAGGTGTGTCTTCGAGCGATTGTGGTTTGACAATACTTGTAAAACTTCGCACTAGCAATCAAAAGCTTAATTCCCCTCTACTCACTCTTGTTTACTTTTGGTTTCAATGGTTATGATATTCACTCCCATGAGTATTCGTAGCTAAATTTCCATTCGGTCGAAGGAGTGCTTGTACTATGAAACCGTTCTAGACCCTTGCTTTCATGTTACTTTAATGTTTTAGCTAGTTCTTGTGCCTTCGGGGTGAACATAACAAGGAAGAGTGGATGCTTGACATGGCAAAGCTCTTCCGAGTAGTTCATTCCCCATATAGTCGCTCGGTTTGTTCGGAAATGAGGGATCAAGTGACTGCACTTAGGTTGGTATACCTTGAAATGGGGTATTAGCCTAGCTAGAACTAGTAAGCTTTGTCTTGAAATGGAAAAGCCGGAGGAACAAATGCTTGAAATGGCTTTGTTTGGAGTTATGTCTTGAAATGGAATAATTCACTCACTAGAACATTTGGTTAATTCATTGGAGGTCGATGATGAACGGGGACCTGATACAAGACTCCTAAGACCGGATTCCTTCTCTTAAAAAAGAATCACCTTTTAACTACTTGCACTTTACTTTCTCGCACATTTACTTCTTGTCTTTAAATTCCCAAGACTTGGTCCTTCAAGCATTGCAAGACTTGGACCTTCAAGCAACTTATTTTCACGCACTTTACATTTCTTGCACATTTATTTTCAGTCCTTTACCTTTCAAGATCTTTATTTTCAGCACTAAAACCTCAACCAAAAAACCCCAATTCTCTTTACTTTATTTATTGCTTTCAAAAGAACAATTGTTTCCAACCAACTTCTCTTGGGTTCGACCCCTACTTACCGCTTGCTATCATTAGTGAGCCACTAAAGTAGTGGACTTATAAATGTAAATTTGCAGGTCACGACGACAGCCTGTCAAATTTTGGCGTCGTTGCCGGGGAAGTTAGTGTATTAGAAAATTGTTCTTCTTTTTCTTTAATTTTTGCTCGTTAACCATGTCTCGTATAGGAAGCCATCATGAGGACGAGGAAATTGATGACGAGGTGAACCAGGGTGTCCGAGACAACGAGGGACCGCCCCCATTTATAGACAACCCGGAACAACTCATCCGGAACCACAACCGAGCCATCAGGGAAGCGGCCCGGTTACATCAAGGAATGCCCGAAGGCAGAGTTGGAGCTGCGCCAAGGCAACAGCCAAGGCAACACCCAAGGCAACACCCGAGACAGCCCCCGTTACATCGGCAAATACCGAGGCAACACCCAGCCTTCGACGAATATTACGCGGATGAAGTCCTCCGTGAACCTACCATGGGCGAGCTCTCAGCGCCCGATTTCGGAACCCAGCCGTGGTGCATAGACGAAGGCCCGGACCTAGAGAACATCGCTATAAACACATCGGTGGTCCATAATTTGCCGAAGTTCTCGGGAAATCAGGGAGAATCTGCTACTACTCATCTTCAGCGTTTACATGGCATTTGCCAAAATTTAAAACCTTATGGAGTAGATGTGGATGATTTTAAATTAAAAGCATTTTATTTCTCCCTTAATGACTCGGCTAATGATTGGTTCCTCTCCTTACCTTCAGGTAGCATTCGAACATGGGCCCAAATGCAAAAGAAATTTGTGGAAAAATACTACCCAGCAGGAAGGGCGATGCAAGTAAGGAGACAATTGCAAGAGATAAGGCAAGGGCCTAATGAGACCATGTACGAGTATCTAGAAAAGTTCAACCACTTGGAGCGAAGTTGCTGCACTCTTGGGTTGCCTGAGAAACTCATCATCGAGTACTTACTTGATGGCCTAAGGCCCCTCGACAAAAAACTCCTAGATGCCTCGGCTGGAGGATCGATGATGAACCTACCGCTGAGCGGCATAAGGGACCTAGTCACTAGTGTTGCGGAGAATGCCCGGTTTAGAGAAGAGACGACTCGGCAAGAAGAGTTTTCCCGCATCAAGAACGTGGCACAAGCTGAGGTACCGATGAGTTCCCTACCCGAGGAAATGAAGCAGATGAAGGAGATGATGATTCAGCTCCTACGAAGGCAGCCAGCTCAGATGAGGCCTTGTGAGTTTTGTGGTGGTTTGGACCATAGAACCGACACTTGCCCGACGTTGATGGAGAATGACCCGGAGGAAGTAAACGCAGTAGGTGGATACCAAGGATACAACAGCAGCAACCGAGCAGGACCGAGCCGGCAGTTCGGACAGGCGCCCGGACAAAACTGGCCGAACGACTCGAAGCAGTTCGGGCAGGCGCCCGGACAAAACTGGCGATACGATAACAACGCCCCGAGGAGAACGCAACAGGCCGCGCCTCAACCGGCTCAGCAGTTCTATCAGCCGCCTCACCGGCAATACAACCAGGGCGGACCAGGCCAATATCCGCCAAAGGGACCGAATCAGTACCAGGCAGGTCCGAGCCAGCAAGGCCCGAGCAAACCGCTCGAGGAAATTGTGAAGGACCTGTCCAACACGGTGCATCAATACATGGCAAAAACCGATGGAGCTATAGCAGACTTGGGCAAGCAAATGTCTCAGCTGGCCACCGAGGTGTCCGAGCTAAAAAATGAATCCGGCCGTCTCCCCTCTCAAACCATCCAGAACCCGAAAGGAATTATTAACATGGTAAGGACATCAGACATGAAGGCGGCTATGGACGAAGCCGAGCAGTTGAGAAAACAACAACGAGGTCCCGAAGCTTACAAACCGACGACCAAGCACTACACCCGTAGGCAACGTCCTAATTGGAATCAGAAAGAGGACCGACCTAACAATGACGGGACGTGGGTTACGCATGCTGACAATGGACGCTATGCGTTCGCCGTTAACATGACACCTCCGCCGACAACACACTTTGACGCACCAGCATCTGGCTGGGATGATGAGGGCCAGAATTCATCTTACCCTACTAAGGCTATTGTCTACGAACGTCGTGCGACCCGAAAAATGAATGAAAACCTGGAATCACGGAATGACCCAATGGCAAGTAAGCCCATTACATGGAATCGCGAGGAACACATGGGAATAAGCAAGGACCCTGGAGCTTTTACAGTTACCTGTAGTTTCGGCAAGATCAAGGTTCACCATTGCTTGATTGATCCTGGAGCTGCAGTCAATGTTTTGCCATACCCTTTATATTGCTCATTGGGACTCGGTCCATTGCAACCACCAAGGATATCCCTTGAGATGGGGGACAAGTCTTGTGTCCAGCCAGTTGGTGTGCTTGAAAGCTTACTACTCCGTGTGGGAAAAATCGTCGTTCCTACGGACTTTTATGTGATACCAATCAAAGAATTCAGCAAGGATGATCCTCCAACAATCATACTGGGACGACCATTCCTTTACACCACGGATGCGAAAATCAACATGGGAAAAGGCTCACTATCACTAGCATTCAGTGGTAAAACCTCATACTACAATATCTATGGCGATAACCGCACAAATATGAAGAAACCTCCGGAACACTGTAGTCCTAACCCAGGCACATCATCCAGCAAGAAATCAGGAAGGGACGAGGCTAGAATCGACACAGGAGCCCCGGTTAAATTTGACTTAAGCCGCCCATGGGATCCCAGCTGGTGATCCCAATCGTCGAGCCAATGACGTTAAACAAAGGCACTTGCCGGGAGGTAACCCGGCACATTTTTGTGTTCATATGGCATTTTCTTTTAATTTAGGTTTAAATCGTACTCATCCCCTCGCATTTGGAAGGAATCTGATCTTTTGTGCAAGAACAGCAGTCACGCTCGGGAATGACCGGGCTTCGCCTGAGAAAGACCGAGTCGCGACCGATAAGTACCGGGGACGCGCCCGAGGAACACCGAGGCGCGCCCGAGAAATTTCGTCTCCCTGCCGAACTTCCTCAAGCATCAACCGAATCCGGCCGAACCAAGGCCTATCGTTTGCTCTTTCATCCACGACTTAGCAACGACAATATCAAGGGAGTTCGAACCTTTTTCTCTTATGTCATTTCCTTTCCAAGATACCTTAGTTTTTTGCCTTTTGAACCAAGTCGTGCCGCGAGGCACGACTTTGTTCAAAAGTGTGGGGTGAGTCATTGCACATAATAATCAGCATGTTCCTCTTTCTTTTTTCCTTAGTTTTTATCTTTTTGCCACTCTTGAATATAAGCTTCATGATGTGAAATAGATGGATCCGAATTCATACATGTCCTTGTGAGATCTAAATTGCGTTAAAACTTTAGAACTTAACTTCTTATTTGTCCTTTCGTGCCGAGATAAAAAGGGATGTGGAGTTGACAGAAAACACCCTAGTAAGGTTTGACAAGCACTCGGAAGGCCGGGTCTCACTATATGGTTATCCGACGTTAGTGGAGGTTAGCACTTCGGGTTGCTTGGGATTCCAGTAGACTCCGTCACGAAGCATTTATGCAAGGGGCGGGACGGGAATCAAACCGTCCTATCTCTAGTTCGAGTAGCCGGGAAAATAGCCGAGCGACCCTCGTCTTGACCCGCGCGAAAGGGCAAGGATGAGAGAGAGCGGGGAGGTATTTCCATATGCTTTAGGGCGATGATTGGACCTTCCAAGAGAAAAGATGGAAAAGCAATCCACAAAGAAGCAAGTTCAAAAAGTCAAATCAAAGGCCAAGGGCCAAAGTTGTGAAGGTTCTAACGAAAACAAAAAGTGAAGCATTCAAATTCAATATCAAAGGCCAAGGGCCAAGTCACTAAAAATGCTGTTCTTCCAAACAATATAAAAGGCTCGACCCATTTAGCCCGAACAAATCATGTGCTAGAGAAATCTGCGGAAGATAACCATATAGCCGAGTCCAGCCCGAAGAGTGCGTACAAGAACCTAAAAAAGGGCTATCTCCAATACATCCAAATTGGTTTGCATCACGGCTCGGAGGTACAAGTATTAAGTTATCTTCTAAATTTTAAACACTCTTTATTTTGACATCAAGTGATGCATGAGTAGGAAAAGTCTAAACTAGCACTCTATCATTCATGGCTAGGACCTTTAGGTATTAGTTACCTCTTCTCATTAGCCTTGCTCGGGACGACCAAGTATAAGTGTGGGATGGTCTGATGGGGCCTAATTATATGACTTGTTGAATCAGTTAAACCCACCAAATTGGACAATTTATCTTGACATATTTCACTTGTTAGTCCCATTTTGCTCTACAGGCTATGTTGAGGTTTAGGGAAGAAACCAGCTTAAAAGAGGAGTTTTATGCCAGAAATAAATCACAAGTTTATCGGGTCCGTAGATGACCGAGGAACCCAGTCAGCGCCCGAGAAAGCCCCAGGCGTGACCGAGCTTCAGTACCGGGCCGCGACCGAGAAATACCAGGTCGCGCCCCAGGTCGATATCCGAGCGATCTCGGCTGAGGCCCGAAAATCAATACCGAAGATATAAGGGTGCACCTCCGGACAGCGCCGGGTATCGCTGCTGTATGATCGCCCGAGCGCTGAGGTTCATGACCGAGACAAACACCCGAGCGCATCCGAGACAAACGCTCGAGCGCATCCGAGACAAACACCCGAGCGCATCCGAGACAAACGCCGAGCGCATCCGAGACAAGGACCCAGCCAAGTGCCCGAGTCAAACTTCTTCTGACCAAAAACTCCGGCGAAGTTCCAGCTACTTGCTTAGTCCGATGTCCATAGGAAGCACCTTGCTCTAAGAGCAGCCTGCCTGGTGAAGCACCTTGCTCAAGGGATGCCACACTTGGCATCAACTAGCTTAATTGCGGCTATCTTAAGAATGAAGGAAGCTCATTAGAAGGCCACACTTGGCACCAACTAGCTTAATTGCGGCTAGCTTAAGGATGAAGGAAGCTCATTAGAAGACCACACGCACCAGCTAGCTTGAAGTCGGCTAACCAATGAGAAGCATTCCTTCTCCATAAAGCAGCCGCCCATCCATGCCTATAAATAGAAGAGCTTCACCCCCTTCTTCAATGTCCGAAAGTAGTGGTCCTTAGGTGTGTCTTCGAGCGATTGTGGGTTGACAATACTTGTAAAACTTCGCACTAGCAATCAAAAGCTTAATTCCCCTCTACTCACTCTTGTTTACTTTTGGTTTCAATGGTTATGATATTCACTCCCATGAGTATTCGTAGCTAAATTTCCATTCGGTCGAAGGAGTGCTTGTACTATGAAACCGTTCTAGACCCTTGCTTTCATGTTACTTCAATGTTTTAGCTAGTTCTTGTGCCTTCGGGGTGAACATAACAAGGAAGAGTGGATGCTTGACATGGCAAAGCTCTTCCGAGTAGTTCATTCCCCATATAGTCGCTCGGTTTGTTCGGAAATGAGGGATCAAGCGACTGCACTTAGGTTGGTATACCTTGAAATGGGGTATTAGCCTAGCTAGAACTAGTAAGCTTTGTCTTGAAATGGAAAAGCCGGAGGAACAAATGCTTGAAATGGCTTTGTTTGGAGTTATGTCTTGAAATGGAATAATTCACTCACTAGAACATTTGGTTAATTCATTGGAGGTCGATGATGAACGGGGACCTGATACAAGACTCCTAAGACCGGATTCCTTCTCTTAAAAAAGAATCACCTTTTAATTACTTGCACTTTACTTTCTCGCACATTTACTTCTTGTCTTTAAATTCCCAAGACTTGGTCCTTCAAGCATTGCAAGACTTGGACCTTCAAGCAACTTATTTTCACGCACTTTACATTTCTTGCACATTTATTTTCAGTCCTTTACCTTTCAAGATCTTTATTTTCAGCACTAAAACCTCAACCAAAAAACCCCAATTGTCTTTAGTTTATTTATTGCTTTCAAAAGAACAATTGTTTCCAACCAACTTCTCTTGGGTTCGACCCCTACTTACCGCTTGCTATCATTAGTGAGCCACTAAAGAAGTGGACTTATAAATGTAAATTTGCAGGTCACGACGACAGCCTGTCACTTTCTTTCTAACTTAGGCACCAATTAAGATTCGATAGCTTAAATATAGTTGAAGAAACTGCTTTGAAATTGTACCTCTAAACTCTGGGACAAGTTAAATAATGTAGGCATGCCGTTGTTCATCCACCTCAAATGTGATCAGTCTTTTTTATATATATCAATTTTGGTAAATAAATGAAGTAAAATGCATCAAGGATGAGTAACTAAAATAATTGGGCTATAATTTTATCTGAAATACAGAATTTCTGAACAACCGTAAGCTTAATTTCTAAAAGGAGGATTATCTTAATAAATTAAAGTAACTGCGCTCGATTTCTAAAAATAAAATATATATTAAAAATTCAGTTCTCACTTCTCACGGTTGTTACTTGAAAATCTTTGAGCTGTCAAATGAGTAGAAGGATATTGAGCAGAAGGAGGCAGGGGCGCATCATCAGTAAACAGAACGAGATCACCTGAAGAAGTGTTGGGCCTGATATTCAGATCCCCCTCGTCCACAAACTAACCCTGAAAAATTCATCCTTAACTTACTCAGACTTCAGGAGGCTGTTCAAATGGTTTCCGGGCGTGAAGAAGATCCATATCGAGTTCACTGAACTAGATAGATAACACGGCTATATAAAACTTTGGTTTGTATATCTGGTGAAGTTGCAACTCTCCCCCTTAATGTTTTTTTAGACAATCTGTACAAAATAGGCAGGAATAGTGTACAAACTATTCGTGGGAATACGAGCATATAGATATGGTGCGCTGATGTGCAGAGTTGTAAAGAAGCTTCTCTACCTAAAAAGCACATAGCGGTATGGTCCTTGTCAAGCGACTTTATTCTCTTGTCCACCACTTGAGACAATATTGATCAAGAGATATGATAGTGTTTTTTTTTTGATTTGGACCCTTTGTGTTTTGATGATAACAAACACTTAGTTAATATTTGACTTGAGTATGCAGAAATCACACTGACTGACAGAAACGATAACTGGACATCTTTGAGAGAGCATGGCGCTGCGAGAGAGATGAGATCTGCGTGAGGGACGAGATCAGCGAAGATATACTCGAGATACGATTTGAAGATATACGAGTATATACGCGAAGTATATTCAAGAGATAATGATATGGGAATATACAAGCCGGATATACACTCAAGATATACGAGTGAATATACAAGATATGCTCTAGATATATGCTGAATATATACGATCCAGATTTGGAAAGGAAATACTTGATGTGGTTAAGATATGGAAATATCTTAACCAAATCATATCTGCCGGATGGAGATCGGATATTTGACGAAGATCATATCTGCAGAAATGAAGGTCGACTATCAAAGCAAGAGAAGCTCGACAAAGTAAAGTTCGGCTTTTTGGAGAGGGCAATCGGAGATTGAAGGTGCGATTAATTCCGGAAGCAGAGGAAGTGCTGCTGTGTGCAGACAAGAGCAAGATCTGTTATTTGGCATTCGAATTGAGTAGAATTGGTTAACTGTCACTGAGTGAGACAGATTGTAACAATCTATAAGTATATTCGTCAAGTAATAACATCGATCTTGAAGCCTTTCTGGAACTGTCCAGAAGGCAAGTGGTTTTCAGCCTGTTGCAAGGATTGCAATAAGGTTTCCACTATAAATCTGTGAGCATTTACTTTTCGCACTATATTTCCTGTACTTGAGATAATTTTGCTGCCATCTGTCTGAGGGATACCACTCTATGATCTCCCTCACATAGACGGCTAACCTAACGATCCAACAATTGGTATCAGAGCGATGCTCTAGATTTTGTGTTAGCCTTTGTAGGAAATCATGTCTGCCGGAAACGATTCCTTCTGGAAGCCGCCGGTGCTTAGCCCGTGAGAGTATGACTGGTGGAAGGATTAGTTCGAAGCTCATGTTTGCTCCCTGGATAGAAAGCTGTGGCGCGTATTTGAAAAGGGTAACTTCCCTATTCTGGATGTGACAGATCCTGCCAATCCGAAAGAGAAGAAGAAAGACAAGTACACAAATGCTGACTACAAATCTCTCCAGCAGAATGCCAGGGCTAAAAAGGTTCTGTACATGGCACTCTCACCAGGAGATCAGGTGAAGATGGCTGTATACAAAACTGTGAAGGAGCAGTGGGATGGCCTAGCTAGACTGTACGAGGGAAACGAGGATATAAAGAGGAACATAATTCTAGCAGCCACGAAGGACTACGAAACAGTCGAACAGCGAAAGGATGAATCTCTGGAGGACTTCTACACCAGATTTCAAGTAATCGTCGCACAGTTGAACTCTCTAGATGAGAAGCTTCTACAGTGGAAAATAACCTATCAGTTCATGCAAGCTCTCAACTCCAGATGGGATATAGTGACTACAGCTCTCCAGGCTCAGAAGGGGATCAAAGATGTCACTTTGGAAGAACTTGTGGCGAATCTACAAAGTCAAGCTGGGATAGCAGAGAGAAAGACGGCTAGGAGGCATGCAGGCAAATCTCAAGCCATAGCATTGAAAGTTGAGAAGGCCTTGGATATAGCATAGGTGAGTCTACCATCAAAAAATGAGGAGGAAATTGCTCTTCTCTCGAAAGCCTTTATGATGGCAAACACATGAAGGTCGCAAAACTTCAACAGAGGAAGAAATCAGAAGGGGAATAAAGGAGCTACCTCAGATAAAGCAGGAGCAAAGGAAGAAAGAACCTAGTATCATTGCCAGAAAAGGGACATCTTGCTAGAGACTGCTACATCAAAAAGAAGGGTGAACCACCTGCACCAAAGGAAGCCCAAGCCATGTTCGCTGTCTGGGGTGACTCAGATGAGGATCGCAGCGACGGGAAGCGAGCTAAGGAGCCATGTCTGATGGCGCGAGGCGCAACTAGTGAGGTAAACGAATCTGATTCCTTTATTGATGAGGTCTTCAGTGAATCTAATTTTGCAGAGACTATTGCCGAGCTGTTAAAGAAGATTAAAAGTCTTAAAGAATAGCTTGAGATCATGTAAGATGAACACGAAGACGATATGGAGAACAATCTCCTCTGGTCAACCAAAGCTATGCGACTTGAGAGGGAAATTGAGGAACACGTCTGCAAGTGCCCCACATGTGACAGAAGGAACATGCAGATCAATGCCTTAAGTGATGAGATGAGGTGCATGAAAATTGACGACACCGAGTCGATAGACATCAGAGCCAACGTGAAGGAAAAAAATGCAGAATCGGCCAGGCTCCAATTAGACAATGAGGAACTACGTCAGACTGTGGTGGATCTCAGACATGAGGAAAATGAAAGAAAGGAAGTCTGGCTGCGAGAACTAAAAGCCAAGAGGGTTGAGGAAGAGAGAGAAAGCTACCAAAGAAGGTTCGTTAGACCAGGGCTTGGCTATGATGAAAGAAAGAAAGAGACTAGCGAAGAGGCAGAGCATAAAGGATTGCCAAAGGAAAGGAAGCAATAACCGAAGTCGGTGAGTGCTCTCGTCAGGAGGGAAAGGTAGGAGCCACAAGATAATTGGGAAGAGTAGGCACATCTTCGGAGGAAAGTCACCTCTATGACAGTGAATCTGTCCCATTCAAGGCTAGGAAAGCCTTTGAAATTTGGAAGAAGCAGAGCTCAAATCGTCAACCTTTCTCGATCAATCTTCAGGCACGAGGAGATAGGAGACCTACGCCCTTAGAAAGAAATAAGAAAACTAGTGGTCTCTACTACCGTGTCTGCTGGCACTGTGGTCACTCCGGCCATTATAGATCAGACTGTAAGAAACTGAAAGAAGCCAACGCGAGGAATCACAGTTATCAGAGAAAAGCTAGTACCGCTTATGTCCCTAGGAGAAAAGTCTCTCCCCACAGAAGGGAAAACAGAGCTGAATGGGTTCGTCCTCACCATGACACAGCCATCTACGGACAACCCAGAAGAACCCCCAGAAGGAAAATCAATCTCACTGACAATAACGATTCCTATTCTTTAAAATTCTCTCCCATTATTAAAACTGTCCCAAAACCTAGTAAGCCCAAGCTTGTCTGGGTTCGTAAAAACTGATTTTCTTCTTGCAGGATGGAGTGAGGGGCAAACCATGATATCTGGACAGCGGATGCTCCAAACACATGACAGGAGATCCAGGGTGGTTCATCTCACTCCAAGCATATTCTGGAGAAAGTATCATCTTCGGAAACAAGAGTTCAGGTAATGTCGTAGCAACATGAGAGGTAAGGATTTCAGAAACTATCAAAGTCCGATAAGTAAGTTTGGTTGAAAATTTGAAATACAACTTGCTGAGTATATCATAACTGTGTCAACATGGTAGAAATCAAGTGATTTTTAACTCTAATGATTGTGTTGTGAGGTGCATTGAGACAGGAAAAATAATTCTCAGAGGTGTTCGTGAGAACCAAATCTACACAGTGGACACAGAGTTCGTCCCTGACGGGGAGCTGTGTCTATCAAGCGTAGGTGACGACACACTACTATGGCACAAAAGGTTTGGGCATGCAAGCACGAGACTGATTCATAAGCTACATCAGAGTGAACTGGTGGTTGGATTACCCAAGGTGGAAAACTCAATTGATCAGGTATGCAGACTGCAGTGCATGTGCCACGGGCAAGCAAGTACGCACTTCTTTCAAGTCAAAACAATCAGTAAGTACTTCTAGTCCTCTGGACATGATCCACATGGATCTGTGTGGTCCAGTGAACGTCGTCAGCCGTGGAGGTAACAGGTATATATTGGTCATCGTGGATGACTACTCCAGGTATACGTGGACCATTTTCTTGAGCTCTAAAGATGAAACGTTCTCTGAATTTGTCTCATGGTTGAAACTGATTGAAACTGATTGAAAACAAATTGAGTAAGAAGTTGGTATCTATTCGTACTGACAACGGAACTGAGTTCCGAAATTCCCAGTTTCTCTCCCTGTGCAGGACTGCTGGAATAGATCACAACTTCTCAGCACCACGAACACCTCAGTAGAATGGCGTGGTAGAGAGAAAGAATAGGACACTAGAAGATATGTCCAGGACAATGTTGATTGCCAGTGGTGTTCCCAAGGGGTTCTGGGCAGAGGCTGTACATGCCACCAACTACATACTAAACCGAGCATCTCTATGATTTCTGATAGGGAGAACGCCATACCAGCTGCTGCGGGGAAGGAAACCTAACATTACTCATTTGAAAGTAGTTGGATGTAGGTGCTACGTGCATAACAATGGAAAGGACAATCTGGGAAAGTTCGATCCGAGGAGCGATGAAGGCGTATTCGTAGGATATTTGAGCCATAGCAGAGCTTACAAGGTGTACAACCTGAGAATGGAACGGGTGGAGGAGAGCATCCACGTAACCTTTGATGAGCGCGCCATGACCGGACACCTAGTGAAAGATCCCTCCTCATAGGATGATGGAGAACTTTAGTTTGCTGATAGATCTGACCCTGACTGGGAACCTACTCAAAGTGTGGCCACAGAACCAGCTCAAGAGGTCGCTTAGACAACTGGTCAGGAACCTTTCGAGACCCTAGCTGAAGATGCTCAGACAGAGACGCTAGCTCAAGAGCATATCCTTGATGTCCCAGTGACAGACATCAACGCTGACCCCCCCCCCCCAACGAGGAAGAGGTTGTTAATAATCTTCCTCCTACAGGCACTACGGAGGAACCAAGAACTACAAGGAGCGGGAGATTTATTCAGCCCCCAGCTAGGATGAGGGACTACCAGTGCTATACATCGCAGGATCAGGTAAATCTAGATAATTTGTGTCAAATCTATGGATTTGCATCTTTTATCTCTCATGCAGAACCAAAGACGATAGTAGACGCATTGAAGGATCCAGAATGGGTCAATGCCATGCAAGAAGAGCTACATCAGTTCGAAAGGAACAAGGTATGGCGACTGGTTCCTAGGCCGAAGGACAAGAATGTAAGAGGGACAAAGTGGGTCTTTAGAAACAAGATGGACGACAAGGGAGTCGTTGTGAGAAACAAAGCCCGCCTGGTAGTCAAAGGGTACAACCAACAAGAGGGGATAGACTACGATGAGACATTCACCCCAGTTGCAAGGTTAGAAGCGATCAGATTATTAATTGCTTATTCGACTTACCCTGGTTTCACTCTGCAGCAAATGGATGTGAAAACGGCCTTCTTGAATGGAGTTCTGAAAGAGGAGGTTTATGTGAGCCAGACACGTGGGTTTGAGGATCACACTCACACTGATCATGTCCACATCCTGGACAAGGTACTGTATGGGCTGAAGCAAGCACCCCGTGCTTGGTATGAGAGACTCACAATTTTTACTATCCCACGGATAGACCAGAGGAGAGGTGGACAAAACTCTCTTCTTTTGAAGGAAGGGAAGGACACTCTAGTTGTTCAGGTATATGTGGATGATATTATTTTTGGTTCAACTAACCCTTGACTTGTCAAAAAGTTTACAGAGTTGATGTCGAGCGAGTTCGAGATGAGCATGGTGGGAGAGCTCAAGTACTTTCTTGGATTTCAAGTTTCTCAAGGAGAGGATGGCACCCGAATTCATCAGCAGAAATACGTAAAGGAGATTCTAAAGAAGTTTGGAATGGAATCCGCCAAGACGTGTGCCACACCGATGTCCCCGAATGATACCCTGACAAAGGATGAGTCCTCACCACGGGTGGATCCAACTCTATACAGGGGGATGATTGGTTCACTTTTATATCTTACTGCTAGTAGACCTCATATCTTATTCAGTGTTTGTCTGTGTACAAGGTTTCAGGCTGATCCCAGGGAAACTCACGTCAAAGCAGTAAAGAGGATACTGAGATATCTGAAGGGAACAGATGACTTATGCTTGTTCTATCCAAGGGGAGGAGACTTACGCCTGGCAGCATACACTGATGCAGATTATGCGGGGTGCAAGACAGACAGGAAGTCCACGTCAGGGATGGCTCAATATCTTGGACAATGCCTCATCTCTTGGGCTTCAAAGAAGTAGTCCTCAATTGCACTTTCCACCACTAAGGCGGAATACATCACCGCTGCTGCTTGCTGTGCGTAGCTGCTATGGATCAGGCAACAGCTAAGTGACTATGGTGTTATTACAAATTATGCTAAATTCTGTGTGATAACACTAGTGCTAATAACATCTCAAAAAATCCAGTGCATTTCTCATGCACCAAGCATATAGATATTCGATATCACTTTCTACGAGACTATGTTGAAAAGGGAACAATAGAAATGGAATATTGCAGAACCGAGGAACAGATATCAGACATATTCACAAAGGCATTGCACAGAGAACCCTACGAGAAGCTGAGGCTTGAACTAGGTATGGTTTCTCTTCCTTAAAGATATGTTCCTAAGTTGCTCCCTCGGTGATTGGCTAGACTAGATGCATACAAGTCACGTCTGATGGAGAATTTAACATGGATGCTCTGTGCTAGTGAAAAAGTAGGTTGTGTTCACACTGTATCTATGCATGCTAGCTATGTGATTGATGACTGCATTAGAAATTGGAAGACATGAAATTCTGAACTCTTTCTGCCCAAAAGAGACCTCCATACTTGATCCCACGTTATAAGCCCAGGAGGTACTCTAGACCAACCCTAACCTATTTTCATGTGGAATGCTCCTATGAGCCTGTTGATGTGTTTTTTTGAGTTATTCCACATGAAGTATGAAGACAATAAAAATGTGTTTAGATGATCTTACTTGTTTTTGATTGATTGTGTGTGGTGCTATTTGTACCATTTGGGTAAAGTTAGCACACCATACCAAAACCTTGTGTACCCATGAGACAAGTCAGACTGAGTTATTACTTTGGGAGGATCAACTTTGGCTGGGATACAATCCTTGTGACAGCTGTGGAGATACGGAGATCTGTGGTTTCAATTAAAGATAGATTGGCATTGCGAAACAGTTCACTCGATTGGCTCTTAGCACAGAGAGGTGAACAGTCATGTAGCAGGCAGCTGTCCCGTCTATTGCATTTATGGTGAAAAATGCACGCCTTCAGATGGGGACACGTGTAACCACCCCCTCACGCGTGGAGCAAGTTAGTGTGGGGTTGGCTGAATTTGGCAAGTTATGTGTGTGGAACCATTTTTGGAAGGGGTGAAGCGTTGCAAATTGCGAAAAATTAGTGGAAGATTTAATCACTGCGAAAAAGTTGGGGAAGGGACGTTTGAGCATTCGTTTGTCTCTAGGGTTTGCAGTGGGTATAAGAAGAGAGAAGGTCGAGTGTGATGCCTCATCAATCTCAGACGGTTGTTTTTACTCTCACCCAAATCAAAGTGCTGCAAATTTCGATGGCCTCTTCAAACCCTAATTCCAGCCTCTCGCCTGCGGCCGCCACTGAGTTTGCTGCTCAATTGATTGCTCAGGGGGTCAACGTGCAGAGTCTTCAGACCATTCTCCAGTCCGCCACCCCATCAGTTTCTACTCCGACCGACTTGGTAGTGGGTAGAGAAGTTATTATGCTCGAAGAGCTTCAGGAGGACTCTCACTCTCAGCGTCGTGTCTGAAAGGGGTCCTCTATTGCTGAGCGGTCTGCCGGCAGGTGCTCGAATCAATCTGCTCCTCCCTCGGCCCGAAAAAGCAACAGACCCACTTGTCAGACTGCTCCGATGGTTGAAGAGAACAAGGAGTCGGATGGAAGTGCGGAGGAATCTGAGGAGGCCGGGAAGGCTATATTTCAGGAGTTGGTTGTCGATTATGAATGGCTTGTGGAGTACAAGCTCAGGGAGGTTCAGGAGTTGCTAATGGCTCAGGGGTGGGGCGAGTTGTTTAAGAAGCCTGTAATTGTGGATGAGAAGTTGGTCAAAGAGTTTTACTCAAAGCTAAAGTTGGTGGAGAAAACAAAAGGGAATCTGGAGTTGTGGTGATCATGGGAGGAGACGTGTTTACAGTGAATCTGAGGGAGCTGGCTACCATTCTGTAGGTGCCAAAAGGTGGGTACGCTGAGTACACCAAGGGCACGTGGCCGAGCTCTGTGGCAAAGTCGGATGTGTTCGAACGGCTGGGGATGGATCCCGCCGTGAAAGGACAGAGGGAAGTTTTTGGCATGGAGGCGCTTCCAAGGATTCTACACAGAATCCGGGTGTCTAACATCACTCCACGAAAGCAGAAGCATAATCTGGTTATCTTTCAGGACATGCTGCTCGTGGACCAGATTATGCAGAGGAAGCAAGTCAGCTTGGCCTTTCAGGTAATGTGTCACATGGAGTACAACAAGGAGAACCCCTCGAATGGCCTGCCCTTTACACAGTTTGTGAAGGAAATTTTGAAGTACTGGGAGATCTACAACCCCACCTCGGAGAAAGCCTTCTCTTCTACCTTTGGTGAAGAGCAGATTCTCAAGCTGGAGCTAGAGTATGCTACCAATGAAGGATGGGTTAAACCTCGCGCTTAGTCGCCACCACCTGCAGAGCCAGTAGATGTTGAGATGTCTTCTATGGCTGACTGATGGACCATAATTGTATAAATCATAAACACAGTTAAACCCACCAAATTAGACGCTTTGTCTATTTAACTTTTGCTTGTTAGTTCCGATATTTATCTACAGGGTATTTTGAAAACTAAAGAGAATACAGGCTAAGGAGGAGTTTTAAAGCTGAAAATGAATTACGAGTCATTCCAGGTCACGACCAACTTCTGACTTTCAAGAACCTGACGTGGAATCACCCAAAACAAGTCCAACCAGAGGGCAACCAGAGTCAGTCCGGAGCTGAAAGGATCGATGGCTTTTTGGGATGAGCTCACAAAACTCACAAACTCTCTTCTCTCCTCCACCTAGCGGGCGGCTAAGCTCACAAGCCACTCCTTCTCCTCCATGTGGCCGGCGGCTAGAGAAGGGGACACCTCACCCCGATGGCTTTTGCTCTTCCTCCCCCCATTTGACAAGTGTCATGCCTCTCATCCACATCCATCTCCTCCTCTAAGCCTATAAATAGAGATCTCCATTGCCTTTGTAAATCATCCCATTTTGTGTGCAAGAAGCACAAGTCACTTGTCACTTATCTCTCTAGATTTTGGGCACTACTCTTGTAAACATGTTTTAAATCTATAATACACCTGTTGGTTCTTGAGTATTCTAGTTGTTCTTGAGTTTACTCCTGTTGGTTCTTGAGTATTCTCTTTACTTTACTGTCTTTCGAAAACCTTCAAGTACTTAGCTATGATATCCACCTCTATGGATATTCGTAGCTAAACCCTTTATTCGGTTGAAGGGGTGTACTTGTGTCATAAAATGTTTTAGGCCATACTCTTAATGCCTCTATGTGTTCAAAACTTGTTCTATGTGCCACATATTAGGTTAGAACTTCCAAGGTTGAGTGGATGCTTGGAATGTCAAAACTCTTTCGTGGGGTTCGTAAACATACTCGGATAAGTGGATGCTTGGAATGGCAAAGCTTATCTGAAGAGTTTGACCTCTTTAAAACACCATTGGTTGATCGGGAATGATTGATCAAATGGATGCACACAAGGCTAATATACCTTGGAATGGGGTGTTAGTCTAAATAGAACAAGTGCTCTATGTCTTGGAATGGACTAGATAGTGTGGCAATTCAAGTGCTTGGAATGGCCTTGATACACTTTTGAATACTTAGTATGATCATTAGAGGTCAATGATAAACATACTATGATACAAGGCCCCTAAAACCGAATACTTTCCTTAACTTAAAACATCACCTGCACTTTACATTCAGTCTAAATATCAACTGCTTACTTTTCGCAAGACTTGCCCTTCAAGCAACCCACTCTCTGTAAGTCTTCTTTTTCAAGCAATTACTTTTAGTACTTTACTTTCAGTACTTTACTTTCTGCACTAAAATCACGACCAACCCACTTACTTTTCTGTACTAAAACTAAAACCAACAACCAACCACTCACTTTTCATCGCTAAAACCTCAATCCACCTAAAATCACGCTCCCTTTCAGTACATTCCTCAAAGAACAACTATCCCCCTAATTCCCTTGGGTTCGACCCCTACTAACCACTTGCTACCCAGTAGTGAAGTCGCGAGTAGCGGACTTATAAATATATTCTTGACTTTTGCACACGACGACTGTGCATCCGTCACTGACCCTGTGCGCGAAGTAACTGTTCTCCCCGCTGATGGTCTGGGTGAGTTGTTGATGTTGTTGAAGGAAGTTCGGTCTGAGTTGAAGGAGGTTAGGTCTGAGTTGAAGGAGGTTAAGTCTGAGTTGCAGGATGTGAAGGAGAAGTTGGCAGCCCTGGAGGTGGCAGTAGAGGTAGAGTCGGGTGCTGTGTCGGCTGTAGTTGAAGGGCTCCCAACGCATATCAAGAACCTTGCTACAGAGATTGTGGAACAGTTGAAGGTTCCGCTCCAGAATGATGCTTAGTCTGGATTGTCTCATGCCCCCTCTTTGCCAACCCTACCACATTTTTCCCCGCTTTTTGAACTTTTTTTTGAATTTCATGTTTCATGTTTCTGTGCATTTTGATTTCTCTGCCTGCATCTGTGGTGTCCGCGTGACACACTTATTACTTGCTGGCATGAATGAAATGTTTTCTTTCCATTGCTCTGTGTTCTTATTTTTAAATCTTTTTGATGATGCCAAAAGGGGGAAGCCATATATGTGCATACAATAAGGGGGAAAATCAGTACCCAAGTTTAAGCGGATGTCTATCTGAGGGCGAACTATGCTTGCTAGACTTAACTGAGAATCGATTGAATTAACTAGCTATTGTAGAGAATTGTAGATGTGATTTCCCTATCACTGTTGTGTGTGATTTCTCACTTGTGAAGAAGTGTTTGTCATCATCAAAAAGGGGGAATTTGTTGGACCCTTTGTATTTTGATGATAACAAACACTTAGCTAATATATGACTTGAGTATGCAGAAATCACACTGACTGACAGAAACGATAACTGGACATCTCTAAGAGAGCATGACGCTGCGAGAGAGATGAGATCTGCGTGAGGGACGAGATCAGCGAAGATATACTCGAGATACGATTTGAAGATATACGAGTATATAAGCGAAGTATATTCAAGAGATAATGATATGGGAATATACGAGCCGGATATACACTCAAGATATACGAGTGAACATACAAGATATGCTCTAGATATATGTTGAATATATACGAGCCAGATTTGGAAAGGAAATACTTGATGTGGTTAAGATATGGAAATATCTTAACCAAATCATATCTGCAGGATGGAGATCGGATCTTTGACGAAGATCATATCTGCAGATTCAAGGTCGACTATAAAAGCAAGAGAAGCTCGACAAAGTAAAGTTCGACTTTTTGGAGAGGGCAATCAGAGATTGAAGGTGCGATTAATTCCGGAAGCTGACGAAGTGCTGCTGTGTGCGGACAAGAGCAAGATCTGTTATTTGGCATTCGAATTGAGTAGAATTGGTTAACTGTCACTGAGTGAGACATATTGTAACATTCTACAAGTATATTCGTCAAGTAATAACATCGATCTTGAAGCCCTTCTGGAACTGTCCAGAAGGCAAGTGGTTTTCAGCCTGTTGCAAGGATTGCAATAAGGTTTCCACTATAAATCTGTGAGCATTTACTTTTCGCACTATATTTCCTGTACTTGAGATAATTTTCGCTGCCATCTGTCTGAGGGATACCACTCTGTGATCTCCCTCACATAGACGGCTAACTAACGATCCAACAGATAGGCATCCCAGGGCAAAGCAAGCGTGTGATCATGGCATGGCAAGACCCACAAAGAAAAATTGTAGTATAAAATTCAGTTCAGACTAGCCCAAAGTCAGACATATGATTACGGTCTATTGTTGAATCTTATTGCCCAAACTTGAGGTAATAAAAACACTTTTGCCAATTGGTTATAACATATTTATGTACTATACTGTTGGACCCTTTGTGTTTTGATGATAACAAACACTTAGCTAATATTTGACTTGAGTGTGCAGAAATCACAAATCTGTCTGAGAAGTCACAGGGTCCAGACTGTCTGAGAGAAACGTGACTGGACATCTCTGAGAGAGCTCAGCGCTACAAAAGAGATGAGATCTGCGTGACAGACGAGATCAAGCTCAGTAGATATAAGATATGATATGGAAATATCTGAGCAGATATACTCAAGATATGGTATGGAAATATACGAGCTGGATATGGAAGGGAAATAATTGATTGAGTTAAGATATGGCAATATCTTAACAGAATCAGATCTGCAAGAACGGATCTCTGATGTAGATTAGATCTACTGGACATCTCTGAGAGAGAGCAAAGCTGCGAGAGAGATGCGTTCCGTGAGAGAGACAAACCGACTTATGACGAGATTGGATCGGCGAGAATATACTCGATACAAATCAGGAGATATTCGAGTATATATGATGGATAATTGATGAGAAGAATTAATATCGGTATATACACTGAATATATGTCGAGTATATACGAAGAGAAGATACATGCCAGATTTGGAAGGGAAATATGTGATGTGGTTAAGATATGGAAATATCTTAACCATATCATATCTGCTGGATAGCAATCGGATCTGCGACAGAGATCAGATCAGCCGACTTGAAGACTAATATAAATAGAGGAGAAGTCTTCAATATGAAGTGCAGCTTTCGGAGAGAGCAGATCGGCTTTTGGACAGAACGAATCGGAGATAGAAGAGCGATCAATTCCGGAGCTGACGAAGTGCTGCTGTGTGCGGACGAGACAGATCGTGTTAGTTGATACTTTGAGTTGAGTAGAATTGTTAGCTGTCACTGAGTGAGACAAAGTGTAACAATCTACAAGCATACTCTTTCATCAATAACATTGATCTTGAAGCCCTTCTGGAACTGTCCAGAAGGCAAGTGGTTTTCAGCCTGCTGCAAAGGTTGCAGTAAGGTTTCCACTATAAATCTGTGAGTCTTTACTTTCCGTATAATTTCCTGTGTTACAGATAATTTCCGCTGCCATCTGTCTGAGGGATACCACGCTGGGATCTCCCTCACATAGTTGGCTAACCTAACGATCCAACAATTGGTATCAGAGCCGGGAAGCTCTAGATTTTGTGTTAGCCTTTGCAGGAAATCATGTCAGGCAGAAACGACTCGTTCTGGAAGCCGCCGGTGCTCAGCCCGGGAGAGTATGACTGGTGGAAGGATCAGTTCGAAGCTCACGTCTGCTCCCTGGATGGGAAGCTGTGGCGTGTATTTGAGAAGGGTAACTTTCCTATTCTGGATATGACAGATCCTGCCAAACCGAAAGAGAAGGAGAAAGACGACTACACAGATGCTGACTACAAAGCTCTCCAGCAGAATGCCATGGCTAAGAAGGTTCTGTACATGGCCCTCTCACAAGGAGATCAGGTGAAGATGGCCGTGTACAAAACTGCGAAGGAGCAGTGGGATGGCTTGACTAGACTGTACGAGGGAAACGAAGACATAAAAAGGAACAGAATCCTAGCTGCCACAAAGGATTACGAATCTGTCGAACAGCGCAAGGACGAATCTCTGGAGAACTTCTACACCAGATTTCAAGTCATAGTCGCACAGCTGAACTCCCTGGATGAGGTACTCCCACAGTGGAAAGTAACTCATCAGTTCATGCAAGCTCTCAGCTCCAGATGGGACACAGTAACTACTGCTCTCCAAGCTCAGAAGGGGATTAAAGACGTTACTCTGGAAGAGCTCGTGGCGAATCTGCAAAGCCAAGCTGGAATAGCAGAGAGGAAAATGGCTAGGAGGCAAGCAGGAGAATCTCAAGCTATAGCATTGAAAGTTGAGAAGGCTTTGGATATGGCACAGGTGAGTATGTCATCTAAAGGTGAGGATGAGGAGATTGATCTCCTCTCGAGAGTCTTCAAGATGGCAAACACGGGGAGAGCACAGAACTTCAACAGAGGTCTGTCTGGTGGAAGAAACTCTGGCAGAGAAGAAAGTAGGACAGAGGCAGGAGCAAAGGAAGAAAGAACCTGCCATCACTGCCAGAAAAAGGGGCATCTGGCTAGAGATTGCTACAGCAAAAAGAAGGGTGAACCACCTGCCCCAAAGGAAGCTCATGCCATGTTCGCTGCCTGGGGTGACTCAGATGAGGAGCGCAGCGATGGAAAGCGAGCTAAGGAGCCATGTCTGATGGCGAACTCCGCAAACAATGAGGTAAATGAATCTGACTCTTTTATAGATCAAGTGTTTAGTGAATCTGACTTTGCAGAAACTATTGGAGAACTGCTGAAGAAGATCACAAGCCTTAAGGAACAGATTGAGATCATGAAAGATGAACATGAAGACGATATGGAGAACAATCGTCTCTGGTCAACCAAAGCTATGCAACTTGAGAGAGAAATGGAGGAGCACATCTGCAAATGTCCCACCTGCGACAGAGGGGACGCACAAATCAGTGATCTAAGTGACGAACTGAGGGGCATGAGAATTGATGACACCAGGATGGTAGGATCAATTGCAGAATCGGTCAGGATCCAGTTGGATAACGAGGAACTCCGTCAGACTGTTGTAGATCTCAGACAAAAAGAGACAGAGAGAAAGAAAATCTGGCTTCGAGAACTAGAAGCTAAAAAGGTCGAGGAAGTAAGAAACGACTACAACAGGAAGTTTGCCAGACCTGGACTTGGGTATGTCGGAGTAATGGAAGAAACTGATGAAGAGGCGGCAAATAGAAGGATTGCCAAAGGAAAGGGACCAATGACTGAAGTCGGAGAGAGCCCCCATCAGCAGAGAAAGCAGGAACCCACAAGACAGTCGGGAAGAGCAGCCGCATCTCTGAAGGAGAGTCATCTCCATGACAATGACTCTGGACTTTTTAAGGGTGGGAAGGCCTTTGAAATTTGGAAGAAGATGAGTTCCAACCGTCAACCTTTCTCGATCGACTCTCAGGCACGGAGAAACAGGAGACCTGTGCCCTTAGAGAGACACAAGAAAACTGGCAGTCTCTATTACCGTGTCTGCTGGCACTGTGGTCACTCTGGCCATTACAGAGCAGACTGTGAGAAATGGAAAGAAGCCAACGAGAGGAGTCGCAGCTATCAGAGAAAGGCCAGTACTGCTTATGTCCCTAGGAGAAAGGTTTTTCCTCATAGAAGGGAAGACAGAGCTGAATGGGTTCTGTCTCACCATGACACAGCCATCTACGGACGACCCAGGAGAACTCCCAGGGGGAAAATCAATCTCGCTGATGATAATGATTCCCGTCCTTTAAAGTTTCCTTCTACTGTTAAAACTGTCCCAAAACCCAGTAGGCCCAAGCTTGTCTGGGTTCGTAAAAATTAATCTCTCTCTCGCAGAAGTGAGGCCCCGACCCTGGTATCTGGACAGGGGATGTTCCGGGCACTGAGGGGGAATCCAGGACTACAAGCGATGGGAGAGTTATACAGCCACCGGCAAGGCTGAGGGACCACCATTGTTACATATCGCAGGATCAGGTAAATCTAGATAATTTGTATCATTTTTGTGGATTTGCGTCCTTTGTCTCTCTTGCAGAACCAAAGACAGTAGCAGAAGAGCTCAAGGATCCAGAATGGGTCAATGTCATGCAAGAAGAGCTACATTTGTTTGAGAGGAACAAGGTATGAGAGACTGTCACAGATTCTACTGTCTCACGGATATGTCAGAGGAGAGGTGGACAAGACACTCTTCCTTTTGAACGAAGGGAAGGACACTCTAGTGGTTCAGGTTTCAGGCAGATCCTAGAGAAACCCACGTGAAAGCTGTGAAGAGGATACTGAGATATCTGAAGGGAACAGATGATTTGTGCTTGTTCTTTCCGAGGGGAAGAGACTTACACCTGGTATCCTACACTGATGCAGATTACGGGCTGCAAGATAGACAGGAAGTCCACGTCAGGGATGGCTCAGTATCTTGGACCGTGTCTCATCTCTTGGGCTTCAAAGAAGCAGTCCTCAATTGCACTGTCCACCGCTGAGGTGGAATACACTGCTGCTGCTACTTGCTGTGCGCAGCTGCTATGGCTCAGGCAACAGCTAAGTGACTATGGTGTTCTTACTGATTGTGCTAAAATTCTGTGTGATAACACTAGTGCTTTTAATATCTCTAAAAATCGTGTGCAGTTTCCACACACTAAGCATATAGAGATTCGATATCACTTTCCGTGAGACTGTGTTGAAGAGGGAATAGTGGAGATGGAATATTGCAGAACTGAGGGACAGATAGCAGACATATTCACAAAGGCAACGCACAGGGAACCCTACGAGAAGCTGAGGCTTGAACTAGGTATGGTTTCTCTTCCTTAGAGTTATGCTCATATGTTGCTCCCTCAGTGATTGGCTAGACTAGATGCATATGAGTCACGTCTGATGGAGAATTTAACATGGATGTTCTGTGTTAGTGAAAAATTAAGTTGTGTTCACACTGTATCCATGCATGCTAGATATGTGATTGATGACTGTAGTAGGGACTGAAAAACATGAAATTCTGAATCTTCTTTCTGCCCAAAAGAGACCTCCATAGTTGATCCCACATTATAAGCCCAGGAGGTACTCTAGACCAACCCTAGCCTATCTTCATGTGGGATATTCCTATGAGCCCGTTGATTTTTCTGGAGTTATTCCACATGAGGTATGAAGATGATAAAAATGTGTTTGGATGATCTTATTTGTTTTTGCCTGATTGTGTGTGGTGTTATTTGTACCATTTGGGTAAAGTTAGCACACCATACCAAAAACCTTGCGTACCCATGAGACAGGTCAGATTGAGTTATCACTGTGGAAGGTTCAACTTTGGCTGGGAAACAATCTATGTGACAGTTATGGAAATGGAGATTGCTGCCATTTTCAAGGCCGCTGAAATGGAGCAGCGATTACTGAGATGAAAAAGTTATAGTGAGGAAAAGGTGAGGGCAGCTCTCCTACTATTGAATTCAATGTTGAAGAGTTTGAGCCCATGATGATTGGTCGTGTGAGGGTGATTTCCATGCGATAAAAAGTAAGTTTTGCGTGCTTAAAAGGATGTTCCTTGTGGTGGAGAAGACAATACTACAGTTCTGTGAGTACGCGAGAAAGTCAAATGATGATGTAATCTCGTCGAGGAGATTTCCTTTGATAGAGGAATGAAGAAGCAGAGAAGACCACGTTAGATGGGTGGCTAGCTATGTGCAGGTCACTCTCATGCAGTTGATGGTGTGGAGAATGATGATGACCTGAGTCTTTCCCTCAGAATGGACGGGGAAGGCTATCCTTGAGCTGATGAACTGTTCAGAAGTTGAAGGAAAGTGATGACAAGCCAAGTTGCTGTGTTGATGACTTGTATGGAAAATTCAACAAAGTCAGGTGTGCACGTTGAGCTGGTCATCAAGTAACATGATGCTGTGCAATAGGCATTCTTAACTCAAGAAGTTGTGAAGGATGTCGGATGACAGTTTTGAGATGTTCAAAAATGACAAGAATAGTAACCTTGGGAGTAAACCCAAGAGAGGGTATTATGAAGGCCCTGCCGCTGCGTGACAGAAACGTGAGGTATGGACAATGGTCCACGAGTGCTGCAGGATTAATCTCAGTGATGGTTAGTGTATTCAGTTGAGTCACACACATTATGAGAAGAAGATCATGAGTCCTGTGGCGCAGTTGGTGTTCTTCTTGCTCCTACTTATGAGCGTGATTACTGAGGTCTGGAGTACTCTGCAGGAGAAGGATGGATAGTTCCACGCTCCCCATCACAGTCACCTATAGAAGAAGATATTATTGAAGTGACTCCCGTTTCTGTTCCTGTGCGTTAAGAAGCTATTCTCCCCTCTGATAGTATGGGTGAGATGATGTCGTTGTTGAAGGAGCTTCAGATTGAGGTTCAGGAAGCTCTGACTGAGATGCAGAGAGTTCGGTCTGCATTGGAGGAAGTGAGGTCTGAGCTGCAGGATGTGAAGGAGAGGTTAGCAGCCTTGGAGGTGGCAGTAGAGGTAGACTCGGGTGGTGTGACAGCTGTGCTGGAAGGGCTCCCATCGCAGATCAAGAGCCTTGGCACAGAGACTGTGGAACAGTTGAAGGTTCTGTCCCAGAATGATTCTTAGTCTGGACTGTCTCATGGACCTCCCTCTTTGCCAACCCTACCACATATATCCCTGCTTCCTTGAAATTTCTTTTTGAATTTCATGTTAGATGTCTCTGTGCATTTTGATTTCCCTGCTTGGATGTGTGGTGTCCGTGTGACACACTTATGACTTGCTGGCATGACTGAAGTGTTTTCTTTCCATTACTCTGTGTTCCTATTTGCATGTCTTTTTGATGATGCCAAAAGGGGGAAGAACTATGTGCATACACTAAGGGGGAAAATCAGTACCATAGATTAAGCGGATGTCTATCTGAGGGGGAACTGCGCTCTGCTAGAGCTAAATGAAAATCGAATTGAATAAACTCTGAAATAACTGGCACCTGTAGGAAATTGCTGATGTGCTGTGTGTGTGATTTCTTATTTGTGAAGAAGTGTTTGTCATCATCAAAAAGGGGGAATTTGTTGGACCCTTTGTGTTTTGATGATAACAAACACTTAGCTAATATTTGACTTGAGTGTGCAGAAATCACAAATCTGTCTGAGAAGTCACAGGGTCCAGACTGTCTGAGAGAAACGTGACTGGACATCTCTGAGAGAGCTCAGCGCTACAAAAGAGATGAGATCTGCGTGACAGACGAGATCAAGCTCAGTAGATATAAGATATGATATGGAAATATCTGAGCAGATATACTCAAGATATGGTATGGAAATATACGAGCTGGATATGGAAGGGAAATAATTGATTGAGTTAAGATATGGCAATATCTTAACAGAATCAGATCTGCAAGAACGGATCTCTGATGTAGATTAGATCTACTGGACATCTCTGAGAGAGAGCAAAGCTGCGAGAGAGATGCGTTCCGTGAGAGAGACAAACCGACTTATGACGAGATTGGATCGGCGAGAATATACTCGATACAAATCAGGAGATATTCGAGTATATATGATGGATAATTGATGAGAAGAATTAATATCGGTATATACACTGAATATATGTCGAGTATATACGAAGAGAAGATACATGCCAGATTTGGAAGGGAAATATGTGATGTGGTTAAGATATGGAAATATCTTAACCATATCATATCTGCTGGATAGCAATCGGATCTGCGACAGAGATCAGATCAGCCGACTTGAAGACTAATATAAATAGAGGAGAAGTCTTCAATATGAAGTGCAGCTTTCGGAGAGAGCAGATCGGCTTTTGGACAGAACGAATCGGAGATAGAAGAGCGATCAATTCCGGAGCTGACGAAGTGCTGCTGTGTGCGGACGAGACAGATCGTGTTAGTTGATACTTTGAGTTGAGTAGAATTGTTAGCTGTCACTGAGTGAGACAAAGTGTAACAATCTACAAGCATACTCTTTCATCAATAACATTGATCTTGAAGCCCTTCTGGAACTGTCCAGAAGGCAAGTGGTTTTCAGCCTGCTGCAAAGGTTGCAGTAAGGTTTCCACTATAAATCTGTGAGTCTTTACTTTCCGTATAATTTCCTGTGTTACAGATAATTTCCGCTGCCATCTGTCTGAGGGATACCACTCTGGGATCTCCCTCACATAGTTGGCTAACCTAACGATCCAACATATACTTACAGATTTATGCTACATTGTACTTATAAGAACTTGTTCCCGTTTTTTTGGTTTGCCAAAATGGATCCGTATTAGTGTCTTGTCAGTTGTCACAGATCATACGGAAGGTGAGAGTTATAATACTACAATGAACGAATGTGACTTTATTATCTCAGAGCTTGCTATGCCCGCATTTCATGACCTACTGAGACTAGGGGTGAGCATGATCCGTCTCGATCCGGTGATCCGTCCCAACCCGGTACTAAATAAGTCGGGTTCGGGTTGCTCCCTGGGTGACCCGGTCCTAAATAAGTCGGGTTCGGGTTGCTCCTCGGGTGACCCGGTCTTATAACTATATTAATATAGAATAAAATAATTTAACTTCAATACAAAAGTCTATCATTTTGTCTTGAATTTTGTTTCAATATGAGCTTCACATCATTTTGTTACAACAACGTTGGGCGGTTAACATGTTTATGCTCACTTTTTTTTTTCGTAGATTATTTTGTTTTAGGCTTTTAGCTACTTGATATGTTATAAGTCTATCGTTACGACGGGTTCAGGTTATCAAATGTGATCCGGTCAATATTTAGTGACGGATTCGGGTTGACTTAAATGACCCGGTCGTCATTTCGGGTCGGGTTAAGGACGAACCTAACCCGTCCTAACCCGTCCCACGATCACCCCTAACTGAGACTAGTATAGAATGTCTAGCAAAGGTCACCGATGCAACACTTTTCATCTTTCCATCAATTTCTAAATCGCCTGTACTTGGACTAGGGGAGAGCAAACGGTAATTTATCGTTTACCGATTTACCAACATGTAAAATTCTATTCCGTTTACCGTTACCGATTTACCGTTTTACCAATATTTCGGTAATTTTTTTTAATATATATAAATATTTTTGTAATTTTTTCTTTATAATATATAATTTATTTATTTATTTATATTTTTCGGTAAAACGGTAAATTTACCGATTTCAGAATTTATTCCGTTTACCGACTTATTTTTACTATTTTACCGTTGGTAAATTTACCGATTTACCATTTTACCGATTTACCGAACCGAATTGATTCGGTAACGGTAAATTTAAACGGTAATTACCGAATTTTACTCTCCCCTAACTTGGACCAACATAATTCTGTTCAGAAGCTCAGTGGGATCCTTGTTTGTCTTTCAGAGACCGTTCAGCTTTACATAAATGAATTAGGCTCGCTCATACGCTCAATGCGACTATTTTTAAAGACTATTTTTTCTTTTAAAAAAAAGACTATTTTTACAAAAATAATGATCATGTACAAAAAAAATCAAGGTTTTTATATGGAAACTAATTAATGTAACCGAGCCATATGTACTTTTGAGTCTCCAATATATTCTGTCACCTTTAACATCCATGAATGCAAGGATAACACCAGCAGATCTCGTCAAAGTAGTTTCAGAAACTTCAGTCAATGATCAAATGTCTAGTTGCAAAATAAAGGTCGTCCATTGCTCATCTTAATTCTGACAAAGAATTCAAACATTGCCTGCTTGTACATTTTACAGAGAAACACAACTGCCTGATAGTTTTAAAAAAAATATCAATAAGCAACAACAATTTAACAACAAGGGTAGTGATCCGGGCATTGCAGTGAAGAGGTTGTCAATGCGATCCGGGCAAGGTCTTGAGGAGTTCAAAAATGAGTTCATGGTGGTTGCTAAACTTCAACATAGTAATCTTGTGAAGCTTGTAGGTTGCTGCATTGAGAAAAATGAGAAGTTGCTAGTTTATGAGTATCCTAGCCAAAACAAGTCTTGACGCTTTTCTATTTGGTTAGTCCATGTTTTCATAATCTCCTTTTTTTTTAATTTTGTGCCAGCCCATCATCATTCAAATTATTTTTATAATATTATTGATCAACTTGCTTTTCTGCAGTTCAGACTCGCTAAAGAAGAAGTTGCTGGACTGGGAAACTCGTGCCAACATAGTTACTGAAATAGCCAAAGGGACGTGTACAACTCGTTAAGCATTATTATGTTGAGTTAGTCATTTTAGTCGTATACAACTCGATGTTACCATGTATGACTTGGACATGTCGATTGTTAAACATTGAACGTGTATGAATTTATGTTGAGATTATGAATGAAAATGTATTATTTTGGATGCTCCAAATTGAATGTAATGCATTGTGATATGTGAAAATGTGAAGGTGGATTTCGATTAATAGCTGTTAAATATATTATTTAAGAAATACACATTGCTTTTCTAAAGTCTCGACATTAGACGGCGATTATTGAATAGACAACTTTGAAGAAGCGTTGTCTAAAGTCTTTTTTGTACTAGTGTGTTATGCAAATAGTCCGGTCTCTTACATTATTGATCCGAATAAATGATAACATCTCAAAAAATTTCAAGCCACATCTAGGATTACGACAAGGAGATCCACTGTCTCTTTATCTTTTCATCATGTGCACAGAATGGTTGACTGCAAAATAATCTCAATACGAAGGTCATGGCCTAATAGATGGGATTAAAATTAACAGAATGGCTCCAGTTATTACACATTTTCTATTTGCGCGCTAATGATAGCCTCTTATATTTTAAAGTTACTCCTGAAAGTTTGAAGCAAGTCAAGAATATTTTAGATGAATATGAATATGCCTCTGGTTTGGCAGTTAATTATACGAAATCTGAAATGATGGTGAGCAAAACTATAACTGAATATCTGAGAGAACTGGTAACACATACTCTAGGGGTGAATATTGTGGAGATACTCACTCTAAATACTTGTGACTTCCGTTACAGCTTTCATAGAAAAGGATCAACACCTTCAACAGTCTGGTAGACATTATGGAGTAAAGTCCATAGCTGGTATAAGAGTTGAACTCAATCTGTTAGTGTCTCTATTTATTGAGCTTTGTTCTTCAGTACTTGTGGACAGTTATTGGTGATGTTTATTGAGGTTGAATCAGTGGAAAGTACCAGCTTGAACTGCAGGAGGAAAGGCTTCAGTTTAAAGCTAATTGGCTTTGCTGTATTGAAGGAAACGACACCGTTTCTTCAAGGATGAGTTTGGGCGCGTGTCACGTGCCGGGCATGTGCATGCCGTTATGTTTTGTTATATCCGTTGGAGTCCAGCTGGTAAGCGAACGTCGTCGTTCTCTACATGTTTAAAAGGCTGAGTTGAGCGCCGAGTGAACTCACTTCCAAAACATCATCTTCTTCGAATGTGCTAGGGTTTTCGGACAGATTTGGGGATTTTCCATTCAGGTAGAAATTAGCTAGCAAGATCTCGTTCTTTGATTCGTTGTGACATCGTGTAATAGTCCTCATTTGTAATTCATTCAAAGCTCAATAAAAGTTGTTCTCGTTTGGTTGCTGGAGTAGGCACATGAGGTGCCGAACCAGGGTAATTTGCGTGTCTTTTTCTTTCCATTCTTTCATTCGTTTCTCGTCATTGCTGTTCGATCTGCGCTCGACTTGTACAATTGGTATCAGAAGCTTGAAGT